>OY740796.1:26359562-26736881 GCA_963514005.1 Raja brachyura | reverse complement strand
CTAAATTCACTTTCATATCTTCAGTATTAAAAACTTTATAGCCATTTTCATACTCGGAAATTAGCATCTTGTTCCCTATTGCTTTTTAATTGACTTAACACAAAAGCTGTGATGGAGGACAGTCAAAAGCCCATAACCTTCTTAAAATTTAAGAGAACTGAATGAAAATTTTCAGTTATTATAGATTGACGCATTCTGAAACAAATATAAAACATCTTACTTGGATGACCTGAAATTAAAGCTTATAATTAGTTACTTACCTAATTGTAGCTAATTACAAAATTGACTGTTGTGACGGAAATAGTAATAAACACCCAGACTGCCTTGAAAATTCGAAAATGTGATATTCTCAAGATCAGAACTTTAATATTATTGTATTATATACTGTAAGTTCGTAACACATAGGTAAATAAATTACAATTTCTAGCAATAGACCAAGTCTTTATGGAGAAGATCAGTTGCTACCTGGTACATTGGCATATCATAATCAATAGCATCATCATACTCCTCAGATTGTAACCAATAGGCAACTCTGTACACCTCGTTTTTCCTCAACTTTTCAATGTTGGCATTGTAAACTACAGGTTTTTGCTCTTCAAACCACGCATGACATGCCTTTCTGCCCACTACTTTCCCATTAAGAATGTCCTGTAGATTCCATTTCTTAAGAAAAGGATAATTGTTTTAAATAGCCTAAGTATCAAAATAACAAACTAATCCCATTCACACAAGAATTCCCAATATAACATGCTTTTAAAATCTCACTGTCATGAACATATGACAGATGGAAGGAATTTAATGTTTAATTCCCATAAATTAATCTAGAAACATCTACTTTCAATATAATCAAAATTATTATTTTTTGCACAATAAATGTGGCTAAAGCTGTTGTGTATATTTAGTATAAAAATATTGATTATACAATTACACAAAATATAGACGATTAGGTGTTCTTATGACATGATTGTCCAAAAAAAAAGATTTAAATCATCTTGCGAGTGGGTGTTTCTGGATTGGTACGTTGCATTTGCAGTGAATTTGATGCCCATATCGGCAGAAAAGACACTGCCAGTTCGTATGGGGCCCAAATCACATTTTCGCAACGTAAAATTAGATTAAAGCCACCCCAAGAAGCAAGATTATATGTAAAATATGTGACACCCTTTGTTTTATCCCGTTCTTGCGATCCGTCACGTTGTAGGCATTGTGGCGTTAGAAGTCGCTTTTTATTTTAATCAAACTATTAAATTGTACAGCAACTTAAAAAAAACGGGAACGGAAGTCTGATCGTTTTTTCTTCATCGACTAACAGCCCGAGGAAATTTAAATTCCCCCCCCCCAAAGTCGCGCACAATGCCAGTGGCAGAACTGCAGCGCCGCTGAGGGTAGGTATTGTAACATCGCTATAAATTGGCCCACAAGGACAAAATGGGCCAAACGGCCTTTTTTCATGCTGTACAACTCCAATTGACTCTAATTGAAAACATACCTTCTCATTTGGGCCAATGAAAGAGAAGAATATTAAACTGAACATTTTGCATTAAAGTTCAAAAATTACCAGTGCAAAGAATTATAGGTGCAAGGATTTCAACAGGAAGGTACGTGTGTGTGTGTGCGTGTGCGTATGCGTGCTAGTGTAGATGGAGGAAGTTGCAATGAGAAAGGCAGGGATAGCTCATGGTAAAGGTGGAGGGGGAGTGGCTAAAGAAGAAACCAATAATACTACAATTGCAGGAATATATCAAGTATAAGCAGATGGGGGTTGGTTTAATTTGGCATCATGCTTCACACAGACCTCGTGGGCAGAAAGGCCTGTTCCTGTGCTGTATTGTTCTACAATCTATGTTCTTAAAACAGTCGCTGTAATGAAAGGGACAGAGTGTATGTCACAATATTACCTCATTTGCCTTTTAATTTCCATGAATTTATTATTTATTTTGCAAAGTACATTTTGTTCCCTGATGGATTACAATCTGTCAGCCCAATAAAATAAAAATATTCTGTGAAATCTTTCCAAATTACTACACATCAGCCAAATGAGATTCACCAATGGAGCACTAACCTTGTCCATGCAGCAGACTGACCAAACGCTTTAACTAAAATTGACTGGGCCATCTGGACTCCCAATTATTGATATTGGAAACTGAATGAGTGCCAGGCAAGCACCAATGAGCCTGCAGATCGGAACACTTATCAAACTTGCCAGAGAATTATCCATCAACCAGTAAACAAAACAATTCAGAATCTCCAGAATTAGAATCAGAAATAGTCATTTATCTGCCCTTTTAAAATGGCAAAGAGTAACTCAATGGATCAGGCAGCATCTCTGGAGGACATGGATAGGTGACGTTTCAGATCGCAACTCTTTTCTAGACTGAAGAAGGGTCCCGACCTGAAACATCACTTATATTTCCTCTGGAGATACTGCCTGACACGCTGAGACACTCTGCAATCACCCCATCTTTATCCCCTCATGATTTTGGACACTTCTATAAACTAATCCCTCAGCTTCCTGCGCTCTAAAAAACAAAGTCCTAGTTTGCCCAACCTCTTCCTTTATAGCCTAAAGATCCTTGTACTGACAGCATCCAAGGAAATTTCCCCTGGAATCTTCCCAGCATAACAGCATCATATCTATGGCAGGGTGACCAAAACTGAACTCCATGTGCAGCCTCACCAACGTTTTGTACAACTGCGGCATAACGTCCCAACTTCTATACTCAATTTTTTGACTGATGATGGCTGACATGCCAAAAGCCTTCTTCGCCACACTATCTACCCATGACGCCACATTCAGGGAACTATGTACTTGTACTCTTAGATCTGCTAAACAACGTTCCTCTGAGCCCTACCATTTACTACAAAAGTCTGAAGAAGGGTCTGGACCCAAAACGCCAGCCATTCCATCTATCCAGAGATGCTGTGAATCACTCCAGCATTTTGTGTCTAACTTCGGTGTAAAGTAGCATCAGCAGTTCCTTCCTACATAATAACAGTCTTGTTCTAGTTGATTTCCCAAAATTTAACATCTTACACTTACCCCGTGTTTCCCAGCAATGAAGACGCACCTGCGTCGAAGACGCACCCACTACTTAAGTTGTGAAATTTTGAAAAAAGTATGGCAGGACAGGAACAAGGGTTTGGTTTACTCCAGGGGTCGGCAACATCGCCTGCATGCCCCGGGCGGGACTGGCTGCAGTTCCCAGATCCCTCGCGTCCCCGGGACTGGCTTCATTTCCCAGATCCCTCGTGTCCGTGGGACTAGCTGCAGTTCCCAGGTCGCCTGCGAGCCCCGGGACTGGCTGTAACGCCCAGGTCGCCTGCGAGCCCAGGTTGCCTGCCACCGGGGGTGGGAGGGGGGGAGACACAGACAGAGACAGACAGAGAGAGAGACAGACACAGAGAGAGACAGAGACAGAGAGAGACAGTGACGGAGAGAGAGAGACAGAGAGAGAGAGAGAGAGAGAGAGAGACAGAGAGACAGAGAGACAGAGAGACAGAGAGACAGAGAGACAGAGAGACAGAGAGACAGAGAGACAGAGACAGAGAGACAATAGACAATAGATGCAGGCCATTTGGCCCTTCAAGCCAGCATCACCATTCAATGTGATCATGGCTGATCATCCCCAATCAGTACCCCGTTCCTGCCTTCTCCCCATATCCCCTGACTCCGCTATTTTTAAGAGCCCTATCTAGCTCTCTCTTGAAAGCATTCAGGGAACCTGCCTCCACCGCCCTCTGAGGCAGAGAATTCCACACACTCACCACTCTCTGTGAGAAAAAGTGTTTCCTCGTCTCCGTTCTAAATGGCTTACTCCTTATTCTTAAACTGTGGCCCCTGGTTCTGGACTCCCCCAACATCGGGAACATGTTTCCTGCCTCTAGTGTGTCCAAGCCTTTAACAATCTCATATGTTTCCATCAGAGAGAGAGACAGAGAGAGAGAGAGACGGACAGGGGGAGGGAGAGGAGAGGGAGAGGGGGAGGGGGAGGAGGGAGAGGGAGAGAGAGCCCGGGACGGAGCAGCCAGCCTTTCGCCAAGTAGCTACCCGCCAGCCACCACCTCCACCGGTTGCGCCTGTGCCAAAGGACACCGTGGCTGGCTGGCGGGCTGGCCGGCAGAAGGCGCTGAAGTGGCGGCCGGTTCCTCTGAATGGTCCCAGTGGCCGCTCGCAGCCACCCGAGCTACTTCCCTCCCCAGCCACAATGCGGTGGCTCCCCGCCTGGAGCGTTCTCTCTTGTTCTTGATGTTGCTGTATTGAGGGATAGCCAAGTCTATCTTTCTTGGCTAACAACCTAACCTTCGGCTTCCAAGATGCAGGTAAATCTTCGTGCCTTATTTTTGGGTAAAAGATAGGGTCTTCATTGTCCGGAAATACAATAATTAAATTAAACTCCATTTGTCATTTCATGGCCCACATCCAGTTGATCATGATCCTGCTGTGATTCTTGATAACCATCTTCACTATCAATGATACCATCTATTTTACTGTCATCTGTAAAAGTATTAATTAGGCCTTGTATAATCTTAGCCAAATTGTTAACTTAAATGACAAACAGCAGTGGGCGTAGCATTAATTCCCGAGGCAGAACACTAGTTTCAGTTAAAATATCTGCTGACACTAGTTGTTAGGTTTACTTGAGTAGGATATTAGAGGATGACCAACGATCATGAAAATATAAAACAGCATGTAGTTAGATTCAGTTTGGTTTAGGACGGGGAATAAATAAAACCAGAATTCATCCAGCATGACAGTAGCATCTCAACCAAGGCGGAATATTGAATGAGCACTAGATCAAAGAGAACTAGCCAATATAAATTATTTGTTTCTTGGGCGAGGAGATGCCGGAGGACTGGAGATGGCTAAGGTCGTGCCTCTATTTCAGAAGGACTGTAAAGATAAACTTGGGAACTGTACATAAGTAAACTTGACATCTGTGGTATGAAAGTTACTGGAGAGTTTCTGAGGGATAAGATATACATGCATTTCAATATATAAGGGTTGATTAGGGATAGTCAGCATGATTTTATGCATGCGAGATCATGACACATGAATTTTTTGAAGTAGTAATCAAGAAGGATGAGGGCAGGGCCCGTAGACGGAGTCTATATGAACTTCAGCGAGGCCTTTTTTAAGGTTGCACATGATAGGCTGCCCTGGAAGATTAGATCACATGAAAACCAGGGAAAGCTAGCTAACTGGATATAGAATTGGCTTCATGGCAGGAAGCAGAGGGTGGAAGGTTGTTTTTCAGACTGGAGGCCTGTGAATAATGGTTTGCCTCAGACTGGCCCATTACTGTTTGTATCTATATCAATGATTTAGGTGGGTATGTGCAAGGCATGATTGGTATGTTATTGGTCACCCTATTGTAGGAAAAATGCCATTAAGCTGAATTACGAGGACATTGCCAGGACTCGAGGTCCTGAGCTACAGGGTAAGGTTGGACAGGCTTGGATGTTATGTGTTAGAGCACAGGAGGCTGATGGGTGATCTTGTGAAGGTGGGTAAAATCATGAGTGGAATAGATACAGTGAATGCACAAAGTATTTTTCCCAGTTAGGGGAATCAAGAACCAGACATAAGTTCGAAGTGAGAGAGGAGAGAGTTCACCTATGGGGTAACGTTTCCACACAAAGGGTAGTGGATACATGGAACGAGCTGCCTCTGGAAATAATTGAGAAAGGTACAATAACAACATTTCAAAGATATTTGGACAAATACATGGACAGGAAAGGTTTAGAGGTATAGGAGCCAAACACAGTTAAATGGGACTAAAGTCATAAGGCACGGAAAAAAACAGGCCCTTAGGTACAACTTGCCCGTGGCAACTAAGATGGCTCATCTACACTGGTCCCATCTGCCCACGTTGTGAACTAACTTTGATGGGGCATCTCAGTTTCAACAGAGAATTGGGCTGAAGGGCCTGTTTATGTGCTCTATGCTAAATTATTTGTTCCTTCACCGTTGGGAACAAAGGTTAGCATTGTGACACATAAAAACTAAGAAAAAGTAAATTGACTTCATCCATTCCGGCTCCCTGCCTCCCCGAGCCTCCAACCTCATCGTTCCCCAGCCCCACACCACCCAATTTTACCTTCTCCCCAAAATCCACAAACCTGATTGTCCTGGTAGACCCATTGTCTCTGCCTGTTCGTGCCCTACCAAGCTTATTTCCACATAGCTTGACTCCATCCTATCCCCCCTGGTTAAATCCCTCCCTACCTATGTTCAAGACCCCTCACACACTCTCCGTCGTCTCCAGGCATTCCACTCTCTAGGCCCCCATCCCCTCATCTTCTCCATGGACGTCCAGTCACTCTACACGTCCATCCACCACCAGGATGGTCTCAAAGCCCTCCGGTTCTTCCTCGACCGGAGGAGCAACCTATACCCATCCACCGATACTCTCCTCCGCCTAGCGGAATTGGTCCTTACCCTCAATAACTTATCTTTTGACTCCTCCCATTTCCTCCAAATACAAGGCGTAGCTATGGGTATGCGCATGGGCCCCAGCTATGCCTGCCTCTTTGTCTGGTACGTCGAACAATCCTTGTTTGAGGCGTACCAGGGCCCTATCCCCGACCTCTACCTCCGCTACATTGACGATTGCTTTGGTGTTACTTCCTGCACCCACACACAACTGACTGACTTCATCCACTGCACCACTAACTTCCATCTGGCACTCAAATACACCTGGACCATTTCCTACACTTCCCTACCATTTCTTGACCTCACTATCTCCATCGCAGGTGATAGACTTCTGACTGACATCCACTATAAACCCACTGACTCCCTTGGCTATTTAGACTACTCTTCTTCCCACCCTGCTTTCTGTAAGGACTCCATCCCCACCTCCCAATTCCTCTGTTTACGCCGCATCTGCTCCCAGGATGAGGTGTTCCACACCAGGGCATCGGAAATGTCCTAATTCTTCAGGGAACGGGGGTTCCCCTCCCCTACTATAGACGAGGCTCTCACCAGGATCTCTTCCATGCCCCCTAACACTGCTCTCTCTCCCCATCCCCCCCACTCATAACAAGGGCAGAGCCCCCCTAGTCCTCACCTTTCACTCCACTAGCTGTCACATACAACAAATAGTCCTCCGGCATTTTCGCCACCTCCAACGTGACCCCACCACTCTCCACACTCTTCCCATCTTCCTCCCTGTCTGCTTTCCGCAAAGACCGCTCCCTCCGTAACTCCCTGGTCAATTCTTCCCTTCCCTCCCGCACCACCCCCTCCCCGGGCACTTTCCCTTGCAACCGTAAGAGATGCTATACTTGTCGCTTTACCTCCCCCCTCGACTCCATTCAAGGACCCAAGCAGTCGTTTCAGGTGCGACAGAGGTTCACCCGCATCTCCTCCAACCTCATCGATGTCACCTGATCTACATCGGTGAGACCAAGTGTAGGCTTGGCTATCGTTTCGCCGAACACCTCCGCTTGGTCCTCATTAACCAATCTGATCTCCCGGTGGCTCAGCACTTCAACTCCCCCCCCATTCCGAATCCGACCTCTCTGTCCTGGGCCTCCTCCATGGCCAGAGTGAGCACCACCGGAAATTGGAGGAGCAGCACCTCATATTCCACTTGGGCAGTCTGCACCCTAGCAGCATAAACATTGAATTCTCCGATTTCCGATAACCCTTGCTATCTGCTCTCCCTCAGCCCTCTGGCTCCTCCTCCTTTTTCCTTTCATCTCCCCGCCGCCCCCCCCCCACATCATTCTGAAGAAGGGTTTCGGCCCGAAACGTTGCCTATTTCCTTCGCTCCATAGATGCTGCTGCACCCACTGAGTTTCTCCTACACTTTTGTCTAACTAAGAAAAAGCAAATGTGGTTACTCAGTAACCAATACTTTCAGGATGTAGGCTGCAGAAACCCTGACTCAAGCACATTCCTCATCTTGGCAAGACCCTTCCTACAAATCCATCAAGATTTATTGCTATTCCATGGCCTTGATCCACATAACATAATTGTTGGTTTCATTTACTGGCTGCTCTAAATCACTTTCATCATAAAGACCTGGTTTTTACCATCTGCTGTAATAAATATTTAACTTTATTTGAAGCATTCATTTCAAGCATGTTGGGAACTTAGAAATTAATATTACAGGCTGTTCCAGCTGCTACAGCTCCCGTTACTGATGGTGGTGCTGCTTTTATGCAGACACATCCACTTGGGTGCATGGTGGCAAATTCAACATTGTAAGAATTCAATGGGGAACAAAGTTTATTTAAAATTCCGTCTTGTATTTATTGTGAAAATTAAAGGAAAAGACATGTTACAAAACAATTGGTGGTAACTGCTTGATGAGGCTAACAACTTTCATTGAAAACACAAAGAGCATTGTTTAATCAAACTCCATAATGCAGCCACTTCTTAATCTATCCATTCACTAAATCTCTCAGATTTCTCCGATCAAGCCAGTCTCCAAGGTCTTCTACCAGAAGAGCCATCTAATCTCACACTTCCGCTGGTTGTTTAATATTCTTCTCTCTTTCAGGCAAATGCCTCATTTCATTTTTAAACAATCATTAAGCAAAAAACTGCAGATCCTATAGATCTGATGTAAAACCAAAGTACTAAACAGGTCAGGCAGCATCCGGTTCTTAGACTATATTGACTTTGATCAGTGTATGCAGTTAAGATATTATACTAAGACAATGTATTTTTAATTTACCTTTCTAATTTACTTCTTCACTCCAAAGATGACTTCCCACATAAGTGCCACTCCTTTTCAAATCCCTCGTGTTAACTTCTACCGCAACTTGGGCCTCACAGTTCCCAGCAAAGTAAGCACTGACATTCTACATATTTATGGCAGGAGTGGTTGAGATTTTCGTGAGTTATCTGCATCAATTGACACAGCTGAATATACAGTTCCCTCCTAGACCCTTCAACTGTTCTCCAGTTGTGTGGGATTGTGCTGATCATTCTTAGTCTACAGCCTTAATCAGTGCAATCTACTGTGTTACCTGTGTTCCCCAATGATCTATAATTGCTTGCTCTATTATTGTTATCCACTTGTTGCCTTTCAGCATCATCCAAAAATCCTGGAGGAAGCTAACATTAATCCCTACAATTTTTCTTGATGCGTTCAGTCACAAAATTGTTTGTCATTCATTACTGTGCCCTGAACTTCAAGTATCTTAATTACTGGAGGGTTACACAAAAAGCTGGAGAAACTCAGCGGGTGCAGCAGCATCTAAGGAGCGAAGGAGATAGGCGACATTTCGGGTCGAGACCCCTCTTAATTACTGGAATTCCCTTCCTGAACTTCTTCACCTTATTTCCCTCGTCTCCCACTTTGCCCTGCAGAAGATGATGGATCGACCACCTTGCTCTTTGGGTTGGCCATCTCTTGCTTATCTTGCTGGTGACACCAAGATTGGTGGATCTGAGGACAGCAAGGAAGGCTGTCAAAGTACACAATGGGATGTATATCGGCAACAGAAATAAGCAGAGAAATGGCAGTTAGAGTTTAATCTGAGTAAATATGCCTTGCGCACTCTGGGAGATTGAATATAAGGGTAAAGTATACAGTTAATTGGCAACAGATTTGATATACAGAGGGATCTTGGGATCCAAGTTCATGGCACCCTGAAAGTGGCAACACGGGTAGATAGAGTTGTAAATAACTTGAATGGTATACTTGCCTTCATTTGTACGGATATTGAGTATAAGTTACAATGCAGCTCAATAAGACTTTGTTTAGGCCGCGTTTGGAGTTATATTACAGGAAAGATGTAGAGGCTTTGGGGAGGGTGCAAAAGAGGTCTACCAGAATGCTGCCAGGATTAGGGGGTATTAGCTATAAGGAGAGGTTGGACATACTTGGATTGTTTCCTCTGGAGCACTGGAAGTTGTGGGGAGACCTGATAAAAGTTTGTAAAGTAATGAGAGGCATGGATAGGATAGTCAGAACCTTTTTCAAAGAATGGAAATGTAAAAGACTAGAGAGCATGACATTATGTAGCGAGGCGCAAGGTTTGGCAGAGTGCGGTGCTTTCCTGGAAAACTTTGTCAGGAGTGATGGTGGAGGCAGGTACGCGATACGATAGTGGTGTTTAAGAGGCTTTTAGATAGGCACTTGGAATTGCAGAGAATTGAGGGATAGGGATCATGCTTAATATTAAGGCCTGTCATTGTTTAGACTAACCACAATATTTGTGACGTTCCAAATCCCAAACATCACATTAAAGGGTGGAGGCTATGTGTGACTTCCTATAACATGTAGCCATTGTACACAAGCTACTCCACAGGTTTGGCAGAGTAAGGCTTTAATCCACAAAGACCAAGACAACTGTACATCAGACTCTCCTGAATAGATATTATTGATCCCATTCTCATGTTTACATGTCTCTCAGCAGATACATTCAGACAAAGTGGGGTCAGGCACAGATATTATTGCTTATGTCCTCCTTGTATACTGCGTGTAACCCAGCCTGAACTAATACTAGTTGCCACATTCACCTACCTAAACCATTTACTATCAATACACGATTGCGTACCACACCCCTACACCACTTGCAGCCGGAACATGGGCAGCATTGGGAGGATTTAGTAGAGCCACTCCCTCACAGTATCAGAGACCCGGTTCAATCCTAACCTCGAGTGCATTCTACGTAGCGTTTGCACGTTGTCCTATGCCCATGTGGTTTTCTCCCACATTCGAAACTCCTTTGGATTGGTCTATCTTTTAGGTCATTGGCAAAAGTGAGTGTTTGCTTTATTTAAATTCCTCTCACAACCCATTTGGTTGGTGTATGATGTTTTACATACATACTATGAGCTATTCAACTAAAATTGCGATCATTATTGCGCCTTCATGCTTTGATCTTTTTGTTTTGCACTTTTCTTCAAAGTGTATTGAGAATTTATCTGATAAAGCATAAATGTAACTTAATTGTGCTGCACCTATAATACACAACTATTCAATTGGCATGCTCAGTCAAAGTATCATTGGAATCTGGAGAACAGGTTGTATGTTTGACACACAAGAGATGTCACATGGAAAATAGCTCAAATTATGTTTTTTTAAACACTGAGTTGCTCTGAGGAAATACACATTGGCATTGATAATTGAATGTAAAAAACAATTTATACCTATTGCCTCACCTTTTAGAGTTTTTTTTAAATGAGAAAGCAGGCCACCGAGCCTCTGCTGGTCAAAGTAATCCACCTTCCCATTGAAGAAGAGCTGGGGGGGTACGTATGCATCTGGAAGCACAAAAATAAAGTAACCAGAAACATGGATGATGCGTCACCACTCCTCGCAGCCAGTCAATGGATCATCACGCTACAAGCCCAGTCATGGGGTTAACCAATTCATCCACCCAGTCAATGGGTCACCGCTCCACACACCCAGTCAATGGGTCACCACTCCACACACCGTCAATGGGCCACCGCTCCACACACCCAGTCAATGGGCCACCGCTCCACACACTCAGTCAATGGGCCACCGCTCCACACACCGTCAATGGGCCACCGCTCCACACACACAGTCAATGGGCCACCGCTCCACACACCCAGTCAATGGGCCACCGCTCCACACACCCAGTCAATGGGCCACCGCTCCACACACACCGTCAATGGACCACCGCTCCACACGCACAGTCAATGGGCCACCGCTCCACACACCCAGTCAATGGGTCACCACTCCACACACCCAGTCAATGGGCCACCACTCCACACACCCAGACAATGGGCCACCGCTCCACACACCCAGTCAATGGGCCACCGCTCCACACACTCAGTCAATGGGCCACCGCTCCACACACCGTCAATGGGCCACCGCTCCACACACCCAGACAATGGGCCACCACTCCACACACCCAGTCAATGGGCCACCGCTCCACACACACCGTCAATGGGCCACCGCTCCACACGCACAGTCAATGGGCCACCGCTCCACACACCCAGTCAATGGGCCACCGCTCCACACACCCAGTCAATGGGCCACCGCTCCACAAACCCTTGTCAATGGGTCACCGCTCCACAGGCACAGTCAATGGGTCACCACTCCACACACCCAGTCAATGGGTCACCACTCCACAGGCACAGTCAATGGGCCACCACTCCACAGGCACAGTCAATGGGCCACCGCTCCACAGGCACAGTCAATGGACCACCGCTCCACACCCAGTCAATGGGCCACCACTCCACACACCCAGTCAATGGATTACCACTCCACATGCCCAGACAATGGGCCACCACTCCACAGGCACAGTCAATGGGCCACCGCTCCACAGGCACAGTCAATGGACCACCGCTCCACACCCAGTCAATGGGCCACCACTCCACACACCCAGTCAATGGATTACCACTCCACATGCCCAATTTACGTTTAGGTGTATTATTGACACGTGTACCAAAGAACAGTGAAAAGCTTTATTTTGCATACTATCTAACCAGATCAGACATACTATAGATAAATACAATGAAGTCAAACATAGGTTTTGGAAGGACCGTTCAGAAGCCTGATAACAAGACGGGAAGAAGCCTTGTGGTTGTGTGCACTTTGAAACTTCCGTGCCTTTTGCCAGATGGGAGCAGGGAGCACAACGAATGATCGGGGTGGGACAAGTTTTAGACTGGACACAAGGACTGCAGATGTTGGTTTACAAAAACAAGACAAAGTGCTGGAGTAATTCAGCGGGTCAAGCAGCATTTCTGGAGAACATGAATAAGTGACGTGTTCTCCTGAGATACTACCTATCACCAGCCAGACTTGTTCCATCCCACCTCTCTACCACCTTTCTTCAGACTGATGGAGTAAGAGGGGAGAAAGCTGGCAGAGATATAGGGGTGGAACAAAGTCTGGCATGTGATAGATGGATACAGGGGAGGGGAGAGTTTAATATGGACAAAGGCCGGAGGTGAAAAGTATAAAAGGGAGATGGAGATAAGGATAGGCGATGTGTGAAATATGACGTCAGTGTGAGAAGCGTAGGTGGAAGGGGAATGGGACAAATGGATGAGGAAGTCACAAGGAAGAGAGTTGGAAAATGAGGGTTGCGAAATGGGGGGTGATGTTGGTTAGTTACCCAAAATTGGATAATTCAATGCTCATACCATTTGGATGTAAGATACCCAAGTCGAATATGAGACACTGTTCCTCCAGTTTGTGTGTGGCCTTTCTCTAGCAACGGAGGCAACCCAGGACAGAAAGGTCAGTATGGAAATAGCAAGGGATTGCTGACCATTTTCATTCCCTTTCCCATTTCCATTCAAATACTGACCTTTCTGTCCCACCTCCACCTCTCTTCCAGCTCACCTTCCCTCCCAGACCACGAATGGTCTGAAGAAGGGTTCAGACCCAAAACATCACCTAACCATATTCTCTAGAAAAGCTGCCTGACCTGTTGAGTTACTCCAGCACTTTGTGTCAAGTCTTTGAGTATGTTGACTGCTTTTCTGAGGCAGCACGAAGTGCAAATTGAGTCAATTGTGGAGTGTCTGGTATGTGTGATGAACTGAGCATTTTCTCCAACTCTCTGCAATTTCTTACGATCTTGAGCAGAACTCTTCCAAAACTAAGCTGTGATGCAACCGACAGTATGCTTTCTATGGTGCATCTCTAGAATGTAGAATGTCTCCTTGGAGACATGACGAATTTCCTCAGTCTCTTTCAGGCAGTAGAAGTATTGACATGCCTTTGACAGTAGAAGTATTGACAGTAGAAGTATTTGCCAGTAGAAGTATTGACAGTCGCATCATTGTGGTTGGTCCATGACAGATCATTGCTAGTATCAACACAAAGGAATTTGAAGCTCTCAACCATTTTCACTGTGGCACCGGCTTGGCCGGGCGGACAGCTCGATGAAGAGTCCTGGTGGTTTCAAAGTTTTTCCATTTAAGAATGACGGAGGCCACTGTGCTCTTCGGGGCCTGCAATGCTGCAGAAATTGTTTTATACCCTTCCCCAGATCTGTGTCTCAACACAATCCTGTCTCGGAGGTCTACAGACAATTCCTTCGTCTTCATGGCTTGGTTTTTGCTCTGGTATGCACTGTTAACTGCGGGACCTCATATAGACAGGTGTGTGCCTTTCCAAAACATGTACAATCAATTTAATTTACCACTGATGGATTCCAATCAATTTGTAGAAACATTTCAAGGATAATCAATGGAAACAGGATGCACCGAAGCTCAACTGAGTGTCATAGCAAGGGGTCTGAATAATTATGTAAATGTGATATTTCAGTTATTTCTTTTTAATTACTTTGCAAAAATTTCTAAACACCTGTTTTCCCTTTTTTTATTATGAGGTATCGTGTGTAGATTAATGATTTAAAAAAATGAATTTAATCAATTTTAGAATAAGGCTGTAACATAACAAAATGTGGAAAAAGTGAAGGGATCTGAATACTTTCTGAATGCACTGTATGGTGAGGTTGGACAAATGTGGATTGTTTTATCTGGAACGTTGGAGGGGAGTCCTGATAGAAATATATAAAATTATGAGAAGCATCGAAAGGGTGGAGAGTCAGAACATTCTTCCCATGGTGGAAATGTTTAGAAGGCATACTGTGGCTCTAAAGTTACAGGGAGTACATTTAAAAGGAGATGAGCCTATTCTTTTTTTACACAGAAAGTGATGGGTCCCTGGTATCCTACCATAGGTTGTGGTGGAAGCAGATGCTATAGTGGGGTTTAAGAGGCTTTTAGATAGACACATAGATCTGTAAGGAATGGAGGAATATGCATCATGTATATAGATTATACATCATCCGTTTGGATTCTGGATTTGGATATGGATTAGTGCTTGGTGTATGAATATGGATCAGGGCGGCACAGTGGCGCAATGGTAGGGTTGTTGTCTTACAGTGGCAGAGACCCGGATTTGATCCTGATTACCAGTGCTGTCTGCACAGAGTTTGTACGTTCTCCCTGGGACAGCTTAGGTTATTCCCAGGTGCTCCGGTTTCCCCCCACATTCCAAAAACGTGCCGTTTAGTAGGTTAATTGGCTCCTGTAAATTGTCCCTAGTGCGTCGGGTAGAACTAGCGTGTGGGCGATTGTTGGTTGGCACGGACTCGGTGGGCCAAAGGGCCTATTTCCATGCTGTATCTATAAACTAAACATGCAGGCAGAGAGATTAGTTCAATTTGGCATCATGATCGGCACAGACATTGTGGCGATTGGATCTGTTCTTATGTTGTTCCAAGAGAACAAATTCGTCATCTCCATGTTAAAGTGACAATTCACATTCTGGGAGTATACATTGGAACGAACTCCTTATTGAAAGAAATATTCTCTTTGCACCTATACCCTCAACAGTTTCAGAAAACGTATGTTCCTGTAAAGTCAATCCTTACTCTTCCATACTCCAGTGAGAACAGACTCGTGCACGTCAATGGTCTACGTATGATAACAGAATAAGCATGAAGCAGGTTCGAGGAGGCTAGTTTATACTTCAGGATAGAACCGTGTGTTCTTATCATTCATAACATACAAGTGAGATATTGACCCACCATCACACACGATTAAACACTGGTCTATACCTTCACTTGGTATTGCTGATGGATTCCTCAGTCTGTATTCATCCCAATAACTTCGCAAAGCAACAATCAGTCGATGCAAGAAGCACACCATGTATTCAGGAGGGCAAAGAATTGTTGGATTCTGAAAAGGTAGAAAAAGATTTCTGGCTGTTAGCACTATAGCAAGGGTTCCCAACCCAGGGGGTAAATTTTGCCTACCCAAGGGATAAATTTGTTGATTCTGGATTTGTACATATTTTTTCTCATTGACGGACTTCGTTCTGGCATACCGGTACCTGTTCATCATTAGTTTATAAGTAAGTGAAATAACATTGTTATGTGCTATTAAAGTTGCCAGGGGTAAACGGGACGAAAAAGGTTGGGAACCCCTGCACTATAGTGTTTGAATTAGTGAATGTTGGTTGGCCAGATGAAGGCAACGAGGGACACTTCTGGATAGTTAGTCTTTCAAAGTGATCAAATGTTCCAATTTCTTCATAACATTGGATCGATGCGGCTTGACACCTGAAATCTTGGAAGCTGTCAAAGACTGAGAGTTGTGAATCTGTGGAATTCGCTGCCTCAAAAGGCAGTGGAGGCCAATTATCTGGATGTTTTCAAGAGAGAGTTAGATAGAGCTCTTAAAGATAGCGGAGTCAGGGGATCTGGTGAGAAGACAGGAACGGGGTACTGATTGTGGATGATCAGCCATGATCATAATGAATTGCGGTGCTGGCTCGAAGGGCCGAATGGCCTACTCCTGCGCCTATTGTCTATTGTCTAAGATGGACAATGCAGGATATGGGGACAGTATGAAAAGAGTTAAATATGAGTGACGGAGGAGGAGAAAGGTAGGGAAAGTAGGGGTGGGAAAGGGGTGTGGAGGGTTAGGATTGTGGAGAGTAATGCGACAGGAGGGACAAGGAAGAGGAGGATTGGGAAGAATGGGGTAAGACGTGGGGTGTTTGATGAGTAGAGAGGTGGTAAATGAGGAAAAAAGGCTCATGGAAATGTACCATTTCCACCATCATACCAATGTACATTGATGGATAGGGAAGGAGCTAAAAAGCAGGGTTCAGGAGGAAAGGAGAGAGATTCCATTAGCAAAAGGTGGAAGACTAGCTCGATGGTGAGGAGGTAACTTAAGGAAAAAAGGTCCACTTGGGGTAATGGAATTATGAAGATGGGTTATGAAGAAGGGTTTCCACTCGAAACGTCACCCACTCCTTCTCTCCAGAAATGCTGTCTGTCCCGTTGAGGTACTCCAGCTTTTTGTGTCTATCTAATGGAAGAGGGGCAGGAGAAATCTTGGCAGGTGAGTGAAATTCCGAACAGATGCGGAAGGAACTTATTTCCACCATTAATTGAAGGTAACTGAGATTCGTTGCATAGCCAATTGTAATATAAATTGGATGAATGCCAATTGTGGAGTTTAAGAGGCTTTCAGATGGACACATAGATCTCCAGGGAATGGAGGAATACAGATCATGTGCAGACAGAAGAGATTAGTTTAATTTGGCATCATGTCCGGCACAGACAAAAGTAAATTCTTCTGAAAGCAACTTAAGAATCCTGTGCCTCTATACTTTTCATACTGACTGAATCCCTGTTAATATTCAAAAACTGAGTTTGTAAAAGAAGCATTCCCTCGAACTATGCTACTTGTTGCTGGTTTCCTGCTATTTCAAGTTAGACAACAGACGATAGGTGCGGGAGTAGGCCATTCGGTCCTTCGAGCCAGGGCCGCCATTCAATGTAATCATGGCTGATCATCCCCAATCAGTACCCCGTTGCTGCCTTCTCCCCATATCCCCCGACTCCACTATCTTTAAGAGCCCCACCTAGCTCTCTCTTGAAAGTATCCAGAGAACCGGCCTCCACTGCCCTCTGAGGCAGAGAATTCAACAGAGTGTTTCCTCACCTTCGTTATAAATGCCTTACCTCTTATTCTTACACAGTGACCCTTAGTTCTGGACTCCCCCAACATCGGGAATATGTTTCCTGCCTCTAGCAGGTCCAAACCCTTAATAATCTTATATGTTTCAATAAGATCCCCTCTCATCCTTCTAAACTCCAGAATATACAAGCCCAGCCGCTCCATTCTCTAAGCATATGACTGTCCCGCCATCCCGGGAAATAACCTTGTAAACCTCTGCTGCACTCCCTCAATAGCAAGAATGTCCTTCCTCAAATTAGGGGACCAAAACTGCACACAATACATCAGGTGTGGTCTCACTGGGGCCCTATACAACTGCAGAAGGACCTCTTTACTCCTGTACTCAACTCCTCTTGTTATGAAGGCCAACATGCCATTCGCTTTCTTCACTGCCTACTGTACCTGCATGCTATGAAATTTTTCCATCCCCAACATTCCCTTCTTCATGAACCTCACTCCAGTAGAACAAACACCATCCCAGCAATTGTCTAATAAATAACTGGTATCCTTCTTAACCCTAAACTCCAGCCATCATCAACTGCCATCTTCTAACACCCCCAATCTGCTCAAAATGCATATTTAGGCAGTCCCTCGATTCCACAAGGGTTCTGTTCCTGAAAACTGTTGGTACACCGATTTCACTAAGGGTCTCAATAAGAAACCCATAACTTTCACTCTGTATACATGACATAATTCTTTAATTTCATTTAATAATCATCCTGATGCCACCCGCGGCTAAATCAGTAGAATATAGACGGCATCCAGTCATTAATGACTGCAGATCCACCAACGATTTTCCAGCACTCTTAGGTCCAGACGCTTGCTGGATGATCCATTTTGCCAGACCAACAGAGGTTATGACCTCTGGGGACCGGAATACCAGCCTGCAATGTCGGCCGTGAACTATGGGAATGGATCTGCCAGAGTTCCAGAGCCCCGGTCGCAGGGGTCAAATTCGACCCGCCGATTTGCCGCAGAAGTCCCGATGATGTTGAAATCGCCCACCTCATCCGACCTTCGCACCACATTTTCGGGGGGATTTCTAGGGGAGATTTTAAGTTCGCTCCTGTAATTTTATCTGGATTAAACGAGGTGCCGGACCACCAGTGCCGGAAAATCAGTGGTGCATCTCTACCATGAAACATTTTATTATAATTACTACTAGTGTGAAAAATGCTGTTAAAATGTGAGCGATTTTTAGAGTAATTTCTGAAGTTGTTAATACTAAATTGGATCCAGACTCAAAACTAATAATACTTGTAGGTATGTTACAAAACTTACCTTGAGCAGCGCTGCAGTTCTGCCGCTCCCCGTGTGCGCGACTTTGGCGCCTTTCAGAGGGGGCGGGCTTAAAGGTCCGTTTTTCCACAGGCAAGAAAAATCGATGAATGTCGGGCGATTTCATTGCGGAAGAAAAATCGCTCCGACATTTCATGAATTAAGGTATTTTTAAATTACTCTAAATTATTTGTTACCTAGAGTAATTTAAAATTCACCTTCAAAAGCCGTGAGAACTGACAACCGGAAGGATTTTGCATAGGGGAGAAAAAAAGGTAAATAGTTTATTTTTATATTAAAAGTTGGTTTTTCGGTAGGCTTAATTGTTTCATATTTATTTCAAAATGCTTCAATCTATAATAAGTGAAAATTTCATTGAGTTCTATTAATTTTTAAGAAAGTTATGGGCTTTTAACTGATCCAGATCACAGCTTTTGAGTCAATTGAAAGGCAATGGGGAACAAGATGCTAATTTCCGAGTATGAAAATGGCCATAACTTTCTTAATACTGAAGATATGAAAGTGAATTAGGTGTCAAATTAAACTTCTTTTTATGCATTATCTGATGGGATAAATTGCAGACTTGATTTTTAAAATCTCAAAATTTTGTAACATTGTTCTGATATTCCAAGTATTAGCAAAGTCTAACACTCACAACAAGCAAAAGAAACTTTCTAGACTACAGTATAATAACTGGGAAGAAATTAATATTAAAATTTTGGAAAGGCCCTATAACCCCCACAATTAAAATGTGGATTATGGAAATGTCGGAGACCCTATACGTGGAAAGAATCAGATTTGTCTTAATGGACAAACAAGAACTTTTTGTTAGAATACGGTCTTCATTCATCGATTATTTGAAAGGGTAGATTGGTTCGGCACGGGAACCTCACTGAAATTTGAACTCAGGATTAGATGATAAGTTATACTTTATAATCTTCGAACCTATCTCCAATGATGTATTATTAGTAAATCATTCCATTCCTTTTTTTTGTATCTTGACATTTATGGTGTTTTTCTTTCTTTCTTACTTTCTATCTATATTAAAAATAAAATTAGAAGCAGAATTAATTCACAGTTGATAATATTAATAATGTATGATTGTTACACATGAAATGTTTTACCATAATGTGTTTGCTTCTAATAAATATATATGTATTTTTTTAAGTGAGGGATTTTCATTGCCAGCTAATTTGTAATCCAGGAAGCCCCTTTCAAACCTCCCCAGTGTACATCCCACCACCTTTACTTAATCATGTGTCCTGCAACAACGTCAGTCATCCATTCACCTACTGCATCTCAAACAACTGATTCATGGTTCCCCTCTTTCTCTATAGCCTCTCACTTCTTTCAGAGTTCCTCCCTCAGCTTCTGCTCAGCCTCTCCACCACCCTGAGGATTAGTTGCCTGTGTTGATGTGCAACAGGTGATGCCAACACCATGCCATACCTTTGTACAGCAGCAGCTGGTGAGGTTACAGAACAGGTCCTGTTGCTGTGAGAAATTAAAATTTGTCGGCTCCTTCACACTGCTAACTACAGAATCCAGCTGGTTTGTGCTCGATCCTTGAAGACAGGAAATCGATCCTGGTTCCATGCTAATGCGCAGTTAAACAGATTTAGAGCAAGTGTCCATTTACTTCCATCCAGACCTCGAATCATCGAGTGAGACAGCACAGAAACAGAACACTGAATCTACTCTATCAACCACCCATTTACATTAATCCTATATTAATCCTACTTCGTTATTTTTACCAACATCTCCACCTGGATTCTACTACACACTAAACACTATCGGCAATTTGCATTCACCAAATAACTTATGAATCATACATCTTTGGGATCTGGGAGGATACTCTTGCAATTACAGGGAGAATTTGCAAACTCCACGCAGATAGCCCCCGAGGTCAGGAGTAAATCGAGATCTACGTTACGATAAGACAACAGCACTATCAGCTGTGCCATTATACCGCCCAAACTTGAATTTACATAATACCTTTAAGACAAAAACAAAGGTCAAAGACACTTTGTAGGAAATTTATTTGAGACCAAATAACATTTAAAACCAATCAACATTAAGATGGGGAAGCAAAGCTTGGTCTCAGAACTAAATCTTAAGAATATAGAAACAAGTAACAGCAGATGCTAGGTTAGAAAAGAGGACACAAAGTGCTGGAGTAACTCAGTGGGTCAGGCAGCAGCTCTGGAGAACATTGATAAGTGATGTTTTGGGTCAGGTCCCTTCTTCAGACTGTTTGGCAGGGGGTGGCGGGGTGAAACGCGGGACGGGAAGTTAAATAACGTTTTAAGAGTGGAGTAGCAGGACAAGGGCTAGCAGGTAATAGATACAGGTGAGGAGGGTTTTTTG
Source organism: Raja brachyura (assembly GCA_963514005.1). The sequence goes on along the minus strand of OY740796.1, from coordinate 26,715,811 downwards.
ATTGGCAGATGGTTGGACAACAGCCAGAGATGAGCAGACAAGTGTGAGATAAAGTGATTGAAGTGGTGCCAATGGTGAAAGTTCATACCGTTGGGTTAGAAACAGAAAAATTGATGTAGGAGTAGGCCATTTGGCCCTTCGATCATGAGCTGATCATCTAAAATCAGTACCCTGCCTTTTCCCCATATCCCTTGATTCCTTGAGCCCTAAGGGCTAAATCTAACTCTCGCTTGAAAACAAACTCTCTGTGTAAGCTGCCCAAGTGGAATACGAGTTGTTAGGAGTTGCAGTGGGAGCGGTCTCTGAGGAAGGCGGTAAGGGGTGGGAATGGGAAGACGAGACTGGTAGGGGGATCACGTTAGAGGTGACAGAAATGTCAGGGGTTGATGTGTTGGATATGGAGGCATCCCTGAAATTCTATCCTTGTTCTGTCTGGTTGGAGGGAGAGAAAGAGCAGAACGACAGGATACAGAGAAGACATGGGTGAGGGATTTACCTATGATGGCAGGGAGTGACCACGTTTGCGAAAGAACAAGGATATTTTGGATTCCAAGAATGGAAAACCTCATATTGGGAGCAGATGCAGTGGAGATAGAGTAAGAGAATGCATCTTTGCAAGAGGCAGGTTGGGAGAAGTGTAGTCTAGATAACTGTTGAAGTCAGTAGGTTTGTGGTAGATGTTAGTCATTAGTCTATCCCCTGACATCGAGACAGAGAGATCAAGAAAGGGGAGAGCGGTGCTAGTGATTGTCCAATGAATTTGAGGGCAGGATAGAAGTTTGAAAGAAATAGAGGCAGAAAAATGTAAAGAGGAATTATTTTTTTTTAAATCAAATTTTAGAAGATTTTGTTTTCAATCTTTACTGAGATGAATGTCAGGCTAACTGTATATCACATCAAAGGTTAAGCAGGAGTAATTACATGATTTTTTTTAAATAGTCACAAGAATGACATGAATGATGGTGGTGGCAGAGGTGAAGAATCTCAGAAACTTGGACAAGTTAATAATCTGGAATTTAAATATAAACATGGTCACTCATACCAAAGATGTAGTAAAAAAAAATACTTCTGAACAAAATTAAGGATCTCTAATAAAGCACAAAGTGCTAACTCAGTGGTCAGACAGCATCTGTGGAAGGAGTGGCTATGTGAAGTTTCAGGTCAGGATGTATTTTCAGATTGATTGTAGTAGGGAGAGAGCTGAAAAAGAGGTGGGGACAGAATAAAGCCTTGCAATTGATAGGTGGATATGGATGAGGGGAGGTGGATTGTCATAAAGATGGACAAAGGATAGAGAATCGAAAAGGAGACAACGTGTATCAGATAAGGGGAGTGAAATGTAAAGCCAGAGGAAGGGTTTATTTGTGGAAGGGGATGGGAGGGCCCAGGAAAGAGAGAGGGAGAAGTGGGGGGGGGGGGGGGGGGGGGGGTTACTTAAAGTTGGAGAATTCAATATTCATACCATTGGATTATAAGCAACCCAAATGGAATTTGAGATGCAGTTCCTTAACTTGCTTTTAAGAAATATTTGGATATGCATATGGATATGCAGGGTATGGAGAGCTATGGATTATGTGGTCTTGGGATCATGTTTGGCAGAGGCATTGTCTGCTGAAGGGCCTTTTCATGTGCTACATTGTTCTACGTTCTACTTGCACATGGTCTGCCAAGGACTGCTGGATCTCCTGGTTGCTAACTATTTTAACTCCCCAGCAGCACTGTCTAGGCACCCACTGTCCTTTGTGTAAAAAAAAAACTATCCCGCACATCTCTTTTAAACTTTGTCCCTCTCACTTTAAATCTATTGCCCTCTAGTACTTAATTTCTTCATCCTGGCAAAAATATTCTGACTGTTTACCTTATTTATGCCTCTGATATACTTTTACCAAGTCTCCCCGTAACTTCCGGCATTCCTGAGAAAATAAACGGTCTGTCCAAACTCTTTCTGTAACTAACACCCCCTAATCCAAGCATCATTCTAGCAAACCACTTCTCCAACCCCTCTACAGGGAGGAGATATAAGGACAAGTGTTACATCTGCGGTTTCAGGGCAAAGTACCTGGGGAAAGGCGATTTGGTGGGAAGGGATGCAGTTGTCAATGTAGCAGAGAAAGAGTTGGGGAATGGTACCAGGGTACCTTTGGAACAAGGATTGTTTGAGTGTCCATAGCTACACCTTTGACTTGATGGAAATGAGAGGTGTGAAAAGAGAAGTTGTTGAGGGCGAGGACCAGTTCCACCAGCAGAGGAGAGTGCTGGTTGAGGGGAACCAATTCGGTCTCTGCTCAAGGAAGAATCAGAGGTCCCCAAGTTCTTCCTGGTGGGGAATTGAGGTGTAAAGGGACTGTACATAATGATAAAGATGTGGCCATGGGATGTAGGTCAGAAGGGATTGGACAAGAGAGGGAGGGACAATACAGAATCAAGTTATTTGGAGATGAATTCAGTGGTCAGCAGCAGGCAGAAACAATGGGTGTGCAGGGCAGTCATGCTTATGATTTTGGGAGGGAGATATGGGGAGTATGGGCTGGGAACTGAGGGTGGAGGCTGTGGAGGGGATATAGATGAAGATATTGGTAACAGTCTAGTGGATGATGACCAGGTGTTCATCAGTGAGGTAATGGTAATGGTATGAGATGTCCAAGAGCTGGCTCTTGGCCTTAGCAGTGTAGAAGTCAGCCTGCCAGACTACAATTTCATCTCCCTTGTTGATTGTTAACAATATTGGGATTGTTACTGAGTGAGGGCTGTGTGTTCAGAGGGGATGAGATTGGAGTGGGTAAGGGAAGTGGAGAAGTCAAGACAGTTGATGTTGCCTGGCAGTTGGAAATAAAAAGGTCCAGAGAGGGTAGAGGCCAGCAGGATTAGTCTAGGAGGATGGGACATGTTTGGGTTGGAGAAGGGGTCATCACTGGGAGGCGAAAGCTTCTTGCCAGGGAAATTGACCCAGACTGGAGGCAAAAGAAGAGCTCAATATAATAATGGGCTCAGAATTCATTGTGGTATGGGATGCAACGGTAACGTCTCTTTGAGGACAGACTGTTCAGATTTGGAGAGGCAGGTCAGAGGGGATGGTGTAAACTAAACAGATCCAGGCTGAGGAGGGGAGGAGGAGAGGGGCGACCAGGGGCATTACCATGGAGGGAGGATAGGAGCTCAGAGGGGAGGGGAGTGTTTGATGTGCTGTAGGAATGCAGGAGTAGGAGAGATGGCATGCTTGGCATTGGAAGGGACGTGTGGGAAAGGTAACAGGACCTAGCATTGTCAGTATATAAGATCCCTGGTTTGGAGACAACTGGGGGAGCAGTAGAACCCAGCAGTGTCAATCAAGGGGAAGCTGTCAGAAGCGACTCCTCCGGCCAGGCAGTGACCAGGGGAGCCATCATACACAGCTGAGTTGGCAATCCCCGGCTTGCAGGCGACTGGGGTGTGGTGAGGGTTGCCATTGGCAGTCCCAGTCAACGTGCGGCCAGGGTGGCGGTGTGGGTTGGCATGACGGCGTCCCTAGGATCTCTCGTGGTGGTTTGCTCATCATCATCCATAGACCTAGTCTGGCACATTCAATGGTGATATGTTAAACGTGCCCGAGTTGTACAAGGCAGCTCACCACAAAAAAAATATTCATACCCATATTAACACAACCAGTAGTTCAGAAGTACCGTTTCTATCATGTTCCTCTGCACCTCAAGGAAAACCTAATCTAAATATAAATTCAAAATTCACCAGAGAATATTTAAAACATTTAATCCGCAGCTATCAAAATCAAAGACCATCCCGTCTACAGGTAGAGAAAACATTTTATTTTTCACCACTAGATGGTACAATTGTGCAAACATTGCTCAAAGGATAATACAAAATGGAAAGGAGAACGTCACAGGGTTTGAATACTGCAGGACCAAAACCAGTGTCTTCAAAATAAATAAGAACTATTATAAAGGTATGAAGTGGAGTTGTCTAAGGTGGACTGGGAAAAAAGCTGAGACAGGCCAGTAGAGGACAGGCCTGGGGTGTAAGCTGCCCAAGCGAAATATGAGGTGCTGTTCCTCATATTTGCTCATAGATGCAGCACCTCATATTTTGCTTGGGCAGCTTACACATCAGCGGTATGAATATTGACTTCTCTAACTTCAAATATGCCTTGCTTTCCCTCTCTCTTCATCTATCCCCCTTCCCAGTTCTTCGACTAGTCTGACTGTCCCCTTGATTACATTTTATGCTTCGTTGTATGCTTCGTTGTCACCTTCTCATAGCTAACGATGATCTATTCTTCATTTTCCTTAATCCCCGCCCCCTTTGATGTCTCATTTTCACACCTTACACTTCCTTATCTCTGAGTCTCCCACTTCCCTGACTCTCAATCTGAAGAAGGGTCTCGACCCAAACGTCACCCATTCCTTCTATCCTGAAATGCTGCCTGCTCCACTGAGTTATTCCAGCATTTTGTGTTTATCTTTGGTGTAAACTAACATCTGGTGTTCTTTCCCACACATGGCAGATATAACAGCTGCTCAGAGCTCAGCTCAGATCAGGTCAGCTCAATGTAATATTGGAAGCCAAGACTGTGAGTGATCTGGGTCAAACTTAGATGTAATTTATGAATAACGATAGAATAAATTCATAGCTTCAAAACAGAATTTATAGCAAATACCAAAATAACTCTCCTAGTCTTTCCAATGTTGAAATAGTTGAAATTTCTGCACACCCAATCCTGGCTACCAGGGAAAGTGGATTGTCAAAAGGATACCATCAGTAGACACAAAGAAAGTGATGTGTTTTTAATGATGCTGTGGATAATCAAGATTTAGACCAGAAATAGGAATAGAGACAAACAAAGGCCCTTAAAGGACTCTAGACATATGTTAGATTATCACAGAATTTCATTTGCAAATTTGGTTAAAAATACAGAACCATTCATTTGTAAATGAGTACTCACCCCTCGATTACTGGCATTCTCCTGCAAAAATTTTCTGAACTTATTCAGGAAAATATATCTGGATGCTTCACCCTGAAAAGAATTAAACATTTTTGAATGCTGGATTAAATTTTTACCATTTAATCATTTAGTTATGGTCTCAACTAGATGGAAGATGAAATTCCTCTGCACACGACTTTCATTAAAAGCTTCCGACCCTACCCGTCACCAATCACACAGAAACCTATTTGCTTCTCCATAGCTTTTACGGCCACTAGTGCATGAGTTGGACTTTATTGACAGCAATTCAGTCAAAACTCTTATGGCCATATCCCAGTAACACCATGTACACAATTAAAAACCTGGTGTTCAGATAGTTAATGAAAGACTAACCTACTGTTGACCTGTTTTGCAACAAGCTTGAATACATGGATGATAGGCTTTGGCATTTAAATTACTACTATTTGAAACTCACTTTACTTATCGAACATTAAGTGGTATTTATTGGTCTTGAGTGGGATAGAGTAGATTCGCAGACCGATGCCAGGTTTTAAAGGGTTAAATTATGAGGGGCTCTAGCACAGAAGAGAAGTTGAGGCCAGCAAAGATTACATTCAATGGCGGAGCAGGCTTGAGAAGTTGATGAACTTCATATATTTGATTCATTCTTCTAAACCTATTTGAACAAAAGCCTGATCTACTCACACAACACGCTCTGGAGCTCTGTTAGCTGCCAAGCCTTATACACCAGCAAGGTACCACACACCCCAGCTCTGTTGCCCAGAGATAAAGGATTCCAGCCTTTCCTGATCCCATTTCCACTGCCATTCTCTCTCACTACTCATTGAAGCGAGTCACTGCGCTTAGTGGGAAGATGATAGAAACTAGTTTCTCCCCCCATACTCCACTCTTGTCCTCCAAGATTCGGAAAAGAAAGATTTTAACAGTAGCGCGGTTGTGAGAGCTGCTGCCTCGCAGCACCGGCGACCTGAGTTTGATTCTGAAATCGGGTCCTGTGTGTGTGGAGTTTGCACGTTCACCCTATGACAACTTGGGTTTCCTCCGGGTGCTCAGATTGCCTCCTACATCCCAAAGACGTGTGGGTTTATAGGTTAATTGGCCTCTGTTAACTTGTCCCCTAATGTACAAGGAGTTGATGAGAAAGAAGAATAACACTGAACTAGTGTGAACAGGTGATCGATGGTCCTCGTGGAATAAATGGGCCGAAGGGTATGTTGTCATGCTATATCTCTAAACTAAATTAAATAATTATCTATAATTCTATCAATGATCTAGCTCAACCTTACTTCTCAAATTGTTATCTGTTCTCCAGAGATGCTGCCCAAACCACTGAGTTACTCTAGCACTTTGTGACTTATTTTAAATCCCAGCTCTTACATTGCAACTTCAGTAACAGAAGTAACCTTTCAGTTATTTTGTTTGCACTCTACCTGTCCACTCAATCAAACATATTGATAATGTATGATAATCCATTTATGAGTTCTGATGTAGGGTCTCACTTTGAAACTTCTATAATTCCTTTGCCCCATCCCCTAGATGTTGCTCGGCATACTGAATTCCTCCAGCAGTTTGTTTCTTACATAACATTTCAGCATGTGCTATATCAATGATAATTTTCCTTCTCTTTTCAAAAATCTCTTCATAAAGAAGTTCCCAGGCATTAATTTTGGTAACTTCATCAAGTTCCCACCACCAAGTGAAATTCACTTTTGGCCTCTGGAATACTCTGCAGCACTTTACTAAAGGTAATTTAACTGTTATTTAACTGGCACAGAGCAAAATAAAGCACCAAATAAAATATGGGAACATTGGGAATAGATTTTTTTAAAAACCTGTTTTTAGTTGAAGTGGGTGAGAGCCAGAAATAAGAAAAAGTGTGACACAAGGTTAGACACTGGCAGTGATTTCCTGAACATGAATTTAGATAGTGAGCATTGCCATAAGCTCTTTCTGCAGACTGTTACTCACCGATCCCTTGTCTCTGTTGTTGAGAAACAATTTTAGTATTTGAATCTGCAGCTCTTCCACAACTACAAAACAAAACATTACAGATTATCAGTAATTCCTGCTCAGTAGGATGTAATTTTCTATTTTACAACAATTCTTCAATTGCATGATTGCAATATTTCATAACAAACTGCACAACATTAAACTTGTCAGTGGGGTTTCAATTCGCTGATGGCATTGTAACAAAGAACATAGGTACAAAGTCATGACTTTGACTCAACTGTATACCAGCCGGACAATGAATGGGTACAGAAATAGGAATGAAATGAGCAGGGAAAGACACCTTTTTGCCAGCTGAGTTACCCTTAAGCAATAAATATTTTTTGTTGTAGAGTCTCAAATAAGGTACCATTTCCGGAGGTAAAAATTAAAACAACTCCAACTTGGAAATGATCAGCTGCTGTACACTTGTACTTCATCATTAATCAATCCCCATGGATCTGCATCAACAACCAATGCCAACTGATCTGTCGCTCACCCATATCCAGAGCCAGTAGAACGGAACCTCACGAATATCTCGTGCCCATGGAACTGTATCTCATCAATAATTAAGGTCTACAGATACATACCTTACCAATATTCAGGGCTTATAGACCTATACCTCGACAATATATAATGGACCTGTACTTAACTAATAATCAGTGATAATGGAATTGTATCTCATTAATGGACACATTAGTGGAACTGTGCGTGATATGGGTATTGGTTTATTATTGTCACATGCACCGAGATAGTGATAAACTTTGTTTTGTGTGCTATCCAGGCAAATCATTATATACATGATTACATCAAGGAGTGCACGCAAGAAAATAAACAGAAGCAGAATAAAGTGTTACAGCTAGGAAAGTATAGATTTTAAAAAAGTTCAAGGATTGCAACCAGGTAGACTAGGAGATTGGGAATTCATACTTAGCAATATGAGAGGTCCGTTCAATAGTCTGATAACAGCGGGGAAGAGGTTGTTCTTTAATGTAGTGGTACGTGCTTTCAAACATTTATATATTCCGCCCAGTGGGGGAGGGCAGAAGAGAAAATAACTGGGGTGTCAGTGGTCCTTGATTATATTGGCTGATTTCCCGAGGCACGTGAAGTGTAAATGGAGTCGATAGGGTGGAGCTGGAGTGGGGAGCCTAATTGGCATGATGGACTGGGCTGCGTCCACAACTCACTGCAATTTCTTGCACTCTTGCACTCTTGGGCAGAGCAGTTGCCATATCTGTAGTGTATCCCCACCAGATACTTCATGGTGCATTTACAGAAATGTGTAAGATTCATTGGGAACATGATGAACTTTTGTAATTTGAAGAAGCAAAGGCTTGGTGTGCTTTCTTGACCATGGCATCAATATGGCTGAAGCAGGCCAAATTGTTGGTGATATTTACACCTAGCAACTTGAAAATCTCAACCATCTACACTGATGCTGACTGGACCGGATACTCCACCCTGATTTCTGATAAGGACCTAGTTTCTTAATTTTGCTGAAATTGAAGGTATTTAATGGCGAGCTGTAGTTGATAAACAACAGCTTAGCATTGTGTCAGGACAACAATTGAGTCCTGGTGCGATGTTAAGCTGTTGTTCATCGACAGCTCAGCACTAAACACCATTATCCCTTCTGAACATCATCAAGCTCAGGGAGCTGGATCTCTGCTAGTCTCTATGCAATTAAATCCTCGACTTCCTCATCTACAGACTTCATTCTGTACCAATTGGAAATCACACTTTCTCCTCAATGACCATCAGCACAGGAATGCCACAAGGCCGTGTACTTAGTCCTCTGCTCTACTTTCTATATACGCACGACTGTGTAGCCAGTCACATCTCCAACACCATGTTTGAAAGATGAAGGAGGTTTGGCATGTCGCCAAACACCCGATCAAACATCTACAGGTGTATAATAGAGAGCATACTGTCTGGTTGCTTCATGGCCTGGTTCAGTAAGTCAAACGCCCAGGAACAAAGGAGACTGTAGAAATACTGAGACATACTGACATCCCCACTATCAAAGGGATCTATGGGAAGTTCTGCTGCAAAATATAGTTAATATCATCACACACCATACACCACCCCGGCCACACTATTTTCAGGACCATGAGGAAGAAAGTATGAGAGCCCGTGTTCTCTACGTTCAAGGACAGCATCTTCCCAGCAATCATCAAGCCCCTGAACCACACTGCACAACCCTACCTCAGTAACAAAAAAATGCCGCAGTACCTCAACAGATCAGACAGCATCTCTGGAGGATATGGATCGACAACGTTTTAGGTTGGGAGCCTTCTACAGAGCCTACCTTCATCAGCAGCAATCGATTATGAACTTTGTTTTGATTGCACTAGATACTTTGGTTTTCACTGTTATGGTCTGGTTACCTACTATTACTGACAATTTATTGTGTTATAGATTATTGTGTATTTATTAGTTGTATTATTGCATGGTGAGCCTCAGGGATCAGTGCTGGGCCCATTGCTCTTTATTGCTTTATATTAACAATTTGGATGAGAACATACAAGGCTTGATTAGTTAGTCTGCAGATGAGACTAAAGTAGGTGGTATCATATTCATATATCACAGCATGATATATGAATAGAATATATGAACAGCTATGTATAGAATTGTAGTCAATGCCTTCTATGTTCTGTCGTGCTATGCAAAGAAAGATTTTCATTGTCCTGTCAGGGACACATGACAATAAACTCTTTTGACTTGACTTTGACTTTTTTTGACAGCAGGACAAACGGGCTCTGGAATGGCTAAATGAATTTAATGCAGTTAAATGCGAGGTGTTGTATTTGGCAAAGTCAAACCAGGACAGGAACTTCACAGTGACCTTCACTGGGCCCTGGGGAGTGTTATGGAGCAGAGGGATCTAGGAGTCCAGGTGCATAGTTCCCTGAAACTGGCATCACAGCTAGACAGGGCGGTCAAACAGGCCTTCAGTACATTGGCCTTCATCAGTCAGAGTATTGTACAGACATTGGAATGCTATGTTACAGTTGTACAAGATGTGGGTGAGGTTGCATTTGGAGTATTGTCCTCAGTTGAGGTCACTCTGCTATAGAAAGAATGTCATTACCTTGGAAAGGGTGCAGAGAAGATTTACGAGGATGTTGGCAGGAGTCGAGGGACTGAGTTACATGGAGTTTGGCTACACCAGGACTTTATTCCTTGCAGCACAGGAGGTTGAGGGATGATCTTATAGAGGTATATAAGATCATGAGCGGAATAGACTTTTTCCCTGTGTGAATGGCATTAAGAATTAGAGGACACATGTGAGAGAGGAAAGATTTAATAGGAACCTGAGGGGCAATGATGCAACCAGTTACGATACGTTTACATCTGCAAAGGTTTATTAGAATATTCAGAGACCTACCGAATTTCTTTAAACGTCTAAGAAAGCTGGTGTACCTTCTTTATGTTTAGATCTATGTGCTGAGCCCAGAACAGGTCATCGAGATGTTATTGCCAAGGAATTTGAAGCTGCTAACTCTTCACCAACCCACTGATCAAAACAGGCTCATGATCTTCTGGCTCCCCTTACTGCAATCAACAACGTTCCTTGGTCTTATTGACATTGAGTGAGAAGTAACTGCATCAGGTGTAAACCAGCTGGCAGAGCTGCAGGACGTAGTCAATGTTTGTGTCCAACACACTGGAAGGCAGAGCTCCAAGTCATTGTCAACGTGTTTTCTGATGCATAAAAGAGGATTTCTTTACACTCAACACTGTATAACAAAGATCCATTAGCAATCCTGTCCATGCTCACCACAGTATCCTCCAACAATAAATGGTCACTTCAGATACCTGGAAAATGTGGATAATTTTCCATATCTCGGGGGCTTTCTCTTCGTAAAGGCATACAGTGATAAAATTCAGCAGACTAGCACAGTCCTTGGTTAATTGAGAATAAAGGTCTCTGAGGATCAAGACCTCAAACCTAGTACACAACTCTTGGTCTTCCAAGTAGCAGTTATCTGTGACCTCTTATATGCAGCCTTAACTTGAACTACATTCCAAGGCAGTGACGAAAAACTACTAAGACTGTCTTTGCATGATCCAGCATATCTACTGAAAAGATAAGGAAATATCAGAGGCCAACATCTCCAGTACTGAACCTCTGTTACACCCAGACAAATCGCTCCCATTTAACACCAGAAGTGCACCATCTGAAAAACTGCTCATACACCCAACCCATCGGGCACCACCTGTGGAAGAATCCACACGGGCCTCATCAGCAACACTTCAGAACACACTGAACTGGAGGGGAAGAAGGTCATCCCTGATCCTGTCTGGCTAAGAAGATAATAAAGAAGAGGAATTATGTAACAGCTGAAAATAAAAATATAATGTGCAGAAAGATATTGGCTCATTTATTTGGCTTTGTATTGGTTTATTATTGTCACATATACCAAGATACAGATATGTTCATGCTTCCCCAACACAGTCAATATTGCACTGTTATCTATTCATAAGATTCTCAGATGAAGAATAGCCTTTAAACCTAAACTGATACTATTAATCCAGAAACTGTAGTCAGGAACGTATAGATAAAATGTAAGGAAGAAATATAACATATGCCTACAGTAATGAGAAGGGATGGGATGAGGAAACCCTCAAACATTTGTGGCAAGGACCAAGCTCCAAATGCATTACCATTCTTATGGTTCCAGCCATCAATATCCTTCACTCGCTGTGCTTACCTTCAATTCGTTTCTTCAATCGCTGACAACCACGCTCATAAGCTCGGCGTCTTAGCCTTTCCTCAGCACTTTCTTCCTTTACCTCCTGGCCCTGAAGTAAAACAAATCAGGCTTCTATTAAAATGAAAAGACCTCTCCTACTGAAGCTAATTCCAGGCATGCTTGCTCAATCACAAAGAGCAAAAGATCAAACAAAGGATCTCACCTCTTTATCAAACCTGGTTGGCCACCAAGTGGTGGGAATGAGCTCTTCTAATCCTGCTTCTTCCACTCGAAGAGGGGTTTTAATATAAAAGAACACCACTGATCGAAGCACGTCAAATGTAACTTCAAGTTAAGGGATACTTGGGCACCAATTCTTACATTAAGAAGGTTGTCATAGACACGTTCTTAAATGATCATCTTCCTGTACAACAATTTCTCCAATCGTTGCCCAACTCTGTGATAATTTACTTACTTATACCAACCATGGCTCAGGCAGAAAAAAATCAGTTTTGCCAACCTGTTGAGAGACAATAGTAAAAACACTGAGACAATCTTTAGGTGGGGAACATACCATGGTCGCCCCATTATAGTAAGGATGCCAGGAATGCACTGTCTGGGGTGGTGGTGGAGGAGATGGATATCGATTGTGGCGTTTAAGAGGCTTTTTGATAGGCACATGGATATGCAGGGATTGGATGGGTATGAATTACATGCAGGCAGATAAGATTAGTTTATCTAGGCATCATGTTCGGCACAAACCTTGTGGGCCGAAGAGCCTGTTCCTGTGCCGTATTTATTTCACAAGTATTTTCCACTGGTGAGGTGAGCTCACTCTTTGTCAGATATCACATTACAAATACAGATAGTAGGCCATCCCCAGGTCACGATCACCCAATTTACAGACACCTCTACATATGAGCTTGCTCCCATAGTGTTATTAAACTCAAAAGTCTAAAGTATGTACATGTTTGTTCCTAAGAATGGCACAATAAGTTTCTATTCTCTCCACTTTCAGAAGTTTTTCTTTCTTATCAGTCCAATGTGCTTTTCAAACCATTGATTACATGACTGTGGAGATACAGTTACCCTATTGTGTGATTTTTGTGATTTTGTATTGTGTAAATTCCTGGGCTTTTTGGATGACCTGGGGCCAGCATATAGATGTAATCACACAGAAGGCATGCCAGTGCTTCTTCTTTCTATAAAGTTTAGATTCGGCAGGTCTCTGAACATACTAACAAACTTTCACAACTGCGCCATAAAAAATACCATGGTCCAGCAATCCAATTCCATGAATGCAAGCGGCTCCAGAGTGTTGAACTCATCCCAATCCTTCACGGCAATAACCTTCTCCTCTATTGAAGGCAGCTTCATAAGGCGCTGCATCTATCGTCTAGGATTGCCACTATCCAGGCCATGCCCAGTTGCCTGAAATCCCACACCACCAGATTAGGGAACAATAACTTTCCTCCAAGTATCAGGTTCTTGAAAATCCTAATCATACCTCAGCAACGGAATACTATAGAGTATAGACCACCACTTGAACTACCATGGACTTTTTTTCTTAATTGGTATTTTTGAATTAATGTCATGGTTTTTTTTTGCAGTTTTCACTTCAGTCTTGCATAATTTGTGTGATTTGTGTGTAATTTAGCTTTTTGTATGTTGACAGAGTTTGTGTCCCAAAACTAGATTTGTATGGTATCTGCACCTCACTGTACTCGTGCAAATGACAAATAATTTGACTTGACATAAACAGAATCGATTTATGGATGTCTGTCAAGGATCAGTCAAGGATCCTTGGTAAAACTGGTCAATGGGAAAAAATGCTCCAACATTTTGAGCAATACAGTACCCTCCATAATGTTTTGGACAAAGCCCCATCATTTATTCATTTGCCTCTGTTCTCCACAATTTGAGATTTGTAATAGAAATAAATCACATGTGGTTAAAGTGCACATTGTCAGATTTTATTCAAGGCCATTTTTATACATTTTGGTTTCACCATGTAGAAATTACAGCTCTGTTCATACATGAGGCTTACCAAAATCAACTGTTTGGAACGTCATTAAGAAGGAAGAGAGCACCGATGAGTGTACTAATCGCAAAGGGACTGCCAGGCCAAGGAAGACCTCCACAGCTGATGACAGAAGAATTCTCTCTATAATAAAGGAAAAAAAAACAAACTCCTGTCCAACAGATCAGACACACTCTTTTGGAGTGAGGTGTGGATTTGTCAATGACCACTGTCCGTAGAAGACTTCATGACCATACAGAGGCTACAATGCAAGATGCAAACCACTGGTTAGCCACAAACATAGGATGGCCAGGTTATAGTTTGCCAAGAAGTACTTAAAAGAGCAACCACACTTCTGGAAAAAGGTCTTGTGGACAGATGAAAAGGTCTCACATAGGAGATTAATGGGCAAAATTAGAGCACATGGTATTGGGGGCAGGATGCTGACATGGATAGAAAATTGGTTGGCAGACAGGAAACAAAGAGTAGGGATTAACGGGTCCCTTTCAGAAGGGCAGGCAGTGACTAGTGGGGTACCATAAGGCACGGTGCTGGGACCGCAGCTATTTACAATATATATTAATGATTTAGATGAAGGGGTTAAATGTAACATTAGCAAATTTGCAGATGACACAAAGCTGGGTGGCAGTGTGAACTGTGAGGAGGATGCTATGATGCAGGGTGACTTGAACAGGTCGGGTGAGTGGGGAGATGCATGGCAAATGCATTTTAATGTGTGTAAATATGAGGTTATCCACTTTGGTGGAAAGAACAGGAAGGCAGATTATTATCTAAATGGTGTCAAGTTGGGAAAAGGGGAAGTACAATGGGATCTGGGGATCCTTGTTCATCAGTCACTGAAAGTAAGCATGCAAGTACAGCAGTCAGTGAAGAAAGTGAATCGCATGTTGGCCTTCATAACAAGAGGAGTTGAGTATAGGAGCAAAGAGGTTCTTCTGCAGTTGTACAGGGCCCTAGTGAGACCATACCTGGAGAATTGTGTGCAGTTTTGGTCTCCAAATTTGAGGAAGGACATTCTAGCTATTGAGGGAGTGCAGCGTAGGTTCATAAGGTTAATTCCCGGGATGTCATAGGTTAATAGAATGGTGCGGCTGGGCTTGTATACTCTGGAATTTGGAAGGATGAGAGGGGATTTTATTGAAACATATAAGATTAATAAGGGTTTGGACACGCTAGAGGCAGGAAACATGTTCCTGATGTTGGGGGAGTCCAGAACCAGACATAACAGATTAAGAATAAGGGGTAAGTCATTTAGAACGGAGATGAGGAAATACTTTTTCACACAGAGGGTTGCGAGTCTGTAGAATTCTCTGCCTCAGAGGGCGGTGGAGGTCGGTTCTCTGGATGCTTTCAAGTGAGAGTTAGATAGAGCTCTTAAAGATAGCGGAGTCAAGGGATATGGGGAGAAGGCAGGAACGGGGTACTAATTGTGGATGATCAGCCATGATCGCATTGAATGGCGGTGCTACCTCGAAGGGCCAAATGGCCTACTCCTGCACCTATTGTCAGATGAGACGAAGATTAACATAGAGTGATGGCAAGAACAAAGTATGGAGAAGAGAAGGAACTGCCCAAGATCCAAAACGTACCACCTCATCTGTGAAACACGGTGGGGCGAGTGTTATGGCCTGGGCATGTATGGCTGCTGAAGCTACTGGCTCACTTATCTTCATTAATGATACAACTGCTGATGGTAGTAGCATAATGAATTCTGAAGTGTAGATACATCCTATCTGCTCAAGTTCAAACAAATGCCTCAAAACTCATTGGCTGGCGGTTCATTCTACAGCAAGACAATGACCCCAAACATACTGCTAAAGTAACAAAGAAATTTTCAAAGTTAAAAAATGGTAAATTCTTGAGTGGCCAAGTCAATCACACAATGTGAACCCAATTGAGCATGCCTTTTATATGCTGAAGAGAAAACTGAAGGGTACTAGCCTCCAAAACAAGCATAAGCTAAAAATGGCTACAATACAAGCCTGGCAGAGCATCACCAGAGAAGACACCCATCAACTGGTGATGTCCATGAATCACAGACTTCAAGCAGTCATTGCATGCAAAGGATATGCAACAATATACTAAACATGACTACTTTCATTTACATTATATTGTTGTGTCTCATACATTATGTGCCCTGAAATGGGGGGACTATGTATAAACACTGCTGTAATTTCTACATGGTGAAACCAAAATGCATAAAAATGGCCTTTATTAAAATCTAACAACGTGCACTTTAACCACATGTGGCTTTTTTTTTCAATAAATGATGGATCTTTGTCCCAAACATTATAGAGGGTACTGTACCTTGCATAAACATAGATGGCCCTGATGGACATTTGACAGGTTTTTAGAATCGGGCAGACAATGATGTGAATGGCTAAAGATGGCTTTAGAAATGACTTCTTAGCCTCTGTTGTTGGAGATCAATCATTCCAGCACAGGATGTGATTGCACTAGATTGCACAGGTTTGCCAGGATGTAGCCTTGGATGGAACGTTTTAGTTATGAGGAGAAGCTTGATTGGTTTTCCTTCGAGTGGAGGAGGTGAAGGAGGAAGTTGGTGGAGGTATACAAAATTATGAAGGGTGTAGATATGGTGGATAAAGGTAAACATTTTGTGAAAATGAAAACATTTAAGATCAGCGGCTGTTGATTTGAGGTGAGGAATAAAAAGGTTAGAGGGAATTTAAAGTAAAATCATTTTCACTGAGAGGATGGCTGCAATCTAGCAAGCACTGAGTGAGAAGGTAGTGGAAGTAGGTACTCTTATAATATTTTGAAAGTATCTGGATGAACAATTGAATCCCAAAGGTAAAGACAGCTACAGAACAAGTGCTGATAAAGGGAATTAGTGTAGATGGGTACTTGATGGTCAACATAGACATGGTGATCAAAGGGCCCATTTCTTTACAGGAATGACTGTGAGCCGTCAGGCGTCACCACAGGAGTTTCTCAGGGCTGTGACCCAGACCCAACTATCCTCAGCTGCTTCATCAATGACCATACTTTGAGCACAAGGTAAAAAATGAAGATGTTTATTAATTGCACAATGTTCAATGTCATTTACCGGGACTTACGAAGTTAAGTTTTGTCAGTCTGTTAACCATTCTGCAGAATATAGACAACATTCAAGCACAAGCTGATAAGAGGTAAATAACATTTGCACCACGGAAGTCTCAGACAATTACGATTTGCACAAAAGAGTCTACCTACCTGTACTTGCTGAGACTCCTGTCAAAGTACTGGAAGTCTACCAATAAACGACAGATCCACTGGACCACCAACATAAGCATGTGGCGACAAGAACAGGGCAGAGGCTGGCTATCCTACAATGAGTGACTTATCCCTGCCTTACCAAAGACTTTCCAGCATCTCCACTTCTGGGATGTGACAAAAATACCCTTCAATTACTGAGTAAGCACAATTCCAGCAACACTCAAGGTACTTGGCTTCACCCAGGACAAAAGCAGCATTGCTTGACTGGCATCCATTCATTACCACAAACATCCATTCTCTTTAACAGCAGCGCCCAAGCTCCTCTGCTTGTATCACTAAAAAAAGGGAAACGGACAGAGAGCGCCTGTGGGTTTCATTCCATTGAGCACAATCTGGACTTGGAAATACATTGCCATTCCTTCATCGCCATTAGGTCTAAATCTAAGACGACCATGTAAGCATCTTCAGCAGGATGACCAGAACTGTTTGAGGAAGTGGCTCACCACCACCTTCTCAATGTACTCAGGGCTGACCAATAAATGTTGGTATTGCCAGTTGCTGCTGCATCATGGGAAAAAAAAAAGATTTATTTCAAGCATAATTTCTGTTGGAAGGTTCCAACACTTTCAATGATCAGCAGTTGCAGTGAATAATCTGCATTATTATTGAGGCATTTATGGAGGACAGGCATATGACTTTTCGCCCGCCATCATTGGTATATCCAAGTTCTCAACTGCAGTGGCATGGTAATGGGGAGACACTAAATTACTCAGTCAAGCCCACTAAATCCTTTCAGATTTGAATGAACTTAATTTAATACACATTGTACCACTGCCATGGAGAGGACCAATACTCTACCTAAAAGAAACACAGGCATTGACACAATTAGCTGCTGTTGGTCACCGTCCATATGCTATTACTGCACCAATAAACCTGAGGACAAGATATCGTTCAGCCAGCACAATTAAAAGTTACAGTATGGAATAGCTGAGGAAGAGGTTCTTTCCCAGCATTTATTGACCAGAGGACATGATAGAGGTTAATGCAGATGTTTAAAGGATATAAGACATTGCTGAGCAAATATTTCCTAGTTTTCTCGTGCTTCAGAATAGCAATAGTAAGGCGCAAATAATGGATCTGAAATGAAACACAGAGAATGTTAGCACAACACAGTTCACTAAGTATTTGAATCATAGAAAATTACACGAAATTAGTACGTGTCTACAATATGGCCCCTCAATCCTGCGTTGTCCTAACATGCTCTGATTTTGTACGTAAAATCAAAATCACAGAGCCCGTTTTGATTTTGGCCTTCATTCCACTTTCCTGCTTATTACCTGAACCCACCACCCCTCTCCCCCAATTTGGCACAATCCTCTGCACGTTGATAACTCTGAAGGTACACTCTCATCCTCATTGTCTTAATTGGGTTCCTCTTATATTCTGAAAAATGCCACCTAGTTCGATATTCCTCCAAGTGAGAAAACATCTTCTCGACATTACTCCTTGGAATCTTTTGGGGCTATCTTCAAGTGCTCCAAATTGCTGACTGCCGGCCCTTCAGCTGTGCTTCTGGAACAGTTTTCCACTGACAGCCTGGTTGTCAACATTTTGCTCTGGCTCAATACATTATGCATCAGAAACCACTAACAGTCGACGAGCCCCCCCCCCCCCCCCCACCCCCCAGGCTCATAAACATGTTGTTTGCCAAAGCTGTGGGAACTTTCAAATGTTTGCAAATGTTTCTCACATGTTAAAAATATTGCAAAGATAATTTTAAATATTCTGGGTGCTCATAACTATGTATTCAATGACTTGCTTATATTACGTACTGGCAAGAACAAGTAATATTCTAGCCAAGAATAGTGACAGTAACAAAGCATGCCTGTTAGATTTTCATAAATTGGGTACCATTCAATCCAGAAAGAGATAAGATTAATGACAGACAGCATTAACCATACACAATTAAACATTACACTCTGTTATTCTGTTGAGTATAGGAGCAAAGAGGTCCTCCTGCAGTTGTATAGGGCCCTTGTGAGACCACATTGTGTGCAGTTTTGGTCCCCTAATTTGAGGAAGGGCATTCTTGCTATTGAGGGAGTGCAGCGTAGGTTTACAAGGTTAGTCCCAGGATGGCGGCACCGTCATATGCTGAGAGAATGGATCAGCTGGGCTTGTACACTCTTGAGTTTAGAAGGATGAGAGGGAATCGTATTGAAACATAAGATTATTAAGGGTTTGGACACGCTAGAGGCAGGAAACATGTTCCCGATCTTAGGGGAGTCCAGAACCAGGAGCCACAGTTTAAGAATGAGGAGTAAGCCATTTAAAATGGAGACGAGGAAACACTTCTTCACACAGAGAGTTGTGAGTTTGTGGAATTCTCTGCCTCAGAGGGCGGTGGAGGCCGGTTCTCTGGATACTTTCAAGAGAGAGCTAGGTAGGGCTCTTAAAGGGGATATGGGGAGAAGGCAGGAACCGGGTACTGAGTAGGGATGATCAGCCATGATCACATTGAATGATGGTGCTGGCTAGAAGGGCCCAATGGCCTACTCCTGCACCTATTGTCTATTGTTATTTCAAAGCTATTACTGTGGAAATATAATATGAGAAAATGTTATTGAGATGGAAATCATTGGTCTTTGAAATGACACCCAAGGTCCAAACTTCAGAGTCAGATACAATGGCAACAGCGCCAACTGCCTGCCTGTTTAAGACCGGTTCCCTGGCAGAATGTTGAAGTTAGTGGCCAAGGAACAGAGTTTGTGACAGGGACCAGAGATAATGATTTTGGTTTTCCCAATATTGGAAGAAATGTCTCCTCATCCAGTCCTGGATGTGGGGCAAAGTGTCTGGCTATTTGGAAGCTCAGCAACCACTATCCAAAGGATCTTACAGAAATTATGAGTTTGCTTGACAGCATTCCCAGGCAGAGAGGATAGCTCTGTGAGCAAGGCCAACGGCCATCCCTTTGATGGACTGTTCTTCACTCTAAAAATGCAAATAGTAGTTTAATTTCACTTGTTGTATTCTGTGTTAAGTCGAAGAGAGTGGAGCAGATACATTCCCAACAATATTTTAGACACTAAAGATATGGCAGCTGTATTCTGAGGCCCAATTTGTTTTTTCTGAATGGTGTCCAGCAATTAGTTTGATTCTAAACAATTTAAATTTCACTATAAATGCTAAACTTGCTATAAAATATTTTAAAGGAGTTAAATTCCTAGCATTTGATTGTAGGTTGAGGATACACTAATCGTTTTAGGTGACTATTACTGGACCATCTTAGGGCCCTGGTAAATAGATCCAGATGCATGCTTTGACAGCTCAGTGCTGCCATGCAGGACAGAAGGCCTCACCTGCAGTCCTAAGTCAGGAATGATAGGAGAAAACCTGTAGGCACGAAGCAGTGACATCATCAGCTGTTTCAAACACTCCTGTACCTCATAGTCCTGCAAAAGTTAAAAAATGACACAACAAGTGTCAAGCAAGAATAAATGAATGAAATACATCCCTGCAAGTTATCTCCCAAAAGAGCCAGAGTACAGAGCAAAGAGTACACTGACATTGATTAATAACTTATGGTATTTGTTTTTTAACTTGATGGAAGTTAAAAAACAAATACCTTAAGTTATTAATCAATGAAGTGGCAGCAGTAAGACCCATCAATATACTAAAACCTGTACATGGTTCACATACACTAATTTGATAAAAAGATACAAACATAAAAAGAATGGTACACCAGTCCCAAAGAGAGCGAAATATATAAACAAGACAGGGTACTAACGATTAGTTCACATCCCCAGGGTGGATGCAAAGGTACACTCGTGCTAACCCTTTGGAGGTCTAAAGTCGGCATTGTACACTTGGCTTAACAAGATGGACATAATTAATCAATGGCACTCACCTCCATGAGAAGCCACATCAGATCGAGCAAGCGTTGGATCAATGGATGTTCATCTACTGCCCCACCTCTCTCCAGTATGCCCAGGAAATAGCGCATCAACACTTCTTCCACAAGATAAACTTTACACTGTTTTACAACAAAGGAAAATCAATTGAAGAGAGTAAACGTTTCAGAATTTTCCTCTTCCAGCCACTACTCTGAACATCAGCTGTCAGTTACTAGTGTACGACAAAACACTGTCAATGATTTCAGTGACTAATATAGTGAGGATAGCGAGGTGGGGAAAGAAAGACATAAACAGAAAAATATTGCAGGCATCATGTATACAAAATAATTGCAGAATATAATACAAACATCCCACAAAATCATTGTTATTCAAACTCAGATCAATTAAACATTTAATGAAAGTACAGAGTAATTCTTGATCCAGAATTTAGAATTTACAGGACCTAAATAAGGAGGCAGAGTGGTGCAGCTGGTAAAGCTGCTATCTTACAGCAACAGAGACCCGGGTTTATTCCTGACGTCTGGTGCTTTCTGTGTGGAGTTTGCATTTTCTCCCTTTGACAGCGTGGGTTTCCTCCGGGTGCTCTGGTTTCCTCTCACATCGAAAACATACGGGTTGATAGGTTAATTGCCCTCTGTAAATTACCCCTAGTGTGTGGAGAACGAATGTGAAAGTGGGATAATACAGAACTAGTGAGAATATATTATTAATGGTTGGCATGAATTTGGCGGGCCGAAGGGTCTATTTCCATGCTGCAACTCTAATACTAAAAAAACAAATTTAGTGATAGTGAAGACACTTTGTGGAGACAATTTCTCAAATTGCCTCTGAAACAGTGATGCTGACAGACAAATCTGTTTGTGTAAGAAGGAACTGCTGAAGCTGATTTACACCAAAGAGGGACACAAAATGCTGGAGTAGCTCAGCAGAACATGCAGCATCTTTGGAGAGAAGGAATGGCCGATGTTTCGGGTCGAGATCCTTCAGACTGAGAGTCGGGGGAGAGGGAGACTAGAGATAAGCACGGGTAAGGTGGGAAAACAACAAATCAAAGCAGACGACGACAGGGAAGTGTAGAATGGTTCACTGTTAGCTATGGGGAAGATAACAATGAGGCTTACAATCAGAAAAATTAAACAGGACAACAGTGAAACAAGTCGTAGAACTAAGGTGGGGAGGGACGGAGAGGGAGGGACAGTAAGGATTACTTGAAGTTAGGAAAATCAAAATTCATACCGCTGGGCTGTAAACTAATCCATGGTCTTATCAACTCTCTCAAAACCTCAACACATTTTACTCACTGGTCTCAAAAACTCAATCAGGCCAAGAGAGAATGTTAATGTCATCTTGTATTACTGGGTTGAGTTCCATTTTCAGCTTCTGAACAAAGCAGCACTAAGTAAAGCTCATCCAGTTTTTCTCATCCATGTTGCTCCAGTCAGCCTTGATTAGACATTAACAGTTGAACAGTGGTCCGGAGTAAAACTGTGGTTTCATTGATATTTTTGTCAAATAGAATGGTCAAGTACTTGCCATGAGGGGTGAAAAGCAGTTGAATATGTGCGCAAGTGTAATGAGCACAGTAGGTTCTCCCTCAGCTTGCCATAATGCAGGGTCCTTCTCCACCAGTCTTCCTTCCTGTAAAAAACACATTACAAACTCAGTACAGCAACAAATTAGTTGCCTCACGGCCTGATACAGCAATTCTAATGCACAGGAACGCAAGAGGCTGCAAAGAGTGGTTGACTTAGGCAAGACCATCACGGGTAGCGCCCTCCCCACCTTTGAAAGCATCTACATGAGGCACTTTCTCATGGCATCTATCAAGGATTCACGTAATCCAAGCTATGCCTTCTTCTCGCTGCTCCCTTCAAGGCAGGATTTTCAAAAGCCTGAAGTCCCAGGTTCAGGAACATATACTTTCCTACAATTATCAGGTTCTTGAAGTGACCTGTATAACCCTAATCCTACCTCAGCAACAGAACACCACAGACTAGAATTTAGAACAGTAAAGCCTAGGATTAGGCCCTTGTTCCCACAATGCTTATTCCGAACATTGTACCGATCAATAATCCTCTATTTTCCACACTTCCATGTTGTGAGGGATGAAGTGATTAAACCCCACTATTGTAAGGATTCAGGTGAAGATTCTAACTTGTAAACAGGATTCTAACTGATAGAGGCCAGGCAGGGAGAGGATGTTGACATAGCCGGGAGTGGGTCTATCAGAACTGTCCTTGAGTGAGGATGGATAGCATAGTGTAGCGTAGAAGGAGGGTGATAGATGGGACCCTTGTCAGTAGAGACTAGGGATGAAAGGGCCCCTTGTCAGTAGAGACTAGCTTTAGTTCAGATATAAAAAAACTGAGATGGGTCAGTTGGAGGTGAGAAAACTAGGCCAGGTCAATTGCAACTGGGCATGCTTAATGATATAAATGAATATTGGTTATACGCCCCTAGTCAAGAAATTGCTCATTATCATGAACATGCTATATATGATGTGGGAGGTACTGGGGGATGTACCCATAGACTGTGCACGTCAGTGCTCTGATTGGGGAGAGCCAGAAGAGGAGGTTATGCCAGCAGAATTGTGTGTATAAAGGGGCTTTACTGTTCTGACTTTGGTGTGTCTCAATTTGGAGAGGCACCTGAATTCTGCAGATTCGCAAATAAATAAAAATCATTTCTTGTTTCGATGATTTAGTCTCTGAGCAGTGATTGTGAGCACGAGTTATATCTCACAAAGTGGGGGCTCGTCCGCGATCGCCACTCCGGCTGCTCAGTGGAAGCATGGAAGGAAGGGATGGTGCACCCCTGCTGAGTTCAGCGGTCTCTAATCTCCCTGCTTGCCATCAGCGGTTTGAGCGAGTGATATCCGGACAAGAGACTCGGGAAACAAGAGGGAGTGTTGGAAAAATAAACAAGGGACGGTCGAGCGATTCTTGTGCACAGGACCCGGGTAAGAAAACTGACTATTAAGTATTGCCCGGGCGACCGAGGGTCTGTCGGACGGAATAGTCTGATAAGACAACAGATAACCGGAACGGGACAAGTAAGAGTCCGGGGGGAAATTAAGAACGCTCAATGGTGAAGAGCCACACATTCTGCCTGATAGTCCGTTGGGGCGAATGTGGCAATCTTGGGGAGAAGGAAGCCCCGGGGGTAAAGTTAAAAAAAGGAAGGGGCAACACAGAAAGACATAGAAGTGGCAACTTTTAAATTTTTTTTAAATAAAGCTACAGAAACCTATAAATTATATGTGGAAAAACAGATTTTGAACAAAAAAAATTGACAGAAACCTCAAAGAAATTTCAGGAAATAGAAGAAACTCATATACAGATTGGTCAGGTACATGAGGAGTTTGTGCAAAATATTATAGAAAGCGGAAGAGTAGCAATAAAAATTATATAAATGTTAATTTTGAAACTTTAATCTGTGCAGGAAATTGCATAATTTCATTGAAGTAAGAATGGAACGAATATGATTTGTGTGTAAAAACCGGTTTTGAATGAATGAGGAAGTTCATATATGTGATAAGTTTGTTTGTTGTAGGCCACATGCTGTAAGGGTAGGTGTGTGTGTTCCTTTAAGAAATTCTAAGCAATGGGGGAGGTTACGAGCAGCCGTAAGCTAACGAACAACGCTTTGTAACATTGCAACTTAAAAGGGGAAAGTTGGAAAATGTAGGTGGCTTGGTTTTGCTGATGTTTCTATAGATTTCTTTTCAGTAAAGTTAATTTGGAAAATTGTTACTAGTACTAAATAGTGGTGAGAATGGGTTGAAATAATTGGAAATAAGTTAATTGCTGAAACAAAACCAACTTTGATGGTTTGTTTAGATAAGCATTCAGGCAGGAGCTAAAAGACGGGTGTGAAAGTAATAAATCAGGAGGAGTCAGTGGAAGATTTTAAAAGAAAGGTGAATACATTTGCAAAGTAGGATAAACTATTTGAGAAGTAAGAAATTCTGTACTCCAATTCTGGAGTATGGTGTACAATTTTGGTCGCCAAATTATAGGAAAGATGTCAACAACATAGAGAGTGTACAGAGGAGATTTACTAGAATGTTGCCTGGGTTAAAGCAACTGAGTTACAGAGAAAGGTTGAACAAGTTAGGTCTTTATTCTTTGGAGCGCAGAAGGTTAAGGGGGACTTGATAGAGGTCTTTAAAATTATGAGAGGGATAGAGTTTACATGGATAAACTTTTCCCATTGAGAGTAGGGAAGATTCAAACACGAGGACATGATTTGAGAATTAAGGGACAGAAGTTTAGGGGTAACATGAGGAGGAACTTCTTTACTCAGAGAGTGGTGGCTGTGTGGAATGAGCTTCCAGTGGAAGTGGAGGCAGGATCGATTTTAACATTTAAAAATAAATTGGATAGGTATATGAACGGGAAAGGAATAGAGGGGTATGGTCTGAGTGTAGGTAGATGGGACTAGGAAGTAAATGTTCGGCATAGACTGGAAGGGCCGAGAGGGCCTGTTTCCGTGGTGTAATTGTTATATGGTTATATGGGTCAAACAGCTTTTGTGGAGGCAAATGGTGTATGTGAACAAATTGAGGTTAGAATGAGAAAGAAGGCATATCAGAAAGGATTAAAGTGGGAAGCAGAGGGATAAATTGATGAGTGTTTTAAAACGATAACAGCAGGCCAGACACAGATTATCCTTTGGGGCACTCATAAACTGAGAGGGTTAAAAAAATACCTTACCCAATATTCCTGATGGGGCAGGAAATAGATTATGGTTTTGGAGGAGGAGAACGTGAGATTTGAAGGCACTATTGGTGAAAATGATAGGAACCGCTAAACTGACAGAACTCCTGAAGATGGCTGGTATAAAAATGCTGTGAACAATGCATTAAACAATGGCATGCTGTTTGGCACAGGCAGGCAGAGGGTATGGCAGGCCCTCAGACAATAATCCAGCAGCCTATCTGGAGAACAAGCTGAGAAGGTGGAGACTGGAAACTTAACATGATTCAGTGATCATTTGGTCAATGAGGTTGAGAAATATCGCAAATATATGAAAAAGACTTGCAGCCCAGCAGGAAGAGGTGCAGAGAAAAGTGATGCAAATGTAACTTAAAGAGCTGAAAAAGAAAGAGCGTGAAAAAGGAAAGACAATATTGTCAGTAACAACAGACCTGGTTGAAAAGTCTGAAATAAGTGATGCACTGACACACAGTGAGTCCTATGAATTAGCCAAACAGGGTCCAGAGAATTCCATGCCAATAATAAATGTAATTGGAAGAGTGTTTCCTCAAATGCCCTATCACGAGTGAAATAAATCTGGATATAAGCCCAGACAGGCTGGGGTCCACAAGGGAAGGAGGGATCTCAGGGAAGAGGTCAAGGAAGGCTAGTCAGGAGACAGGTAATGGATAAGATGTGTTGGGGATGTGGACAGGTATGGTAATCAGGAAATAATAATAATAAAGATAATGGTGAATATAAAGAAGAGGTATTAAATACACCTAGGCTAGGATGCTGCAGGGTTTTAAATACTAGCCCCGTGTTTTTAATCAGATGTTAAAGGCAGATTTGGAAGGTGTTGATATAGTATGTGGATGATTTGTTGGTTTGTTCCACAAGTGAGAAGCAATGTGAGAGAGACATTGTAATCATCTTGGAAAAGATGACACAGGAGGTCATAAAGTATCAAGGAAGAAGTTGTTGTTTTGTCAGCAGCAGGTACAATATTTTGGACGAGTAATATATAAAGAAGTAAAAGCTAAAGCGCAGGATCAAATTGAAGGGATAATTGAAGTTCCCAAACCTCAGACAGTAGGACAAATGATGATGATCTTGGGAATGGCAGAATATAGTTCAAACTAGATTGGAAAGTATGTTGAAATTGTGATGCCATTAAGGAAAATAATGAAGGAAGAAGGACACACAAGTCTGAGAAATGTGTTACAATCAGAGCCTTTGAATGAAGGGGACAAAAAGGTTTTGCTTGTGGATGTTTCTTGTTAAAGGGATCATAATAGCAAGTATGTAGGGTTTGAAGTGATGCATCAGGATGAATTAGACTTTAAGGTAATCAAATTGGAAGCTTGCCTGCAATCTTGCTTAGCTCAGTTGGCAGAAATTAAGGTTTTAAGAGCAGCATATGTACATGGAGTCTGGCACATGTTTGTAGCAGTAGGGAAACAGAAAGGCTTTGAAAGAAACAATGGAGACTCCATGCAAAGTTAGCAGTATCCCCCTATGAAATGTTGTTTGGGTTACCTTATTTGGGAAAGATAGAAGGAATACCCACCATAGAGGGCAGTGATGTATTCTTAAGGAACTATTTACTGGCAGTATCTCGTTCTCTTACAGAATTAAAAGCTAAAGGATTATTGGCTCAAAGCCCACCACTCTACTTTCCGATACATGCTGTAAAGGCCGGCGACTGGGTATTGGTCAAGAATTGAAAGGAGGAGAAACTCCAGCCCAGGTGGACCGGCCAATACCTAGTATTACTGACAACCGAGACAGCAGTACGAACAAAAGAAAAAGGGTGGACCCCACGCGACCCGAGTTAGAGGGCCCGTTGACCCACCCGCTCCTGATAAAGAAGAACAGTGGATGGTGAAGCCGGGGGATAAGCCCCTAACCTGAACTTTTAGGAAAAAATAAATGTATAACTAGCAGTATGAAAGGAGCAGTCGTGGTATTGTTTGCTCTGCATGTAATCATGGTAAAAAGTATTAATAACTGTGATAAATGTTATCCTATCAGATACGGAGGGCAGACAACCAGATCATTTACCCATCATTCCCATGTGAATGTTGCTTGCTATAGCCTGAGGACTAGAACTATTTGTGAGGACGGGGGAAGGAAGTATTATATGGTAGAGAATAGGGGATACATAGGGAGATTTGGGCACGTTACCTGCCAAAAGGGGAAGAGATGGGTTTGTATGACTAGGATAGGACAGTTAGGTCTCCCTTTTCATGCCTTAAGATGGACATTAGACAAAGTGAAGGAGGAAGTAATACAAAGGTTAACGGATGTAGTAGTCACCAAGCCTCCCCCTCCCCTACCTACTCAGCCTCAATTGCACCAGACAATGTATGAAGAAATAAAGAAGCAGATTGAGATCCCTGAAGGAGGGAAAAACTTGTTTGTGGACTTGGCCCTCCGGATAGCTGGAACCCTGAATGTGACTAACTGTTGGGTCTGTGGCGGACCACTGATGAGCTCACGTTGGCCGGGGAGAGAATCCATTGTTGACGTATGGGACTTGATGGAGTGGAACCTGACAGTTGGACAAGACCGAGATCCCCAGGCATGGGTCCTGACAGATGCTCCGGTTGGGACTGAGTGTATCTCTAGGCCCTGGGTAAAGGATGCCGTACCAGCAGGCAGCAGCCCCTGCCAGCGCATCGTCACTCAGTGGCCAAATCAGTCCCGAGTGTGGTGGCCAGAGGAGCCTAGATGGTATCCGACTAAGAAAGACGGAGAAACTGCACTATTTGGATGAAGACTGATGGAATGGAATCGACTGGACTATGGAACTGCACCGGGAACAACCCTCATCAAGGAATTCCGGTGTTGCGAGATATATGGAACAAGGTTACCTCTAGTGGACCGGCCCCTGAAGGACTGTTATGGATATGCGGACACAAGGCATACTCGGTGTTGCCAACAAATTCGAGCGGGACTTGCTTCATTGGACTGGTACAACCGGGATTTTTCCTGTTAGACACTGAAGAAGGGCGGTCGCTAGGAACACCTGTATTTGACGACCGATATCGGAAGAAGAGGAAAATAGACATTGGAGAATGGGAAGATGATGAATGGCCACCCGCAAGAATCATCTCATACTATGGACCAGCCACTTGGGCACAGGATGGATCCTGGGTCTACCGAACCCCGGTATACATGTTAAACCGGATCATAAGACTTAAGGCAGTACTGGAAGTAATTACCAACCAAACTGCGGTGGCACTGGAGATGCTGGCAAAGCAGCAGACATAGATGAGACAACAATATACCAGAACCGGTTGGCCCTAGATTACCTCCTGGCAGAAGAAGGAGGGGTATGCGGGAAATTCAACCTCTCTAATTGCTGTCTAAACATCGATGACAATGGACAGGCTGTAATGGACATATCAGAGGGAATCCGGAAATTGGCACATGTTCCAATACAGAAGTGGAATTCGATTATGGGAACCCAATGGTGGGATTCCATCCTCGGAGGAACATGGTGGAGAACAGCGGGACTCGTGTTTCTATGTGCAATGGCTGGGCTGATCTTTCAGATGCATTCTGTAGTAGTGCCTATGGGAGAGAGGGGCAATACCGAAAATAATGATAATGCAACCAGGGAAGGTCCAGGATCCATAGGAAGAGGAGATTAGGAGAATGTTACTTCAATTCGAACTGAAGGAGCTTGAAATTGAGGTTTAATCAATAGATGCGTAGCAAAAGGAAAAGGGAGGATTGTGAGGGATGAAGTGATTAAACCCCACTATTGTAAGGATTCAGGTGAAGATTCTAACTTGTAAACAGGATTCTAACCGATAGAGGCCAGGCAGGGAGAGGATGTTGACATGGCCGGGAGTGGGTTTATCAGAACTGTCCTTGAGTGAGGATGGATAGCATAGTGTAGCGTAGAAGGAGGGTGATAGATGGGACCCTTGTCAGTAGAGACTAGGGATGAAAGGGGCCCTTGTCAGTAGAGACTAGCTTTAGTTCAGATATAAAAAAACTGAGATGGGTCAGTTGGAGGTGAGAAAACTAGGCCAGGTCAATTGCAACTGGGCATGCTTAATGATATAAATGAATATTGGTTATACGCCCCTAGTCAAGAAATTGCTCATTATCATGAACATGCTATATATGATGTGGGAGGTACTGGGGGATGTACCCATAGACTGTGCACGTCAGTGCTCTGATTGGGGAGAGCCAGAAGAGGAGGTTATGCCAGCAGAATTGTGTGTATAAAGGGGCTTTACTGTTCTGACTTTGGTGTGTCTCAATTTGGAGAGGCACCTGAATTCTGCAGATTCGCAAATAAATAAAAATCATTTCTTGTTTCGATGATTTAGTCTCTGAGCAGTGATTGTGAGCACGAGTTATTTCCTATTTTCTATGTCTATGTCTATGTTTGTTATATCTCACAATGTGGTTATCTAAAAGCCTCTTAAACGGCACTAATGTAATTGGGAGACCAGAATTGCACACAATTCTCCAAATACAGGCTAACCAAAGTCATATAGAGTGGCATCATGACTTCCTGACTCACACATTCAATGCCTCTAGCAATGAAGGCAAGCATACCATATGCCTTTTTTAGTAGCTTATCTGAGCTCGGACTCAAGATCCCTCCGCACATCAATGCTGTTTTGGGTCTTGCCATCTCTCTTTTCGTGTCCATCTTGTGACAAATGTTGACCTCGCTGTCATCGTCCGTCATGAAAAGGACGCAAGCATCCGGCGACAATCAGTGTGGCCATCACTTGTGGCAATAGATGATGGTGGTAGCAGAATTAGCTCGGGATACTTCCAGTATCCAGCCCCGCGACGTGGACGCTTTTGCTATGGGGCCGGGTCTTGCCATTAACTATATACTCTCTCCTAACATTCAACCTCCCAAACTGCAACACCTTGCACTTGCTCTGGTTAAACTCCACCTGCCACTTCTACACCCAATTCTGCAGCTGATCTATATCCCACTGTACCTTCTGACAGCCTTCCTCACTGTCTGCAACTATTCAAATGTTGGTGTCATCAGCAAACTTACTCACCAACCAAAGATATACACAAAATGCTGGAGTAACTAAGCCGGACAGGCAGTATCTCTAGAGAGAAGGAATGGGTGACATTTCGGGTTGAGACCCTTCCTCAGATGCTCAGATTCACCAACCCGTCTACATTTACATCTAGGTAATTTGCAATTATATCATAAACAGAAAAGATCCCAGCACAATGGTCCCACAGGTCCCTGTGCTGGTTACAGACATCCAGCTAGAATATCTACCTTCCACCAAAATCTCCGTCTTCTATGAATATGCCAGTTCCGAATAAATACAACCAAGTCATCGTAAATCCCGTACACCTTAGTCTTCTGGATTAGCCTACCATGAAGGACCTTATCAAAAGCTTTACTGAAATCCATGTATACAACATCCACCACCCTACCTTCATCAATCTCCTTTGTCAACTTCTCAAAAACTCAATCAAGTTAGTATGGCATGACCTGCCACATGCAAACCCATGCCGGCTATCCCAAATTAGACCATTTTCTTCCAAATGGGAGTAAATCCTATCTTAAAGAATTCTCTCCAATAGTTTCCCTGCCACTGACGTGAGGCTCCACGGTTTATAATTCCCTGGATTCTCTCTACCTCCATTCATAAACAAAGAAACATCACTGGCCACACTCCAGTCCTCTGGGACCATGTCTGCGGCTAGAGAAGAAACAAAGATCCTCGTGAAGGCCTCTGTAATCTCCTGTCTTGCCTTCTTCAATAACCTGGGATAGATCCCATCAGCCTCTAGGGACTTCAATGTTCAAAAGCCTCAGCACCACCTCATTCTTGATCTCAAACTGCCTGAGCATATTTCTGTTCTCCACACTGATTTTGCTGTTCTCCTTCTCCTCAGTGAATACAGATGCAAAGTATTTGTTTACCTACATTCTCTCACTGCGAGCATGGATTCCCTCCTTTATCTTTGAGTGGTTCTACCTGCTCCCTGCTCATCCACTTTATTTTTTTCATCCAACTCGTCAATGACATTTCATGGCCCTTTCTGGTTCTTCTAATCACCTGCTTGAGTTCTTTCCTGTTCGTTTTATATTCTTCATTGGCCCCATCCGATGCCACCTTTGTAAACCTGGCATACACTTCCAATTTCGTCCTGATCAAGTTTCCAACCTTCTTAGTCATCCACAGTTCCCTTACCTTGCCATCCTTATTCCTCCTCCTTATTGAAACATGTACTTTGATCAGCCCACCTTCAAACAACCTCCACATGTCTTCTGTGGACATGCCCAATAACAACTAATCCAATCTACCTTCCTTAGCTTCTGCCTATTGGCATTGTAATCAACTAACTACCTTCCCCAACCTCCAGATGTGTCCCTATTCAAAAGAATCTTAAAATTTATGGAGTTATGATCATTACCCCAAAATTCTTCTCCCATCGCACAAATCACCTGACCAGGCTCGTTTCCCAATATAAGGTCCAGCATAGTTCCTTGGTAAGCCTAAGGTTTGGCGGATGTCTCTAAAAGTTTAATTCTTGTTTCTCAGTCTCTCAGTCTCATAATGGCTTCTTGTCATATTATCTTTAGCTACAGATAAATTAACTACAGATATTGACGGTACAATATCCGAGTTATCGAACACTCGGCTGTGAAACACAAACTCTCATCATCATGCTACAATAGGAAGGGGAAAAACTAGCTGTTGCACTGTTTAATATTTACTCAAAAAAGTCGGAAGAGTCTCAACCCGAATCAACACCTATCCGTGTTCTCTAGAGATGCTGCCTGCTGCCGAGTTACTCCAACACTTTGTGTCCCAGATATCAATGCTGAGTGAACTGGTGTCTTTCAACAGAACTGAGTGGCCAAAGCTAAACTGGAGTTGGAGGAACACTAAAAATGAGGAGATAGACAAAATGCTGGAGTAACGGACCGACAGCATCTCTGGAGAGAGGGATTGGGTGACATTTCAGGTCGAGATCGTTCTTCAGACAGGGTCTTCTGACGAATATCCAGTCCCACAGCATGGACACTGTCTTTCCAACACATGAATACCGATGACCTGTGTCCTGATCGGTGTTTAATAATTAAATAAAACTTCAACGATGAGAGGAAATTAAATTTTCATACCTGGATGTCGAAACTGATAGTGAACACATTCTTTAGGTATCCCAAGAGCTTGTGTGCCTTCATGAGATCTGCTTCTGGTGGGTCCTGCATAGGATGATAGCCTTCCATTGGGTATGTGGAAAGCAGTTAAGAAAAAGCAATGCCATTCCGAATTCCATAATTTATTCAAATGGTAAATGACAGGGTTTGGCAAACTGCAAGCTACCGGCAGTTAGAGGCAAGAATAATAGCAGAATCGTTAACTAATTGGCCAGGCTATAATGTCAATTTGCAGCATTCATAGCAATGTACCTGCAATGCTACACTGATTAGAAATAACAGTAAAAAAGAACCTTGGTGTTGCACTGACTTGTACAACTCTCTGGACTGTTTTTCTGCCAATGAGTCTGGCCTTTCAGTTTATGTGCTAAACCCTTATTCTTCCTGAAAAGGGAACGGATGCAATAGGTCAGCTGAGCCCCTTTAGGTTTCAGGTTGCTCTCAGGTGATACATATCTCAAAATGGTTGGGAACTAAGTCTATCTTCTGTGAAAGATTGAGTAATCCACGACCTCAGTTCGGTCAACTAACAGCGTTCCAGGGCAACACTGCAGGTTGACCATAGATTGGCTTATTGACCTGGAAAAATGAATGCATCACAGAAAGTTGCAGTTCTCCCACTGTGGTTGAGTTACACTTGCAAACCAAATAAGGCGAGCTTAATTTAGTTGAACAAGAAAGCATCTGGTCAACAACATGTAATTGGCCATTTGTAATCATTAAAATATCTAGTAATCTTTAGACACAGACTGTAATATGTCCAAACCTAGCTAAGATCACACGTACTTGGCACTCTGTATCGAATAAACAGAATCACTAATGAAAAACAAATAAAACTGTAGATGCTGGAATCTGAAACAGGCATGGAAATATGAAACAATCACAGAACATGCGGCGGCGCAGTGGTGTAGCTGGTAGAGCTGTTGTTATCTAACATTGCTAGAGACCCAGGTTCAATCCAGCTTTGTGTGTGGAGTTTGCATGTTCTCTCTGTGACCACATGGGTTTCCTCCAGATGCTCCGGTTTCCTCCCTCCTGCCAGAGATGTGCGGGTTCGTAACTTAAAAGGCCTCTGTAAATTCACCTCCAGTGTGTGGGGAGTGGATGCAAAAATAAGATAACATAGAACTAGTGTGAATGGGTAATTGACGGCTGCCATTGACTTTATGGGCCGAAGGCCCTGTTTCAATGCTATATCTTTCCACGCTGTCTCTTTCAACGCTGTATCTATCAATCAAATGCTTGAGGAGCTCGGCTGGACAAGCATTCTCATACTGGTTTGGAATGAGAAACCAGTCAACATTTCGGGTTTGGGAACTCAGAATTGGGGAATCACTATTTAAATAAATAAAATCTTTTGGAAGAATGGAAGAATTGGTCTGAAGAAGGGCCTCAACCCAAAATATCACCAATCCATTTTCTCCAGAGGAGCTGCCTGACCCGCTATGTTACTCCAGCATTTTGTGCCTATATTTGGTATAAACCAGAATCTGCAGTTCCTTTTTATTATATTGTATTAAAATGTTTTGGTGTTCTGATAATGTATTTCCAGATTTCTTTTTACATCAAATCTATCAAAAGAATAAGTCCCTCTCAAGCTTCTTCAGTCTTCACAGGGTATATGGCTAGTTGACATTTTATTGTGCAGAGACAGTAGTTATTATCAACAGGTGCCACACATTTAAAGTTAAACATCAACTGGAAACTAATATACAACAGAGATGAAGACGGGACCGTTCAGTTTTACGACAATGTTGGCCAACAGTTATTCATCAAAAGGATGAAAAAGGATATCGGATAGGCCGGCTGCCAAAGTTGAAAGCCACTGACTCTTTGAAGGACAGGCTGATCGCTGGGAAGTATGCTATGCCAGGACCTGATCTGATGTCTTCAAATGCAGTTCCCAAAGATATTCCATTTCTGGAAAAGGAAGAACTGTGATTATTCCCAGTTAAATACAACTGATTCCATTGGATTACTTCAACAACATACAGCAGGACAGCATAGGAATAGGTCCTTTGGATCACAATGTTTGTGCTGAACATGATGTCAATTTTAACTAATCTCCTCCATATCCCTCCATTCCCTGCATACCCATGTGCCTACCTAAAAGCCTCTTAAATGTCACTATTGTATCTGCTGCTGTAAATAGCTCGTACTAATGTGATAATCTTTCAAAACTCTTTAGATTCTGGAGTAGTTCCTGAGGATTGGCGGGTAGCAAACGTAACCCCTCTTTTTAAGAAGGGGGGGAGAGAGAAAACGGGGAATTACAGACCAGTTAGTCTAACATCGGTAGTGGGGAAACTGCTAGAGTCAGTTATTAAAGCTGGGATAGCAGCACATTTGGAAAGTGGTGAAATCATTGGACAAAGTCAGCATGGATTTACGAAAGGTAAATCATGTCTGACGAATCTTGTGGAATTTTTCGAGGATGTAACTAGTAGCGTGGATGGGGGAGAAGCAGTGGATGTGGTGTATCTGGACTTCCAGAAGGCTTTCGACAAGGTCCCACATAAGCGATTAGTATATAAACTTAAAGCATATGGCATTGGGGGTTCAGTATTGATGTGGATAGAGAACTGGCTGGCAAACAGCAAGCAAAGAGTAGGAGTAAACGGGTCGTTTTCACAATGACAGGCAGTGACTAGTGGGGTACCGCAAGGCTCAGTGCTGGGACCCCAGCTATTTACAATATACATAAATGATCTGGATGAGGGAATTGAAGGCAATATCTCCAAGTTTGCAGATGACACTAAGCTGGGGGGCAGTGTTAGCTGTGAGGAGGATGCTAGGAGGATGCAAGGTGACTTGGATAGGCTGGGTGAGTGCGCAAATGTTCGGCAGATGCAGTATAATGTGGATAAATGTGAGGTTATCCACTTTGGTGGCAAAGATAGGAAAACCGACTACTATCTAAATGGTGGCCGATTAGGAAAAGGGGAGATGCAGCGCGACCTGGGTGTCATGGTACACCAGTCATTGAAAGTAGGCATGCAGGTACAGCAGGCAGTGAAGAAAGCCAATGGTATGTTAGCTTTCATAGCAAAAGGATTTGAGTATAGGAACAGGGAGGTTCTACTTCAGTTGTATAGGGTCTTGGTGAGGCCACACCTGGAGTATTGCGTACAGTTCTGGCCTCCAAATCTGAGGAAGGACATTATTGCCATAGAGGGAGTGAAGCGAAGGTTCACCAGACTGATTCCTGGGATGTCAGGACTGTCTTATGAACAAAGACTTCATAGACTTGGTTTATACTCTCTAGAATTTAGGAGATTGAGAGGGGATCTTATAGAAACTTACAAGATTCTTAAGGGGTTGGACAGGCTAGATGCAGGAAGATTGTTCCCGATGTTGGGGAGGTCCAGGACAAGGGGTCACAGCTTAAGGATAAGGGGAAAATCCTTTAGGATCGAGATGAGAAGGATTTTTTTCACACAGAGAGTGGTGGGTCTCTGGAACTCTCTGCCACAGAGGGTAGTTGAGGCCAGTTCATTGGCTATATTTAAGAGGGAGTTAGATGTGGCCCTTGTGGCTAAGGGGATCAGAAGGTATGGAGAGAAGGCAGGTACGGGATACTGAGTTGGATGATCAGCCATGATCATATTGAATGGCGGTGCAGGCTCGAAGGGCCGAATGGCCTACTCCTGCACCTAATTTCTATGTTTCTATGTTTCTATGTTTACTAAGCTTCCCCCCAGTCTAGTTTCAGTCAATAAGATACTGAGTTAAGCACCTGAGCATCCAAACTTTATTTTGGAAAAACACAATAACAGTTCCCCACTACTATACCTAACCACCGCGGGTTCGATCCTTGTATCTGATTGGCTAAGCCCTCCTAGCCTTGTGCAGAAGGTCACACAGTCCTAAGCGTTCTCCCAGAAGATCATCACAGGACCTCGTGGGAGCTATCTTTCATAGGTCCCCGAACCTTGAGGAGTGGGGGTGGTCTCTATACAGTCCAATAACAGATATCGATTAACACAGTACATGATAGACATTTCCGTAACCCAATAATACAGTGACTAATACAATGAATCTGACGAAGTTTCTAGATGAATTATGCAACATGTGCCCAGATATTCAAAAAACCCAGACAAGGCTGAACACTTAACCCAATCAACATCTAACAAAGTAAAGCTTTGCAACAATATTTACAATGCGTATGTATGGTTTGCATTCACCCAATCTGTTTCATGCAATTTACACCTAATTGTAAGAATCTGCAGATGTTCCATTCTTTCCCTGCATCTCTTATCTATGCTCTAGACAAGCTGGCACCATTCTGCAGCTTATCCCATTTCTGCAGAAGGCACATTTATATTGACCAAATGGCCTAGCAGCCTAGAAGCCTTTACTCAATTTTAGTGTCCCGGCATCACCAATTTGGTCAGAATTAACGCTGCCACCACCATCCCTAGCAGCATATCACAGGCACCACCTATCTCTATGTAAATAAAGTTTCCCTGCGCGTCTCCTCCAACTTTCCCCCTCTGACCGTAAACCTATAGGGATGTTGCACAGCAGTCAGGTCACAACCCATGACCCGTACTGTTGCTACACTACGCCAACTGGAGTACACGTGATGAATTGCAGGTAAGCACTGATCATTGTTTCCCGCGTAGCGACCCAAAATGGTCAATTAAAGCCCGCTGAAATGGTCAATTTTTGCCCTGTAAATAATTATGTAAATTGGGATAAGCGTGAGAGACACTTATCCTACTTCAGAATTCCAAAAGTGAGGAGAAATGACGGTAGAAGCGTGAGCTGAAGGGACAACAGCAGCCAAAGTGCTTGGCAAACATTGGCCGTTTGCTCACTGCATTTCATCAACAGTAAGGTATTATTTGTGTTTTTTCGTGATTCCTTTGGCATCTAAAAAGTCTCAGAAGTTATAAATCTGTCTGTAAAATTTTAAAATCGCCCATATCTCTGGTGGGTTTTACCAAAGGAATCAAGAAAAAACACAAATAATGCCTTACTGTTGATGAAATGCAGTGAGCAAACGCGATAATTCCCAATATT
This sequence comes from Raja brachyura, assembly GCA_963514005.1. The sequence continues at coordinate 26,678,113 of OY740796.1, read as the reverse complement.
TTCAATTTTCTTTATCTGCACGGCCAATGTTCACCAAGCACTTTCGCTGTTGTTGTCCCTTCAGCTCTCGCTTCTCTTTACCTTCATTTCGCTTCACTTTTGGAATTCTGAAGTAAGATAAATGTCTCTCACGGTTACCCCGACTTCCACAATTTTTTATAGCGCAAAAATTCACAATTTCGACGGTTTTTAACAGGTAGGAAAGTCCGCGTTTCGTGTATTAACATATACCGGAAGCTGCGATGTCCTCCAGATGGATTGAGCGGCTCCGTGCGTCAAGCCCTATGACCCAGTGATCTTACGTGCAACCTCCCCATTACCTCTAATCGTTTACGTTTACAAAACGGCTCTGACTATCCACCCTCTCAATGCTTCTCATAATTTATATATTTCTCTCAGAACTCTCCTCGGCCCCCAAAAGACCAAAGAAATCAATCCAAGTTTATCCAACTTTTTACAGCTAATACCCTCTAATCCTGGGCACTCTTACTCTTTTCTATTTTCTTTTCTATAAAGAATTATACAAGGTGGCACCGTATTTCAGAAAAATAAAGCAAACAAAATCTTCACATCAATGCAAACAAGATTAAAATGACAAGATGCAATCCAATACCTACCAATTAGGTGACAGGATAAACACATCTTGGAAGGTTTAAAATTAAACGCTTTAGTAACAGAGCAAATTTGTGTAATGTGAGGAAATGAGGAGATGCGTAAGCAAAATGTCAGCTGTGGGAGTGAGGGGTGAGGAAGGGCAGCCAGGGCAACAACGATGTGCTGCCCTACAGCGCCAGAGACCTTGGTTCGATCCTGACTACGATTGCTGTCTCTACGAAGTTTGTACGTTCTACCCGTAACCTGAATGGGTTTTCTCTGGCTGCTGCAGTTTCCTGCCACATTCCAAAGACATACAGGTTTGTAGGTTAATTGGCTTCGGTAAAAATTGTAAATTGTCAATGGTATGTGTAGGATAGCGTTAGTATTCGGGGATCGTGGTCGGCACGGACTCGGTAGGTTGAAGGGTCCGCGCTGTATCTCTAAACTAAACTATGGGAAAGAGAAGTAGAAAGGGGGAGGGCGTGAAATAGGGAAATGGAGAGCAAGAAGTTGAGAAGATAGGGCCATTGGAAGGCAATGGGATTAGAGCCAGGGCAGGTAAGGAACTTGAGGCTGAGGGGGTTATAAAGACAGAACGGATACGGAGCAAGTGGCAGGCATAAGTAGAGACTGAAGGAACACAAGGCACGGATCAAGAATCAACAGTTAAGAGGTAATCAATGGTGGAAGACACAGAGCAAATGGTGTGAACTAAAGGAGGCAGAAGGCAGAATTTGCAAAGTGCAAGAACAAGATATCACAAGAAAGCAAGAGGCCAAGGGGACAAGAAACAGAAAGGGCAAAAAGGCAAGAAAGAGGAAGGCAAAGTGCAAAAATCAAGGAGAGTGAGCAGAGTTGGGAAATGTTAACGGTTTAGGAGTCTTTCACTTACCGGTTTCATTTTGCAATTAGCATTTAATATTCAACTTTAACTTTTATATAGATTCTAAATGCTTATCACTGCAAAATGACAGCTAGTTGGCGATGCACATGACATTGGGGGATAGTTAGCTGGTAATGAGGGTGTTTGACTCAGGCCTTTGAGATCTTGACTGGTGTAAGTACAGGATGCTTTTGCTAACACATAATGTTACTGCTTCAACAAAGTATGAAGATATTTGGTAAGCAGAGGAAATCTGTGAATTGGGTAAGAGATTAAAAACATCAACTGGAAACTAATACACAACAGGGATGAAGATGGAACTGCTCAGTTTTATGACCGTTGGACAACACTTATTCATCAATGTAACACCTTGAAAAGGACATCAGATAGGCCGGCTGCCCAAATTGAAAGCCGCCGACTTTGGAGAACAGGCTGATCAAGCTGATTAAGATTAACTTGTGAGTTAAGATGACTAATGCGAGATGCACGGCTGAAGTAAACAACTTTAGGCTGTGCACGCCACACGAAAGAAGAAGTCCAGGACAACAATTATCGGCCAATTGACAGAGTTTTATAATTTTCCCTTTATGTTCCCTCTTTGGGGTCAGTGGGTTGGCCAACCAACTTCCAGGATTAACAAAACCTTAAGGCTGGAAAGAAACTGGGGAGTGCAAGACGCTGTTGTCATATTCCACACAAGTACCAATAGGTGGATTGGGCAAAGAGATAATTTTTGTTGATGGAGGAGCAGTTAGGTTCTAACTTAAAAAAAGTAGAACTGGGACAGTATTAATTGGCATATGGCCAATAAGGTCAGAGTTGAAACATAGCTGAGGTTCAGGCAGCAAGTAAACCAGGTGGGGATGCTCTGTTAACAAAGGATGAGAATAGTAATAAAGGGTGATAAATGATCCTGGCTCTGAACATCAAAATGTTGAACCAATTTTGGCTGAAGCAGCAAGGAAAAAAAATCATTGATGCTAATAGTACATAGGTTCCTTAACTGTTGCTATACTGTTGGCAGAGTTTGATAGTAGGTACATTATATTGAAAAGGAACTTCTAACTATGACTAACTAAAGAACTTGAGGAGCTGTCAAACTGTATGTAAACATATAATGAACATTAGTTGTAGACCAGATTACTAGTAAAATTTAGACACCATCAAGGAATGACAATGAAAATAGAAAATAGACAAAGGCAGCAAGCAAGAAATATAAATGCAATAGAAAGATTTTGACAATAAACTAATCAAACAAACAAGTAAAAAAGGAAAAGTTAAACACTGGCCCCTATTATGTATCAATCAAAAGTAATGGAGAAAGTTAAAAAGATCACTATCACACAAGACAAACTAATGGAATAAAAATCCAAAAAGATCCTGGACCAGATGGTCTCATCCAAGTACTTCAAAATAAGTAGCTACAAAAATAGTGGATGCATTTGTTATAATCCTACCTACATACTGCAAAGCTTACAATACTCCTGAAAACCATAAATGCAACTTCATTGATTCAAAAAGCTAGGAGGCAGAAAATTAGGAAACAATGGTTCCGTTACATTGTTTTTGCTCATTAATTGTTTGGATTCCGGGCACAATTGGGAAGCCCAACAGTTCTGGCTCATCAGTTGGTGCACTAGTCAGTCACCTACATGAACAGTTGCAGCCTTTCTGAGGATATCCCCAGAATGCTGTTGATATAGGACATTGATGGGGTGCACAGAGCAAGGATCATGTTATTGGATGTCAAGGATAGATAGTCAAACTCCTTCTGATGCCAATGTCATTGTTTGGTACCGACACGAGTTCTGCAACACACTCTCTCGTTGCTCATCATTACATTTTTGCATATCTTTCATTTCTTTGGTCTATATATCTCTCTCTATATCACCGTCTATATCCCCCATTTCCCTTTCCCCTGACGTTCAGTCTGAAGGGTCCCGACCTGAAACGTTACCCATTACTTCCTCCAGGGATGCTGCCTGCCCCACTGAGTTACTCCAGTATAATGTGTCTATCTTTGTTGCATCTTTATCCGGATGGGTAAGTTGGGCTGAAGGGCTTGTTTCAGTGCTACATAGCTCTATGATGAATAGTAGCCTCTGCTGTTTTACATATGTTGCAGCTGTGCCTGGTACTGCTGCTGGTGGGTCCTCACTGAACCAGATCATGATCATTTGACTTGAATGCCTCAGACTTTATTCATGGTTTCCAGTTAGGGAATACTTGTATTGTCTTCTTAGGCAGGCATTACTCTGCACACTTTGTGATTGTAGTGGCATATCCATTTAGGTTTGCCACAGAGGCCTTGAATATGGTCCAAACTACCCACTCACAGCAATCACAAAGGATCTCATATGTTTCCTCACACCAGCAATGCACAACTTTTGGTACCGGATCTTCTGACTTCAGTTTCTGTTTGTAAGCAAGGAGCGTTCAGCACCACTGCCAGGTTAGGAGGTAGAACAATAGGCATCTTTCTTGATTGTGTACCGATCGTTGAGGGTGTTTGGGCCTCAGGAGGGTCAGAAGATGTGTTGATACTATTTAGATAACACACACAAGGTTCATCTGGTTGAAGTCCCACACTATTATGAACTTCATTCAAGGCTATTGGTAGCGGTATATAATTCATCCTGTGCAAGCTTAAAATGTTGCTAATGATTATGGCGAGTTTCAGTACCTTATGCATAATGGATCCTCCAGATTTTGAACAACAATAAATGAAGAACATTAGTAAATCAGTTTGTTTTTAATAACAATCTGGTAGTTTGTTGATCTGGACTCCACTGCTTATAGTGACATTATTTTATGCAAATGACAGTTGACCATTTGACACATTGGCTAGATTTGCAGTAATTTGCTGCTCCCCAACCACAACGGCTCTTGGCACTAATACCTGAATACATGTTCCTTAATGTAGACCCTAGACCAGACCAAGCACTTTCCACTTCTTCCCTGAATTGCCACTCCTGAGTGCACTAGAAAACCACAACACAATTACTGTGCTGACTCTTCACTACCTGTGTACAGTCTCACGGAGAGAAATGCTTCTAAAGGCCAGTTTATTTGACAGGGCTGTGAAACCAAGTAACAATATCAACCCATTGAGTTTCAGGTTAAAAGCCTAGAGTTGTAATGCTATTCCCGATTTTTTATTTCAATTTTCGAAATAGATTATAACGAGGCTGCCAAGAAGGACTGCGTAGTTCCCTGAATGTTTTAGTAAAATAATGGAAAATAATTAACATTTTTAACATTACCACACATAGTATGTTAATGTGGGAGAGGTTTAACACTCACAGGCAGAAGCCAATCTTCCCTTCGTCAAGGTCTATCACACAAGTTACAATATCACCAGCTGCCCAAGCCTGGAAAAAAAAGTAAAGTATAGACAATATTTTGCCTAGAAAATTAATTTTACTTGTACATTATATGGCAAGATACCAGGCTTCAGTCATCCCATGTCCCATAATGGGACTGTAGCGGATGTACAGGAAGATTTGTAAACTGTTCATCCTTTGTCACCATTACTCTGGAACCAAGAACACACCAACCACAGTCATGGAGGTGTACTATGCAGACAATGCAGACAACGCATCATGTGTGTTTAGAGGATGAACTCCAAGTGATTATGGACTCCTGCTCTGAAGCTTGATAGAGAATGAGCCTTATACAGAACATTTGCAAGCAAATCATCGCCACAAACAAGCACCTAGGTACAACGCAGCCGCCCAAACTATCTAGATTTATAAAGAAATCTTGGAAAATGTAAATCACATTCCCTATTACATTAAAAAAACAACTGCTAGCACAGGCATACGAGGAAGATGAAATTCACCACTCTCCAGTGCCCCAGCACAATCTTTTGCGGTCTGAAGAAAATAAAATTCAGAGATTATGACCTCAAATACAGCATAGTCCACCGGGGCTGCAATGATCTCCATTTTCTCACATGCTTCTAAGACATGGACAAGGATAAAGGTTAACAATGGTGATGAAGTGAAGGAAAGTGATGGAAAACAATTTTTAGAATGGGATTATGTGTAGAAAGGAAATCATGCAAAATATCATGGCATCCCATATCTAGTTATTGAGAGTAAGGGAGAAGGAAGAGGGAGGAGGGAAAGGGAGATTGAGAGGGGGGATTGAGGGGGGGAGAAGGGATTGAGAGAGAAGGACCAAGGGGGAAGGAGAGAGTATTTCCAATCAATGTCTAAGTCCGCTAGTCACTTACTTTTCCGTAATTAGTGGTGGTAACATTCCATTTGCGAACTCTATTTCCATCATAAGCATATGAATCTGAGGTGTCACCGACCCCTTCCTGTGGAGTAGGCAAATAGGTATCAGGAACATATACACTGTATACACTGCCAAGAATGCTACACTTTTCTAGCCATAACACTTACAAATTTTCAGGTACCGTAATCCCTGCGTAAGAACATGAATGTCAGTCAAGTACATCTCCTTATGATCTAATAATATAGTTCAACTATCAATCAACAAGTGTGTGATTCAGTTATAATTAAACACATTTTGCTATCATCGCTGTGAAATTATGACAGATTATGAATAACCTCTGTGAAAAAGTGTGAAAATTAATCAAACAGATTTGAATGATCTTTGAAATCAAAAACTGCAGATGCTGCAAATCTAAAACAAAAATAGAATGGGCTGGAAAGCAGATCAGGCAGAATATGTAGAAAAAGAAACAATGTTACGGGTTTATACACCAACAAAGGGTTGTAGACCTGACATGTTGACCATTTCTCTTTGCACAGCTGCTTGACGTGCTACATTTTTCTAGGCTTTTCAATTCCAATAATCCAACATTCACAACATGTGAATACTGCCAGAAAGATCAGAATTTGAGGTCCATCACCAATTGTCTTATTACGTTAATTGAATTCATATCACTGCTTCCTTTCTGATGAAGGTATTCCAGACTTTAACCTAATAAAGGAATCACTAAACGCAACCAAAAAGGAATTATGACTTGAAGGGAATGCAATCGGTGTCATCGTCTGGTTGCCGACATTACTCTTTAAGGTGGCCAAAACTGGGAATTGCTGTTGAAGTTATCTTGGCAAGATGTTACACAGTATTGCCACCATACCACGCCTGAGGTCGAGATTGAGAATACTTAGGAAAGAAAAGCAGGCCACTTTGTCATCAATAGCTTCAGATTACATTAGATTACACACATTCAGGCAAATTATGCCATGCACATGGAGAACAGGGTTTGGGGAGTCAAGTGAAAATTTCACTTGATCCATTTCCGTCCTGGGATAAATACATTTCTATCGTATCGTATCGTATTGTAAAAGCGTACTGCAGGCTATTTAGTTACTCAACAATTCCTGATACCAGAACATTAATGTGGCTTATCCAAGTAATTTTCAATTTAACGGTGATCCTAAGACAATGGTGGTAGGGAACCCAAGGATAGTAACATCATTTCCTATCAAAGGGTGGTGGTTAAAATCTCTATTTGATATGACAATCATCTGGCATTTATGTAGTGCAAAATGATATTTGCTAATTACCAACCCAAACCTGAATTTTATCCCAATTTTACTGCACACAAGAACATCCAGCCAACATAGAACAGGACAGGAACAGGCCCTTCGAACCACATAGTCCGTCCTCAACATAATACTAGGTTAAAATAATACCGTCTACCTGTACATGATCCACATCCCTCCATTCTCTGCATAACTAAGCACTATTCTAAAATGCCACTATCGAATTTGCCTCCACACCAGCCCTGGCACTCCTGTCACCCACCACTCTGCGTAAAAAGGTTTACCACCAAACATCTCCTTTAACTTTTCTCCCTCTTATTTTAAAGTTATGCACTCTCATCTTCGACATTTCCATCCTGGAGAAAGGATATGACAGTCTATGCTATCCATGTCTCCGTTTTATATATTTAGGAGGTCTTCCCTCAGCCTCCAAAACTCCAGAGAATAACATAATTGCTAACACTTTTTTTTTTGTTCATTCCATATCTGCTCCAGCATTCTTTCATCACCTTCAGGTCACTGCTCAGCACATCTCACAAACAAATGGGACCAGTGAGATGTCTCTATAAAGTTTTACACGGCAAATGCAACATGCTTAAAAGAAAATACAGTCGGCATATTTCACATTTATTGCAGGAAGAACGCTTTAATACTGGAAAAAATAAAGACAATTTTCCAAGTAGTCCCTCAAGGTGTTTTCGCCATGAATAATTGGTTAAAACAATGAAATTCAACCCCAAGCACTGTTCTAATCCTTCCCTCTGGATTCTGTACCAGTTCTACACTCAACTCAGTTCCCATACTCCACCTCACAAATTGTGCATGCCCAAAATGGGCTTTTGGCAAACTTGGAGCTCTGGAATTCCTTCCCTAACCTCTCGTTGAAACTAGTGTTCACCTAACTTAATAGATCGTTATGACACGCAATGTAAACCCATTTGTTAAGTCTCTTGCCAAGGACACTTTATGTTGAAGCAACTACATAAATGCAGATTGTTATTAGTGAATCACCAACTTGTTAAAATACCTTACCACCCACCTTGCTAAGATGCGAGAGAAAAATATCGTCTCACCTCCTGATTGAATCTGCAGTGAAGGGTGCACCAACCAACCTGCATTAGCCCCTGAGAGGAGATCAGAACTTCATACATCCACTTGCCTGTGGCCAATAACAGGAGAATCAAAATGACATCAAACATAACAGCAGCACACAAAGGGTTTAGGTCTTTCCACATGTCTCACCTACATAACACATCTTTGTATCATAATCTCTAACTGGAGAACAATAATTTAATTGTTAACAATAAAAAATAATTAAAAACACGGAATTACCCTGGATATTATTGCTGCAAACCAAAGAGAAAATTGATAAAGTGATTCTCCATTTAGGCACCATGTTTTGACCACACACCAATTTTTAATGTAGGCAAAATGGAAATATTGGTTTGAAACAACTGACATCCATGCTTGAAGGGAATGGAAAACGTTTTGGGTCAGAACCCTTCTTCAGACTGATTCAGACCGAAGGGTCCTAAACAGACCCATTCCTCTTTCCTTCCACAGATGCCGCCTGACCCACATAGCTCCTCCAGCACTGATCCGCTGAGTTACTCCAAGACTTTCTGTCTTATCCTGAAATTGTTTTTCTCTCCATAGAATGCTCTATGAGCATTTCCAGCATTTTATGCTTTTACTTTGCTTCAAAACCATCTCCAACCCTCCCAGATTGCTAAAATAGTATTTCCCACAAGTTGATGGGTTTTTTCAAGCATTATTCTGTAAGATTACTGTGAAATACTGCTAACCCAAACCCCCAAATTAAATGATATAGGCAGAAAATCAACACCCAAATTAATGAAACATTTCCATCCTGATTATACCTCGGATTCTCATCCTATTAATGAGACAATCCCTGCTGCGTGAAGATTTACATGGTGCATTCCCAACGGACTCAATATCTCTTGTCATCTTTAGTTTTGTATTTTTTTAATCTCTTTCCTTGACGGAGATTCGACTTTTTCCGTATCGTATCTCCGTCCGCACTGTGACCTAACATCGTGGAGCTGGCGGTCCCTTTGCTGGGGATCGATTTCGGGAGCTCCAATCGTGGGAGCATGAGGACCTAACCACACGGAGCTTGTGATCCCTTTGTCAGGGATCGACTTCAGGAGCTCCAACCGCCGGAGCCTGCGGACTTAACATCGTGGAACTCATAGGCCCTTGGTTAGAGCCGGCTTTTGGAAGCTCCAAGCCGCAGGAGCTTTGATCGCCCCAATTGCGGGAGCTTCGATCACCGGCTGCAGGAGCTTCGATCGCCCCGAATGTGGATGGTTCGACTGCCCTGACCGCGGGGAAAAAAGGAGGGAAGAAGATAATACGTTGTGCCTTCCATCACAGTGCACTGTGGTGGATGTTAATGTAAATGTTTATGTAGTTGTGCATCTTGCTGCTTTTTTGGTATGACAGTATGGCAAATCAAATTCCTTGTATGTTCTTAAATACTTGGCTAATAAATTAATTGTATCTTGTATTCCCTGCTCCTGGCAGACTTGCCCTTCCCTCCAACAGGAACAGGCAGGCACCGAACTATTGTTAACTCATGTTAAAAAGCTACCCATTTTCCAGACATCTCTTTATCTGCAAATAGCTACCCCGAATAAACTTCTGGAAGTTCCTGTCAGTTACTATCAAAATTAGCCTTGCCCAAGTTTAGGGTATCAACTATTGGACAAGTTTTATCCTTTGCTATAAATATTTAAAATCTAATAAAATTATGGTCATTTGTCGTAAAGTGCTCCCCTACTTACACTTCAGTCACCAACTCTGCCTTATTTTCCAAGAGGTTGAGTTTTACCCCTTCTCTAGCTGGGCCCTTTACACATTGATTGAGAACATTTTCCTGAACCCCACATTTCTATCCCATCTAAGCCCTTAGCACAATGACAGTCCCAGTTGGTATTACAACCCAATTATTCTTGCAATTCTCCGCAATCTCCCTGCATATTTCTTCCTCTAATTATTGTAATTTTATCTCGAACTACTGCTGTGATTATTTTCTTAATCAAAAAGCAACACTTTGTACCGTGGAACAATGAGCTGTCAGATCTACTCCTCCTTCAGCCATGTTTTGTGGTAGCTATAATATTTCAGCCTCATGTCCCAATTCATCCAAGTTGCAGTGCGCTCCATAATGTTTGGGACAAAGACCCATCATTTATTTATTTGCCTGTGTACTCCACAATTTTAGATTTGTAATAGAAAAAATCACATGTGGTTAAAGTGCACATTGTCAGATTTTAATAAAGGCTATTTTTATACATTTCGGTTTCACCATGTAGAAATTACAGCAGCGTTTATACATAGTCCCCTCATTTCAAGGCACCATAATGTTTGGGACACAGCGATGTTATGTCAATGAAAGTAATAATGTTTAGTATTTTGTTGCATATCCTTTGCATGCAATAACTGCTTGAAGTCTGTGAATCATGGATATCACCAGTTGCTGGGTGTCTTCTCTGGTGATGCTCTGCCAGGCTGTATTGCAGCCAATCTTTAGCTTATGCTTGTTTTGGGGGCTAGTCCCCTTCAGTTTTCTCTTCAGCATATAAAAGGCATGCTCAATTGGGTTCAGATCATGTGATTGACTTGGCCACTCAAGAATTCACCATTTTTCAGCTTTGAAAAACGATTTTGTTCCTTTAGTAGCATGTTTCGGATCATTGTCTATCTGTAGCCGGCCAATGAGTTTTAGCATTTGTTTCAACTTGAACAGATAGGATGTGTCTATACACTTCTGAATTCATTATGCTATTACCATCAGCAGTTGACAATAAGTGAGCCAGTACCTTTAGCAGCTATATGTGCCCAGGCCATAACACCCCCACCACCGTGTTTCACAGATGAGGTGATATGCTTTGGATCTTGGGCAGTTCCTTCTCTCCTCCATACGTTGCTCTTGCCATCACTCTGACATGTTAATCTTCGTCTCATCTGTCCACAAGACCTTTTTCCATAACTGTGGTTGCTCTTTTAAGTACTTTTTGGCAAACTGCAACCTGGCCATCCTAATTTTGCAGCTAACCAGTGGTTTGATCTTGCAGTGTAGCCTCTGTATTTCTGTTCATGAAGCCTGCAGACAGTGGTCATTGACAAATCCACACCTGACTCCTGAAGAGTGTTTCTGATCTGTCAGGACAGGTGTATGGGATTTTTCTTTATTATAGAAATAATACTTCTGTCATCAGTTGTGGAGGTCTTCCTTGGCCTGCCAGTCCCGTTGCTATTAGTAAGCTCACTAGTGCTCTCTTTCTTCTTGTTGATGTTCCAAACAGGTGATTTTGGGAAGCCTAAGGTTTGGCAGATGTCTCTAACAGTTTTATTCTTGTTTCTCATTCTCATAATGGCTTAATTGACTTTCATTGGCACAACTTTGGTCCTCATGTTGATAAACAGCAATACATGTTTCCAAAGGTGATGGAAAGACTGGAGGAAAGACTATGTGCTGAGAGCTCTCTTATAACTGCATTAAGGAAGCATTTAAACACATCTGAGCAATTACAAACACCTATGAAGTCATGAATCCCAAACATCATGGTGCCCTGAAATGGGGGGACTATGTATAAACACAGCTGTAATTTCTACATGGTGAAACCAAAATGTATAAAAATACCCTTTAATAAAATTTGACAATGTGCACATGTGATTTTTTTCTATTGCACATCTCAAATTGTGGCCTACAGAGGCAAATAAATAAATGATGGGTCTTTGTCCCAAACATTATGAAGGGCATTGTACCTGTCAGGCCTTTTGCATTGAAATAAATGCAGTTTAAACCACCAAACTTCCCTCGCTCCTTGTCATGATCCTGCCTGCTGTTGAACTTCTGTATTTGTCCCATCTATCTGGTACTGCTGTGGGACCCACCCCCCCTGCCAGTTGCAACCCGTTCTTCTTGTATAGATCACCTATGCCAGAGGAGATCCAAAGGGTCCAAAAACCCAAACCCATGCCCTAGCTCCTCAGCCACACATTAATTTGCCTTATCCTACTCTCAAATGTCTGAAGAAGCGTCCCAACCTGAAACATTACAATCCATTTTCTTCAGAGATGCTGCCTGACCCAATGAGTTACTCCAGCATGTGTTTATCCTATCCTACACTCAGCTGCACATGGCCACTGAAAGTATTACAGAGATTACTACCCTTGAGAACCTGCTTTTTAAACTCATGTCATTGATACCAAGATGTACAATGACCTCTGCTACTCACCACCCTCCTTGAAAATTTTCTAGCAACTACTCAAGAAACATTATTGATCCGAGAACCTGGGTGACAACATACCTAGTATCACTTTTGCAGCCATAGCATCTCCAGTCTGCCCGCTATTGGGTTTCCTATTACTACAGCTGACACCGTCTCCACCATTCACCTACCTGTTTATGGAAAATTATATTGCAGCTACACGCAGTCAAACCTCATTACATGTTTTGAAACAATCACCTTTCATTGTTCTAAACCCGAAATTCATTGTCCATGTTTCAAGTTGGAAACTTGATGTTTCCTAAATGGATTCTCTATTTCCCAGAAACCAACCTCGTAAATCTTTCTTCTGCCTTCAAAGTATGTATTCCGAGAGTAGTCCTGCAAAAGACCTATGTAACAATTTCCTTCCTCTCGTTCATATTAGTTCTGTGTTATCCCACTTTTGCATCCACTTCCTACATACTAAGGGCAATTTATAGGGGCCAATTAACCTACAAACCAGCACATCTTTGAGACGTAGGAGGGAAACAAGTGCGCCCAGAGGAAACCCATGGTTCAAGGGAGAATGTGCAAATTCCCTGCAGACAGCAGCCAAGATCAGGATTGAACCAGAGTCTCTGGCGCTGTGGAGCAGCAGCGCTACCAGCTCTTGTGAAGTGCAAAGAGGGGAGGATAAGGGAAGATGGTAGGATTGTGAGAGAATTGCAAAACAATTTTAAGGATATGATCGTATCTGACTGACTGCATCGAATGATTGGACTCTGGGTGCTCCGGTTTCCTCCCACATTCCAAAACACACTCAGGTGCAGGAGGTAGCACCAAAGCAGTCATCATTGTAGCAAGGAAAGAGTTGGGGAGTGATACCAGAGCATGCTTAGAATTAAGACTGGACCACATAGACGAAACGAGCCAACTTTATTTATCCCAGGAGGGAAATTGATCTGCCAACAGTCATAAAAACACAAAATACATGAAACATTAAATTAAAGTGACAAGTGGAAAGGATTGGGGATGTGTAAAGATTGGGGGGGGGGGGGGGAGGGGGGGCGGTGGGGTGGGTGGAGAGTCAGTCTCAGTCTACCCCACAACTGAAGGGGAAGGGGTTGTGCAGTTTGATAGCCACTGGGAAGAAGGATCTCCTGTGGCGTTCTGTCCTGCATCTTGGTTGAACCAGTCTGCTGCTGAAGGTACTCCTCAGGTTGACCAGTGTGTCATGGAGGGGGTGAGCTGTGTTGTTCAGGATGCCCCGCAGTTTGAGGTGCATCCTCCCTTCCAAGCCCACCTTCCACAAATCCAACTCCGCCCCCAGGAGGGAGCAACCTTCCTGATCAGTTTGTTGATCCTATTGGATCTGTATCCTTTGTCCTGCTGCCCCAGCACACGACACCGAAGAAGATGGCACTGGCTACCACCGATTGGTAGAACATCTGCAGCATCTTACTGCAGATGTTGACGGAGCGGAGCCTTCTCAAAAAGTACAACCAGCTCTGTCCCTCCTTGTACAAGGCCTCAGCGTTCCAGGACCAGTCCAGTTTACTGTTCAGGTACACGCCAAGGTATTTGTACTCCGTGGTAATCTGCACATCCACACCATTGATAGAAACAAGGGTGTTGCTCTCCTCCTAAAGTCCACCACTAACTCCTTAGTCTTGTCGGTGTTGAGCCGCAGGTGATTCAGCCCACACCACTCAACAAAATTGTTGACTACACAACGTAGACAACTAGGAGTTAGCCACCAGATTGGGCCACGTGAGTGCCCATGTCTAGATCTTCAATTTGTAGGAATGGGTTGACTCAAAAAGTTAATGGGGAGAACAAGTTCTGCCAGCCAGATGAGAGCATTAATAGAGGGGAATTGATTGAATATATTCTAGAAAGATGAAAAGGGCTTCAAGGTCTTTCTGATGGAGAATAGCCTTAAATGAGAATTTCATATGAAATGCTATTTAACTGAAAAACAGTGTAAATCAATGTATTAATGAGTGGTAGACAAAAATGCTGGAGAAACTCAGCGGGTGAGTTTCAGACTTGATGCGAGTTTGGACATGGGCAGTAGAGTTTTTGCAAAGTAATTAAAAATAAATAACTGAAATATCATTATTACATAAGTATTCCGACCCTTTACTCAGTACTTTGTTGAGGCACCTTAGGCAGCGATTACAGCTTCAAGTCTTCTTGAGTATGACGTGACAAGCTTGGCACACCTGTATTTGGATAATTTCTCCCATTCTTCTCTGCAGACCCTCTCAAGCTCTGTCAGGTTGGATGGCGAGCGTCGATGCACAGCAATTTTCAGGTCCCTCCAGAGATGTTTGATTGGGTTCAAGTCCGGGCTCTGGCTAGGCCACTCAAGGACATTCACAGACTTGTCACGACTCCAGTCCTGTGTTGTCTTGGCTGTGTGCATTAGGGTAATTGTCCTGTTGGAAGGTGAACCTCCGCCCCAGTCTGAGGTCCAGAACGCTCTGGAGCAGGTTTTCATCAAGGACCTCTCTATACTTTGCTCCGTTCATGTTTCCCTCGATCCTGACTAGTCTCCCAGTTCCTGCCGCTGAAAAATATCCCCACAGCATGATGCTGCCACCACCATGCTTCACCATAGTTATGGTATTGGCCAGGTGATGAGCAGTGCCTGCTTTCATCCACATGGCATTGAGGCCAGAGTTCAATCTTGGTTTCATCAGACCAGAGAATCTTGTTTCTCATGGTCTGAGAGTCTTTCAGGTGCCTTTTGGCAAATTCCAAGCGGGCTGTCATGTGCCTTTTACGGCGGAGTGGCTTCCGTCTGGCAACTCTACCATAAAGGCCTCATTGGTGGAGTGCTGCAGATATAGTTGTCCTTCGGGAAGGTTCCACCATCTTCACAAAGGAATTCTGGAGCTCTGTCAGAGTGACCATCGGGTTCTTGATCACCTCCCTGACCAAGTCCCTTCTCCTCAGATTGCTCAGTTTGGCCGGGCGGCTAGCTCTATGAAGTCTTGGTGGTTGCAAAGTTCTTCCATTTAAGAATGACGGAGGCCACTTTGCTCTTCAGGACCTGTAATGCTGAAGAAATTGTTTTATACCCTTCCCCATATCTGTGTCTCGACACAATCCTGTCTCTGAGATCTACAGGCAATTCCTTCGTCTTCATGGCTTGATTTTCGCTCTGACATGCCCTGTCAACTGTGGGACCTTATATAGACAGTTGTGTGCCTTTCCAAATCATGTCCCATCAATTTAATTTACCACTGGTGGATTCCAATCAAGTTGTAGAAAGATCTCAAGGATAATCAATGGAAACAGGATGAACCCAAGCTCAATTTTGAGTGTCATAGCAAAGATTCTGAATACTTATGTAAATGTTATATTTCAGTTATTTATTTTTAATTACTTTTCAACACCTGTTTTCGCTTCTTCAGTCTGGGGTATTGTGTGGAGATTGATGATAAAAAAAATTAATTTAATCAATTTTAAAATAAGGCTGTCAGGTAACAAAATGTGGAAAAAGTGAACGAGTCTGAATACTTTCTGAATGCACTGTATACCAGAAGATGAGTTGGGGAGTTATATGATATTATGGAGGTAGAAAGAGTGGTTCCAGCAATGTAATACATCTGTAGCCTGGAACACCTTGGAGTCAGGTAAGTTAATGTTGGAACAGTTTGGTTCAAAATCAGACAGTTGTTCAGGAAAGTAGGTAAAGGTGTTTGTGGTGCAACTATCTGTCTTTGATTTTACTCCACAGTAATTCAAATGACACAATGCAACATGGTCAGATCCTTCTTACAAAAGGTATAATTAAACGGATGCTTTGACCCAGCTGAAAACGTTCACACTCACCTTTATATATACAAGAGGTGGCTCTTATTGAGCTGAAATTACTGTGACCAACAACCTAAAAAAAGAACAAGTACAAGTTAACATTTACAGTGCCATAATTATTCCTCAGCTGCACGGGAGATGGATTACATTAATCTATAAATCATTCCCTCAAATCCGTGAAATGACAGCAAAACGCAGGGAATCTTGCAAGTGGCAATGAAGAAATATGCAACATTGTCAGTATGAATTCTGAGCATTTTAATAACATTATCCATACCTAACCTTCAAAGATTCAGTGAAAACGAATGGGTAGTAAAAAAACTGCAAGTAGCTGGGTCTGTTACTCAAGGCAAATTCTAACAAATGTAATGAAATTGAAGTAAAAGATCAAACTGAGTTATATTATTTAACAGATATGAAGCACACAGGATTTCATGGCCAAGCCATACAGATCAAGAAAATCACGTTGGATGTCAAACCCTGATCATGTTGAGTAAGCTGATCTCAGCCAGAAAAAATGCAACTAGACACAGCTGTGAAATCCAACTGGCGGTGCCACCTCTATACACTGACTATAGATGGAGCAAAAAGGAACTGCAGATGCTGGAATCCTGAGCAAAACATAAAGTGCTGAAGGAACTGAGTGGGTCAGGCCGCATCTCTGGAGGACAAACAGGTGACGTTTCAGGTTGGGATCCTCCTTCAGACCGAAGCAGAGTCCAGACCCAAAACATCACCTGTCCATGTTCGCCAGAGATGATGCTTGACCCGCTGAATTAAGGGCCTGTCCCACTGTACGAGGTAATTCAAGAGCTCTCCCGAGTTTAAAAAAAAAATCAAACTCGTGGTATGTACGTAGAATGTACGTAGCGGCTACGTCGGAGCTCGTGGATGTCTCGTAGCAGCACGTAATGCTAACAGCAGGTACTCGGGAAACGCGGTAACTCGTGAAGTTTTTTCAGCACTGTGAAAAATGTCCACAAGAGCCCCGAGTACCTACAAACGGCTATTACCGCTATTCTCCGAGTTCGAATCCGGGGAAACTCGGGAGAACTCTTGAATTACCTCACACAGTGCGACAGGCCCTTTACTCCATCACTGTGTTTTGCACAAACTATGATAACTATTGTACCAACTATTGTAATTCGAGTTTCACTGTACCTTAATTGGTACATGTGACAATAAAGTGACCTTTGAGCCTTTGAATTATAAATCCTTGTCAAACGTACAAATGTGTGGATTTTACAGTGCAAGATTGAACTCAAAAATGATTTGTAGTTTATTCGAAGAACAAAATTTCAGATGGAGAAGTAACAGGTACGATCGCCATTTGTGGAACTCTCTCACGGTTCGGGTATTGGTTCTCAGGATAATCCCATCCGCCTACCGATTTGATAGCGGGTTGGCTGGATGGCAGACGGCAAAGAGTTGCAATAAAAGGCACTTTTTCAGGTTGGCCAAGAGGGAGATAGCTTGATGGGAATCTGGGGGGTATATTTTTCAGAGTTGTTGATATCTGGAATGAACAGCCAGAGGAGTTGATGGAGGCAAGAACAATATCTGGATAGGTACTTGAACGAGAAGGGCATGGATGGATATGAATTAATGCAGGTGTAATGTATTCATGCATATTCATGTATATGCTAATGAGTTGGTGTATATAAGTAGGGAATGTTGGGTAATAAATCTCTCTCGTGATCCAGGCAGCCTGTGTGTAAGTTGTTATTCATTCTGCTGTCCGGAATATAACAAAATTGGCAACGAGGATGGGATAGAGTTTTTGAACTCATCATTTAAGTACAGTGCAGGACTGTTTTGCAACACGCAGTACTGTTAACAGTTTAAACACTAAATACGGAGTTGTCTCGCAGTTGTTTGCGAGCTGGACTCGAGAGGCCGCAGATCCTTCTATGCAGGGGACTGTAGTTTAAAACAGCAGCTGAAAAATCAGGAAGAGTTTGTCAGGCTATCTCTATGCTGTGTCTACGTCGCAAGATGTCGTCCTTGGGATTGTTTAACATTTTAGACTACGTTTTCTTTGTCGAATTCCTCAAGCTGAATAGTCTTTGTACAGCTAAGTTTTAGGTGAATTGTTACACCAAAACAGACAGGAATTCGGCGTCTTCAAACGGACTTAAAAAAACCCCCAAAACAACCCATGGCAGCGTCCATGGGCTACATCGGAAACCCTGGCACTTTTGACAAGAGTAGAGAGCCGTTCAGCTCCTATATGAAGAGAGCAAACATGTTTTTCATGGCAAACAATATATTGGAGATTAATGGTGCAGGAGAAATAGTGACTGAAACAAATAAGCAGTTTGTGAACGCATGAAAGCGATTCTGCTCACAGAGATCAATCCTGAAGTGTACATAGAAACATAGAAAATAAGTGCAGGGGTAGGCCATTCGGCCCTTCGAGCCTCCACCGCCATTCAATATGATCATGGCTGATCATCCAACTCAGTATAGTGTACCTGCCTTCTCTCCATGCCCCCTGATCCCTTTAGCCACAAGGGCCACATCTAACTCCCTCTTAAATATAGCCAATGAACTGGCATAGAATTCCACAGATTCACCACTCTCTGTGTGAAAAATGTTTTTCTCATCTCGGTCCTAAAAGGCTTCCCCCTTATCCTTAAACTGTGACCCCTTGTTCTGGACTTGCCCAACATCGGGAACATCTTCCTGCATCTAGCCTGTCCAACCCCTTAATAATTTTGTACGTTTCTATAAGATCCCCCCTCAATCTTCTAAATTCTAGCGCGTACAAGCCGAGTCTATCCAGTCTTTCTTCATATGAAAGTCCTGCCATCCCAGGAATCAGTCTGGTGAACCTTCTCTGTACACCCTCTATGGCAAGAATATCTTTCCTCAGGTTAGGAGACTAAAACTGTACGCTATACTCCAGGTGTGGTCTCACCAAGACCCTGTACAACTGCAGTAGAACCTCCCTGCTCTTATACTCAAATCCTTTTGCCATGAATGCTAACATGCCATTTTCTTTCTTCACTGCCTGCTGCACCTGCATGCCTACTTTCAATGACTGGTGTACCATGACACCCAGGTCTCGTTGCATATCCCCTATTCTAATCGGCCACCATTCAGATAATAATCTACTTTCATGTTTTTGCCACCAAAGTGGATAACCTCACATTTATCCACATTATACTTCATCTGCCATGCATTTGCCCACTCACCCAACTTGTCCAAGTCACCTTGCAGTCTCCTAGCATCCTCCTGACAGCTAACACTGCCCCCCCAGCTTTGTGTCACCCGCAAACTTGGAGATGTTGCATTTAATTCCCTCATCCAGATCATTAATATATATTGTAAATAGCTGGGGTCCCAGCACTGAGCCTTGCGGTACCCCACTAGTCACTGCCTGCCATTCTGAAAAGGACCCGTTTACTCCTACTCTTTGCTTCCTGTCTGCCAGCCAGTTCTCTATCCACATCAATACTGAACCCCCAATACCGTGTGCTTTAAGTTTGCATACTAATCTCTTATGTGGGACCTTGTCGAAAGCCTTCTGAAAGTCCAGATATAACACATCCACTGGTTCTCCCTTATCCATTCTACTAGTTACATCCTCGAAAAATCCTATAAGAATCGTCATACATGATTTACCTTTCATAAATCCATGCTGACTTTGTCCAATGATTTCACCACTTTCCAAATGTGCTGCTATCCCATCTTTAATAACTGACTCTTGCATTTTCCCCACTACCGATGTTAGACTGACTGGTCTGTAATTCCCCGTTTTCTCTCTCCCTCCTTTTTTTAAAAGTGGGGTTACATTTGCTACCCTCCAATCCTCAGGAACTACTCCAGAATCTAAAGAGTTTTGAAAAATTATCACTAATGCATCCACTATTTCTGGGGCTAGTTCCTTAAATACTCCGAGCTGCAGCCTATCTGGCCCTGGGGATTTATCGGCCTTTAATCCATTCAATTTACCTAACACCACTTCCTGGCTAACCTGGATTTCACTCAGTTCCTCCATCTCACTTGACCCCCAGTCCCCTGCTATTTCCGGCAGATTATTTATGTCTTCCTTAGTGAAGACAGAACCAAAGTAGTTATTCAATTGGTCTGCCATGTCCTTGTTCCCCATGGCACACTCGTGCATCTCCTTGCACCCTTAAAGGCAAAAGACGTGCCATTCAATGACATTATAAAGAAGTTGGAGCAGAACTTCAACCCAAAGCCTCTGGAAATTGCAGAAAGCTATAAATTTGGCACTAGAAACCAAAAGCATAATGAGACAATCAATGAGTACATTGTTGCCTTGAAAAACGTAACTATACACTGCAACTTTGGAACCTTTCTCCGACGAGCACTACGCAACATTTGTTTATGGTCTAGTGGATGAACAAATTCAGTCCAACTCATGAACACTCCAGATCTTACATTTGAGAAAGCATGTTAGATTGCTACCACAATGCAGCTGGCATCAAAGAATGCTCGCGAGTTTCGCCCACCACAGACTGCAGTTGCTGCTTACAGTCACATGGCAGTGCCTATGGCCAAACCAAGAGGCGCTAAACCAAAACCAAAATTATGGTGGGGAGCCGTGTTCAGCCAGTTGTTATCGTTTCAACGGTAGTCACTCATCACAATTTTGTCAGTTAAAAATGGCCAAGTGCTATAACTGCCAGAGAAAGGCCATATCGCCTCAGCATGCCGGGCCAAGCTTAAAACAGGAAACCAACAATCTGCGGGAATCAAGCAAGAACACCGGAGAGGAGTTCACAACTTGGAGGTGAACCCAGATGGAAATGAACTTGGGTTGTACACAATTTATGCAACCAACATCGATAAGCCTGCAACCACCCAAGGCAAGGACTTTCGAACAAAACTATTGATTAACGAACAGCTAATCGATATGTGTATTGACACGGCAGCAGTTTGTTCGGTCATGAGCAAAGACCTGTACGAAACAAAGTTCCCACAGATACCATTGTTTGAGAGTAAGGTGAGAACCTACTCGGGTGAAGTTTTGGAGACACGTGGACAAAGAATTGTAAAGTTCAGCATAATGGTCAGTCAGTAACACTGCCCATCATAGTAGCCAGCTACAGAAATAAACCAACCCTCCTTGGAAAGGATTGGCTAAGTAGATTAGAGTTAGACTGGAAGAACATTTTCACCATCAATTTGTCCAAATCACGTCTTGAAAAAGTCATAAGCAAACATGCAAGCATGTGTGCTGACAATTACATGGGAATAATGAGGAAATATTATAAAATAAAATTGCTCAAATTATAATTTCTGTGTTAGAAACTTATGTTGACTTGCAGGAGAAGGACTGGTAGCAGAGGTTTTCAAAATATATAGGCCATAACGGAATAAAGAGCACACACACATAAGAGGATAGATAGCTTGTTATAACAAGGAGATGTTGATGTAAATGGGAATAGCTTTGATTGCTTTTGAGCGGCTATAATTGTCAGAAGTTGTATTTGGTTTAAGATAGTGTTCAGAGTAATGGTATCTCCTCCAAGGACATGGGCACCATTTATTCATCATTTGTGACACATCTCTGAGCTCGGCTGTGTCATGAAGGGGATTTATGGTTGTCGATGTGGGTTGCAGGCACCAAGGCTAGATAATAGAGTCTGTGATTTGGTTTGTGCAGTTTCAAAGTATTTTTGTTGGGATAAGAGATAAGGCATAGGTGATGGTTGTGTGACCTTTGTATAAGGGAGAGTTCTTATGTTTATAGAAGACAGAGAAAGTAATTGTGTTTTGATCTAAGCCTGAACGATTGGGGTTTGCATATAGTAATCTTCAAATTGCTGTGTGGAATGCTATCAGTAAGAAGTTGTAAAGAGGCCTACATTCCTTTTCTTCAGAGATGACCAAGGGGGAGGCTAATTCAGAATGCAATTTGTAAGAATGGGGCAACACTCATATTGAATCTTTGTAATCCATAAGTAACTGTATTTTAACTATGTAATTGAAAGGAAATTATTTGTGTTTAATTAGGGTTGTAAGTATGGTTAAATATGACGTTTTACAAATACCTTTCTTTTCCAAAAGTGAAAATATATGTATTGTGTGTATGTATTGTGTGATTGCTTTATGATGTTTATTCTGAGAGATATTCTGAGAATAAGTTTTATATCTGTGGTTTTACTTAATTGAAATAAAATGATTTTGAGCAGAGAGGTTGTAAAGAAAACCACAGACGGGGAAAAGTTGTAGAGGGGCTGGAAAGGGAAAACCATGTGACTATACATGTTGTCAATCAATGGAAAATGGGTTTAGTTGATTGGTTAATGCAAATAAGTTAAATGTATGGTAAACCATAATGATTGGTTAATAGTTGCCACTCCTTTTGTATTATAATTGTCTATTACCTATATAATGTGTTACGTATATACCAAAGTAGTAGTTCTTTCAACCTGCTCCAGAATTTTTTAAACTCTGTGTTGGAAGGTTTAAAGAATTATCCAGCACTGTTAGAATAAAGAGTCGATTTCAACAACAAGAGTTTGAATCAAGTTTTCTTGAATTGGACTGACAAAAAGAACTCAGTTTAACAATAACAGGGTACTCTGCACACATTCGACTTAAGCAAGATGCGAGACCTGCGTATTGTCGACCAAGACCTGCACCATATGAACTAAAGCAACAAGTGGAGGTAGAACTCGACAGATTAGTACGGAATGGAGTACTCGTGAAGACAGACCAGAGTAACTGGGCAACGCCAATTGTGGCCGCACACAAGGCCGACAAAACTGTTCGACTATGTGGTGATTACAAAGTCACAATCAACTAAGCCATTGATGACGAACAATACCCATTAACCACCTCACAAGATCTGTACGCAGAACTTAGCGGAGCAAGAGTCTTCACTAAACTGGATTTGTCTCACGCTTATGCCAAACTCAATGTCGACAAGGATAGTCAGCAGTACTTGACTATCAACACACACAAGGGCTTGTATTCATATACAAAGCTGCCCTATGGTGTGAAATCCTCCCCGAAACATTTCAGTCTGTCATGGACCAAATATTACAAGGCATTCCGGGCTGTGTGTGCAACCAGGATGACCTACTGATATTCACAGAGGGCATGGTAGAACATCTGGAAATCCTCAAGCAAGTTCTCACATGACTGAACTGTCACAATGTCAAACTGCATCAAAGTAAATGTGCATTTGCACAGGTAGACCACCTCTGTCTACCTTGGACTCAAAGTAGACACCAACGGAATTCACCCTGTGAAGGAGAAAGTTGAAGCAATAGTGAATGCTCCAAAACCCAACAATGTGTCAGAGCTACGATCATTCCTTGGGATGGCGCAGTTCTATGCACGATTACTTCCAGATTTAGCAACTGTGCTAAAGCCACTACATCATCTGCTACAAAAAGATGTGAAATGGACGTGGGGAAAGGAACAGCAATGTGCATTTGACATCTGCAAGGAACACTTGACAAGTGACAAACTTCTTGTTCACTATGATACGACATGCGAGATGAAGCTTGCTTGTGATGCTTCAAGTTATAGCAGTGATCTCCCATGTAATGAATGACGGACAAGAAAAGCCCACTGCTTTTGCATCCCGCACCCTGTCATCAAGTGAACGCAACTATGCGCAGATAGAAAAGGAAGCACTCAGCATCGTGTTCGGAATCAAGAAATTCCATCAGTTTCTTCTCGGCAGACCATTCACCCTAGTGACTGATCACAAGCCACTACTAGTGATACTTGGTCCCAAGTCAGCTATACCTTCTATGGCGCCATCAAAGATGCAGCGCTGGGCAATTATGCTGTCCCAGTACAGAAGCTCCAAGTGTAACGCAGTTGCAGATGTGTTGTCCCGGTTGCCCCATGAAAACTCTGACGTGGGAAGTGAGAACTCAAACTGCACACTGCAAGTTGTAGATGAAGACTTTCCAGTGACTGCAACAGAAATTGCAGCAGAAACAAAGAAAGACAATGTGCTGAAATGGGGTGATGAACAGACATTGAACGGATGGACTGAAATCGATAGTGGATTGAACTCAGTTCTGAACTCAGAGCTGAAGCCTTTCCATAATCGATGCCATGAATTATCATGTGAGCAGGAATGCATTAAGTAGGGTTACAGAGCAGTTGTACCAGTGTCTTTGAGAAACAAAATTATGAACAAACTTCATGCCAAACATCCTAGGATAGTAAGCGTGAAGTCAATTGCCAGAGGTTTTGTGTATTGGCCTGGTATTGACAGTGACATCGAGTCACTGGTGAGCAAATGAAGCGTCTGCCAAAATTGCTGGAGTAAATCACCAAAAACACCACTGCAACCCTGGTCATGGCCAAGTAGACATTTTCAGAGAGTTCATGGATATTTTTACAAAAAGGGTAACGATCACTTTCTGGTACTAGTAGATAGTCATTCCAAATGGATTGAGGTTAAACATATGGGGTCAAGCACTACCACTGAGCGTACCATAGATGACTTGAGATCAATTTTTGCATGCCATGGTTTACCGGAAGAACTTGTTTCTGATAACGGGCTTCAGTTTCGTTCAGAACAGTTCAAAGAGTTCATGCAGCGGAATGGTGTAAAACACACACTTGTTCCCCCATACCATCCAGCCTCCAACGGGGTGGCGGAAAGGTCTGTCAAAGACGCTCTCAAGAAACAGGTTTTGCAGGGTAGTTCAAAGCTCAGCATGAAACATCGTTTGGGTAGTTCTTGCTGAAGTACAGAACCACACCACACACAACAACGGGTTACTCACCTGCAGAACTGTTGATGAAGAGAAGGCTAAAAATACGCCTAAGTCTAGTTCAACCCAATTTGGCATTGAGAGTCGAACAAAAACAGGTAAGTCAAAAACGTCATTTTGACTCCCACAAAAAGGAGAGGTACTTCAAGCCAGATGAGCGAGTCCGGGTTCTCAGTGCTTCCAACAAGTCCAGTCAAGATAAATTGGATATTGGGAAAATAGTGGAAGTGTGTGGAACAAAAAGATACTTAGTTGAAGTTGGAGATGGGATCAAGTGTTCATGTTGATCAAATGATTCCAGCCAAAGATGAACCAAAAGCTGAGCATGAAGTCCTAATCCCTGAATTGTTTTCCTGAAAGTGAGTTGGAAGAGACCACTGTGATTAAAACACAAAATTCAGTCAGTACAGACAAAGAAACAGATTCCTCTGGTCAAAGTCAGGGTACTAAAACAGAGCCAAACAAGCCAACAGTTGAGTCAACGCCTAAACCCGTTACACCTGTTACTGTTAGACGATCAGGCAGGATCCGTAAACCAGTAGTCAGATTAGGTTTTTAAAGTAATTCACTGTCTAGGTAGAATGAAAATGTGTATATATGTAAAATAAATATATTATGTTATTATTTAAGATTTCATAAATACTGGTTTAAATCAAGTATCACAACAAGAAAATTGTAACTGTTTACTTAGATTTAATACTTTAATAAAGGAGAGCAGTGTAATGTATTCATGCATATTCATGTATATGCTAATGAGCTGGTGTTGTATACAAGTAGGGAATGTTGGGTAATAAATCTCTCTCGTGATCCAGGCAGCCTGCGTGTAAGTTGTTATTCATTCTGCTGTCTGAAATATAACAGCAGGCAAGTGGGATTTGCATAGATAAGCATGATGTAGGGATAGGTAGGCCAAATCTGTCGCAAAACGTTATGATAAACAGCCCAGAAATGGGCCTTCAGCCCATTATATCCATGCCATACTTGAGGAAGAAATCTAAAATAAAATTGAATAGGTTAAGAAGAACTTATCTTTAAAAGCAGGGAGTTAATCCTGAAACTGTTCTCTCAAGAACTTACCCCAAGTAAGTCATCATCCACAAGCAGCAATCCTTCAAACCCACTTGTGTGATCCAGGACCACTGTGGTTGGGCCAAGACGCCCATCCACATTTTGATCTGAAATATAGAACCAATAATCAAACTGTGAGCAACTGCCAGCATCCAACTGAGAACAATCACTAAATAAACTTGCAGAGATGGATAGAACACAGATAGCAGGGAGCAAATTACAGCTTGTGATCTGATCAGTATTTGGAGAGCAGAATAGAACAGCAAAGGGTCAAAGAGTAAGAGCAATTCAGGCAAATTGTATAGAGTAGGGACTCTAAAATCTGGCACTAAAAATATTCAAAATTATGCTTGTGCAAAGCAATACATTTTAAACAGATGATAGTGACTCATTTCTTGGCTTTCACAAATAACCTCACTGTCTGATTACCAGGTTGCATTCCTAACAACCTTTCCTCATTCTAGCTGAGGGAAGGAAAGTCAGGATTGTGTTGAATGAATAATTCAGAAATATCTTTTACCTCCCTTTATCAGTTATTGGCTATTAAATGTTGCATTTCATATGTAAATGTTGCAGCACAGTGGTGCAGCTGGTACAGCCGCTGCCTCACAACATCAGAAACCAGAGTTAAATCATGACCTAGGGTGCTGTTCGCGTGAGGTTTGCACCTTCTCCCGTGACCACATGGGATTCCCCCTGGTGCTCCGGTTTCCTTCCACATCTCAAAGACGAGCGTGTTTGCAGGTTGTGGCCTCTGCAAATTGTTCCTAATGTGTCGGGAAGTGGGATAACATAGGACTACGCTACACAAGGAGAATGCGGAGTGCTGTTCCTCAAGATTGGGCATGACCTCACTCCGGTAATGGAGGCCAACAACAAAATGTTTGCCTTGGCGGACAGAGAGCAAGTGTTTGGCAAAAATGGTTGTCTGGACTACACTTGGTCTCATCGCCATCTAGGAGTCACAGCAACCATCCCAGGTGAGACAGTCATACGTTCCAAGCTTGCCGACTGCATTTGGTGTTCCTAATGCAGTCTCTTTTACATTAGTGAGACAAAGCATAGATTAGAGAGCCGTTTCCATTGGGAACTTGAAAGCCACATAAAAGTTTCTTTGGAAATTGACAAACACATAAAGCTCTCTTGGGTTTTAAAAGAAAGTCAGAGGGGTATAAAAGAAACTGTTGCGCATAATCAATGTCTGTTTACGTGTGGCCGCACTCTGGCAATGGAAAAGGCCAGGACAGAAAGATCAGGATGGGAATGGGAAGAAAAGTTAAAATAGTTAGCAACCAGGAGATCAAGTAGACTGACTGCAAGTGTTCAGCTAACCGGTTGCCAAGTCTCCACTTGATCTAGTCAACGTCCAGAAGGTGGCAGATAGAATTGTAAAGGAGGTGATCTTTGGGCGGATGTGGTAGATGTGGTTAGCGGAGGTGCACATGAACCTCCGTCTCAGAGGTTCTTGGAAGGACTGCTGAGGTCCCAGGCAAGGGAGGAGATATAGGGATTCTGAGCTGGGATCTCGGTTATTTGTGGACAGTGAGGGAGGCTGTCAAAGTATATAGCGAGATATAAATGAACTACAGAAATGGGCAGCGAAATAGCAGCTAGCGTTTAATCTAAGGCAGTTTGGGAGGTAGAACGTCAGGGGAAGATATATGCAAGACTCTTAACAGCGTGGATTTGCAGAAGGATCTTGGGCTCCGGGCAGTGTTTCCACTTTGAAGGAAATTACCCGAAATTCGGGAAATTCTGGTTGTCTTCGGGTAATTTTAGGGAAATTGAATAATTTCGGGAGATTTCCACATTCGGCCCGCGAAGGAGTGTAAAGGTAATACACAGAGCACTGCCAGTTTGGCGCTCAAAGGTTTAAACAGAGCGCTGTCAGTTTTAACGCGTGGGAATTTAAACAAAGAGCTGCCGGCTGCAAAGCTATGGGTTCTAAATATAGTGCTACTGACTGCAGCGCTATGGGCTTTAAACATAGCGCTATGGCCACAGCGTTATGGGTAACGGGACTGTTCGGGAAATTTTTAGTATAACAATGAATCTTTCTCAGTGGAAGTTGAGCCTTTGATAATTTTTCAGGCAGGGGCAGAATTCTGGATAAGCTTAGTGGCGAAAAGTTACCAGTGGGCGGTAGGATTGCAGTTACTTTAGGAGTGGCCTTGATTTTACAGAATGGTGGGTGGGCTCAAGGGGCCGAGAGGGAGGGGTGGGAAGAGGGAGAGAGAGAGGGGTGGAGAGAGGGAGAGATGGAGAGGAGGGAGAGAGGAAAAAAAGTTTTTTTTCTCAACTCAGTCTTAAATGACCTCCCCTTTATTCTAAGACTGTGGCCCCTGGTTCTGGACTCACCCAACATTGGGAACATTTTTCCTGCATCTAGCTTGGACAGTTCTTTTATAATTTTATATGTTTCTATGAGATCCCCCTCATCCTTCTAAACTCCAGTGAATACAAGCCTAGTCTTTTCAATCTTTCCTCATATGACAGCCCCGCCATCCCAGGGATCAATCTCGTTAACCTACGCTGCACTGCCTCAATCACAAGGATGTCCTTCCTCAAATTAGGAGACCAAAACTGTGCACAATACTCCAGATGTGGTCTCACCAGAGCCCTATACAACTGCAGAAGAACTTCTTTACTCCTGTACTGAAATCCTCTTGTTATGAAGGCCAACATTCCATTAGCTTTCTTCACTGAGGCTTTTTCTCACAGAGGGTTGTGAGTCTGAAAAAGTTTACTTAAAAACAGACAAAGACAAATAGTTAAGACCATACAAAGCTTTAATCTTTAACATCTGACGGGTGTGGTTCTGGAAAACCAGAGGCAACAGTCTGCGTCTGAGCTCTCCAGCCTCACACACAGAAATACCAGAAAACCGGGGTTAATATACCCCCCAGACTCAGTATCAATTGCATGAGGTAATGTCCAAGGAAACACCAGCCACCTCCAAATATGGAGTTGTTTTTCACTCTTTGCCAAACGCCAGGCATTCCAATTGCATAGCTATACCCCACTGGCCCCTTCTCATCTGATTAAACTATTCAACTCACTTAAAAAACCTTGTGAACTATTCAACTTACTTTAAAAAGCCTTGCCGTGATATTAAGTGTCCCACAATGCAATAGCGATTGCCTTTTTACAACAGGAAAGCTTAAATATGACAGCATCCGATAATAGTAATTAACTCTTTCAAGTCTGTGGAATTCTCTGCCTCTGAGGGCGATGGAGGCCAGTTCTCTGGATACTTTCAAGAGAGAGCTAGATAGAGCTCTTAAAGATAGCGGGGTCAGGGAATATGGGGAGAAGGCAGGAACGGGGTACTGATTGGGGATGATCAGCCATGATCACGTTGAATGGCGGTGCTGGCTCGAAGGGCCAAATGGCCTACTCCTGCACCTATTGTTTATTGCAGGGGTGGGCCACTTCTAGACCATTAAGTGCGGCCTTTTGAATGAATCCAAATTTTGTACGACAAATCCTTTTATTTTATTAATATGTTTGTGTTCGTCTTTTATTTTTATCGTAAAATGAACTATTTAAAATACTAAAGAGTAAAAGAAGATTCAACAAAATAATCCTCTCCGACCGACGGCCACAATTTCATTTCGGAGTCACGTGAGTGACTTCGTGAAGAACCCGCCAGCACGCATGCGGCTCACCACCAGCCCTCATAAGGACCAACTCAGGTAAGTATAATCAACCTTGAGCTGGGTGGTTTTGTCTGTTAGTGTATTTTTTCCCTACAGAGAACCATGGACAAAAGGAGTAAGGGCCGCAGGACATCCGCAAGGACCTGTCGGCCACCAAGCCCGGAGCTCCCTTCTACAGCACCCGCTGGAAGGACCGGGAAAAAGGCGCGCAAATCGGGGAGCCCTGTAGTCACAGGACCCGAATCAACGGCACAGCTGAGCTCTAGCGGGGTTCCCGCAGAGCAAGAAGTCGGTACAGCGTCGGAGCAGGTGGACCCTGACTCCATTTCTCTATCGCCAACAGGATCGTTGGCAGAGGCGAGCAAAAAGGGTTTACGTGCTGCTGCATGGCCCTTCTCCCTGAGCCCTCATAGCAGAGCCAGGGATAGAGCTCGAGAACCTAGCCCTTTTCGGGCAGAGGTTTCACCAGGTGCCGCTAGATTGCGGCCTGGTGTATCAGCGAGACCTGAGTCCACTGGCAGACCAAGGAGGGCCAGAAGAGACTCACCACCTAGTTGGACCAGGAGCAGTCACACAGGTGGGGTCTCGCCACGGTCACCGCTTCCCCGCTGGGGGCTGGACGGGACCGTACGCCGTCTGGGTCCAGGAAAACGACAGTCGGCAAGCCCGCGCGGTGTCGGGTCACCACGCCGAGGCGTCGGGTGCCGACTTTTCACCGCACATGCCCTCAGAGGCAGCCGGATGCAGTTCAGCCAAAAGAAGGCGTATGAGCAGATCCGCGCGGGAGTCGTTCGGCATGAGGACTCTAACCGCCCATTCATGCACGATGAAGGGCGCATAGATCGGATGGAAAGGATCATGGAACAGCTCCTGCTCAATCAAAGACAGGTAACTCACAGTTCCAGGGGACTTATGAACATATCCCCATCATCTATGGGTAGCATGAGGCCAGAAGAGGAGGAAATCTTGGTACATGCCCCAGTTACACCTGAAGTTCCCCAGGAAGAGCTCCTGGACGTGGCAGCCAAGTTTGGATTACCCATATCATCGGGACAACCCCTCGACACCAAGCTGGCTGCTACCATAGATTTCCTCACAAACCATCAGCTACAGGAGGAGGTCCTTGCAAAGGCCATGGATAGACACAAGGCGCCGGGCAATTGCAATTCACTCAATGTGCCTACAGTCAATATGCCTATTTGGGGCAATATCAGCCCGGGCATTCGAACTCAGGAAGTGAAATTACAGAGAATCCTGAAGTTACTCACATCTGGGATTACCGCGTTTGCAAGGTCGGTGGATGGAGTGGATTTGAACACCGAACAGGAGGATGCCCTGGCTCTACTTTGCAACACGCAATACGAAATTAATGCTTTCAGGAAAAGCATCATCAAGCCGACATTAAACCCCAAATTTGCGGGGTTATGTAGAGCACCTCCAACACCACCACCCAGACAGCTATTCGGAGAAGACCTCCCGAAGCAGGTCAAAGATCTAGATGACCATGCCAAAACAGTGGGTCTGATGAGGTCACGCACCATGACCAGACAGACGGCCAAGAAAACACCTTTTTTCAGGCCACGAGGTCATACCGATAGGCCAGCAAGGACCTACGTTCCGGCGCCTCCTATGTACCAACAGCCTCAACAGCCCAGGCCTTTTTTAGGGCTAGGCCCTCAACGGCCAGCATGGAAAATGCGGTTTCCATATTACCAGCGCAACCCAGCACCTCCACGTCCCACCAAACACGTCAGGGATCACCGATAACCATGAAGGTAAGGGGGTCTGGTTTTCATACACTGGCATGCCTAACCTCACATGTTGGGGGTAGGCTACGGAGGTTCAAGGAGGCATGGGAAACCATCACCTCGGATGAGTTTATTTTACAAAGTATTCAGGCTTATGAGATTGAGTTCACAAATGGCCAAATTCCTCCACCTCAGCATATGCCGAATCGCAGATTTGCACTTTCCAGGAAGGAAACAGCAGTAGGCTATGCTGAAATATTAAGACTACAAGAGAAAGGTGTGATAGAAAGAACTACACATGAGCCGATTGAGTTTGTATCCAATATATTTACTAAAACCAAAAAAGATGGTGGATGTCGGGTCATTATAGATCTAACCCATTTGAATACCTTTGTACAATATACCCATTTCAAAATGGACACGTTTGAAACAGCCAAATCTTTGATTTCTGAGGGCTGCTTCATGGCATGCATTGACTTGAAAGATGCATACTATTCAGTATCCGTTCAGAAACATCACAGGAAGTTCTTGAAATTCATCTGGATGGATCAACTTTGGCAATATAAAGCTTTGCCCAATGGGCTTACCACAGCCCCTAGACTGTTTACCAAATTACTCAAGCCAGTGTTAGCCACACTGAGGAGGGCAAATCACATGGTCATGGCCTATCTAGATGATATCCTTATTATTGGGCATACATTGGAATCAGCAAAATTGGCAGTTTCAGCCACTGTGGAAATATTCCAAAAAATGGGATTTATTATCCATCCAGATAAATCAAAGTTCTGTCCTTCACAGATCATGGACTATCTGGGGTTCACGTTAGATTCCAATCACATGATTGCCACCATACCAACTAACAAGGTTGGGGATGTCATTCAAACATGCAAGAACCTGGTCTGCGCCAGTATACCATCAATCAGACAAACTGCTAAGGTAATTGGGAAAATCGTAGCAGTTTTTCCAGCTGCTCAATTCGGACCTTTACATTATCAAAATTTACAAAGATCCAAGATTTCAGCATTGAAATTGAATGCTGGACATTTTGATAGACCTATGCAGCTGCCACTCAAGGCAAAAATTGAGTTACAATGGTGGATTGACAATATCCATAACTCATTTAAACCCATCATTGTGCCTCGTCCGGTGGTATACTTACAAACAGACACGAGCTCCCATGGCTGGGGAGCTACGGACAACAACACCAGTTGTGGGGGCAGATGGGACTCACTAGAATCTACCCTTTTGTTAGCACAAGGGATAAATTATTTGGAGATGCTTGGGGCATTCCACGGACTCAGAGCTTATTGTTCAAACTTTACTGACACTCATGTCCGTCTCCAAATAGACAACACCACTGCGGTGGCATATCTAAATCATATGGGCGGTACCAGGTCAATTTCATTTGATGAATTGGCTAATACAATTTGGCTCTGGTGTATTCAAAGGAATATTTGGATTTCAGCTACCTATTTACCAGGTAAGCTCAACATAGTGGCGGACACCAGGTCACGGAAATTCAATGACAACATCGAGTGGATGTTGAATTCCCAAATATTCGAACAAATTACAGCCAAATTTGGTAAGCCGGATATTGACCTTTTTGCGTCACGGTTAAACCATCAGGTACCAACATATGTATCATGGGAGCCAGATCCGGGGGCAATGGCGATGGACGCTTTCTCGCTAGACTGGGGGAAATGGTTTTTCTATGCATTTCCCCCATTTTGCCTCATCAGTCGGGTATTGCGGAAAATCCAGCTAGATGCTGCTAATGGCATTCTTATCATACCCGACTGGCCTACTCAGTCATGGTATCCGGTGGTCCTTGGCATGATCAATCAACCATGGGTCCTCTTAGAGGGTTGCCCACAATTGGTGATGAACCCCGTTACAGGGGAACCACACCCCTGCCATAGTCATTTGAATTTATTGGCTTGCAGGATTTGAACAGACCATTACTGCAGTATGGCCTATCATCAAGGGCCATGGATACCATGGGAGCATCATGCAGGGAGTCTACAAGACGGCAATACTTATCGCACATCAGAAAATGGGAAACCTACTGCGGCCGCTTGGACATTGCATATGACTCCGTTTCAATCACAGATGTGCTGGAGTTCCTTGCGGGGTTACATCATGACGAACACCTCAGCTATAGTGCCATCAACAGCGCCAGGAGCGCACTATCATACTACCTCAATTTGGAGGTAGGATCTAAAAAACTGGTGTCCAAACTGATGTGGGGAATATTTAATTCCAATCCGCCTAGACCTCGTTACAACGTCACCTGGGATATTGGGAATGTACTGACCCTGCTCAGGACGTGGTCGCCCATGATTGGGCTTGAATTGGACAAACTCACCCTGAAGTTGGTGATGTTATTGGCACTTACTTCGGCACAAAGGGTACAGACTCTTCACAAGATCAAGATTGATAGAATGATCTCTACCCCAGAAAAGGTTATTTTCTTTATTGATGAATTGCTTAAACAGCACAGGCCTGGATTCACAGGGCTGCAGCTGGTGTTTCCAGCATACCCCGCTGATGCCAGGCTATGTTTAGCCACCCACATCCGCCACTATATTAAAGTGACGCGGAAATTAAGGGGAATGGAGCAATACTTGCTAATCAGCCATAAGAGACCTCACCATAGAGTGACGGTACAGACAATCTCCAGATGGCTCAGAATCGTTTTGAACGAAGCAGGTATAGATACTAATGCATTTAAATCCCATTCCACCAGGGCTGCATCAACGTCGGCGGCAAAGGTGATGGAGGTGCCCATGGACCATATACTAGCCACAGCGGGATGGGCCAGTGAAGCCACTTTTCAGCGGTTTTATAATAAACCTATTACCGCTCCTGGAATGTTCGCAGAAGCTGTACTGAATGCAGGCCGAGAACATTCGACTACTCCCCAGTGAGGGGTTTTTTCCTTTGTTATTATTAATAATTATTATTATTTTTCAGAACTAGCAGTCTGAAAATTTTGATTACTCCTGTCCATCCTTATCGTGGCGTGTGTGGTAGCATGGACGTTGTCCAGGGCGTGTAATCACAGAGCTTTGAAGTCTTCACGAAGTCACTCACGTGACTCCGAAATGAAATAGTAAGATTAAACGAGAACTTACCAGTTTGAAGTTTGATCTTTACTTTATGAGGAGTTGCAATGAGGGATTTCGTGCCCTCTGTTCCCAACCCTCGATCATAAAGTCAACTGGTAACTAGAGTCTCTTCAATCTTACTATAACAAGTCATTTCTTTGTTGGTTCTGTGATTCCACACCGCTGTTTTGAAGAGATGTCGTGCATGCGTGCTGGCGGGTTCTTCACGAAATCCCTCATCGCAACTCCTCATAAAATAAAGATCAAACTTCAAACTGGTAAGTTCTCGTTTAATCTTACTATTAAAACATTAGTCAGTCATGAGGGCTATTTTAACACCTGTTATGCTCATGATTTAGTTCTAATGCACCTCTAAACTCTAGAAAGCAGTCACAACAAAGTCATTAAAAGGTTAGTTAACTTTAGCATTAACAAACTTTTTTCATTTTCTTGAAGTTAGCACATAGTAGGTAATGCACATTTTGAAGTATATCTAATTGAAATTTCTTGGATGAGGCCTTATTAGATTACAGCTAATTTAATGCGGCATTCCAACATGAAAAGGTTCCCCACCCCTGGTCTATTGTCTATTGAGAGGGGAGAGTGGAGGTTGGAGGGAGGGAGGTGGAATGGGAGGGAAGAGGGGGATGGGAGTGGGGGAGGGGAGAGGAGAGAGGGGGGATGGGGGCAGATAGAGGTGGGGGGAGACAGGGTGAGTGAGGGAAGTGCGGGTGAGGGAGGTGGAGGGAAAGAGGAGAGGGAAGAGGGGGAGAGGAGAGGGGAGAGGGGGAGGGGAGAGGGGGAGGGGAGGGGAGAGGGAGAGGGGGAGGGGAGAGGGGAGAGGGGGAGGGGAGAGGGGAGAGGGGGAGGGGAGAGGGGGAGGGGAGAGGGGGAGGGGAGAGGGGGAGGGGAGAGGGGGAGGGGAAAGGGGGAGGGGAGAGGGGGAGGGGAGAGGGGGAGGGGAGAGGGGGAGGGGGAGGGGAGAGGGGGAGGGGAGAGGGGTAGGGGAGGGGAGAGGAGGAGGCGAGAGGAGGAGGGGAGAGGAGGAGGGGAGAGGAGGAGGGGAGAGGAGGAGGGGAGAGGAGGAGGGGAGAGGAGGAGGGGAGAGGAGGAGGGGAGAGGAGGAGGGGAGAGGAGGAGGGGAGAGGAGGAGGGGAGAGGAGGAGGGGAGAGGGGATAGGGGAAAGGGGATGGGGAGGGGGGAGGGGGAGGGGGTGAGAGGGGGAGTGGGGGAGAGGGGGAGGGGAGAGGGTGAGGGAAGGTGGCGAGAGAGATGGAGGTGGAGGGGGAGGGGAGAAGGGTGAGGTAGAGGGAGGGCAGAGGGGTGGAGGGGGAGAGAGGGGGAGAGAGGAGGGGGGAGAGAGGGGAGTTGGGGGGGAAAGGGAGGGGGTGGAGGAGAGGGTGGGATTTATCTGAGCCCTGGGGGTGAGGGCTGTGGGCGGGGCGGGGTGCTACAGCCGGCAGCACTCGAGTGCTCCTCGGTATTTCTCAGTCTCCCGGGTTGTCAATCCAGAACCCTGGGGGGGGGGGGGGGGGAAGCTGCTGGGCTGTGGGCGGGGCGGGACGCTACGGCCAGCCGCACTCGGGTGCTCGGGTGAGGGCTGTGGGGGTGCACTTTATTAAAGTCAGTCACTTATGCTGAGGAATGGCTCCACTGGTGAAATGGTCATATGGGTCAAAATTAACACTAAACCTAGAGGGTGACACAGTTAAGCCCAAACACTGATGTGTTGATATCTTCTGGAAAATGATTTGGGGTCTGCACTGAGCACAAAGAGATGCAACTGATTTTCTATTTAATATTTGAATTCCAATTTCCTTGCCAAGAAACTCTGGGTTAATTTTAGAAGCCAGACCAAAAACATGCAACTCATCACAGACCAGCAGCAATTTGACAGCTAGTGGAGTTTGCAGGCAGACGCTTACCGGCTGTCCAAATCAGTCAGAAATGGAGCCAGCCTGCTGCCCTCCATGAATCCCTGCACTGTATTGGTCCTCACCCATGGGGCTGGCCTACAAAAGATCAAGCCCAAAGATCACCTGCTTTACAACTCCATTTACAACTCTTTACCACTCTGAAAGACACACTGTGTTCCAAAGGCAGACAACTTGAATGCTCAGGCCACTGACTGGTCTTCGGAAGATCTGACCCATTACAACATGTAACCAAACAATTATTCAAAGGCAGATTATAACAGACATCTTACAGAAAAGGAGAGAGGCAGAAAGTTTGGTTCAGGCAAGATACGTCATAGCCATTACTGGAGCAGTAAATCATATTAGGAACATGCAAGAGCGAGAATGTAGAAAGCTCTCAGGATAAAGGAGCCCTAAATGTGCTCAACTACTAAACATTCAGAGCTTTCGGAGACAGAAGATTCCAAAGATTTAAACATTGCGGATTTAAATACTCTGGGCAAAGGTATTATTCTACTTTGACCAGGAAAGTCATTTTCTTTTCTTGTGACCTGTTCCTCAGTTCTAGGTCTTGGCACTTACTCTGTCAATCTTTTGCAGAATTTTAATAATATCATCACATTCTTTTAAATGGTGAGTGTAGTCCAATGTTACTTAATCTTTCTTTATATGACATCTGCAAATAATCAATTTAGTAAAACCATGTTGAATTCCCCCCCCCCCAGGCAAGTACAGGCTTGTATAATCAAGGAATTGGAAAAGCTAGTTTACAAAAGGAGACCCAAAGTGCTGGAGTAACTCAGCGGGTTAGGCAGGATCTCAGGAGAAGATTGATAGGTGCCATTTTAGGCCGGGACCCTTCTTCCGACTGATTGTAGGGGAGGTGGGAGAGAAAAGAAAGCTGGAAGTGAGAAGCTGCAGGACAAAGTCTGGCAGGTAAAATAGGTTGACACAGGTCAGGAGGGTTTTTTGATTGGCAGATGGTTGGACAAAGGCCAGAGGTGAAAAGACGGTGTAGGACAAAAGGATTAAAGAGTTGTGAATTGTGAAGCTAGAGGAAGGGATGTAGGTGGAAGGGGAGAAGTGGGTGCACAAAGGTACTTTTGAGAGTCACAAATCTTTAAAGGTGACCAAACAGATCAATAAAGTGTTAAACATGGAGACTGGGTGCTTTCCTTTCGAGTCAAGGCATAGGATACAAGGACAGGCACATTGTGTTAGAATTATATTTGGTGATTGTTGAGCCATAGTTCATGTAGTGCAAATATCTCCAGTCACATAATAAGAAAGGTGTAACAGCTTTGTAGAGGATGCAGAGGGAATTTATAATGCTGTGGGCCGGTTGAGAAAATTGCAACTTTAAGATAAGTCTGGATTGGCTGGGATAATTTGGTTATTATATTTGTAAAAACAATGCTGGGGAAAGGAGAGCAGATATTTAAATTAATTTATGGAATTAAAGAGCAGAGAAAATAAACGTCACCCAGAGAATTGCATTGCCTCACTATGCGTATGGAACTCAGCAAGGTATGCACACTCAGTTTTGATTAAGGATAGATGAAA
This sequence comes from Raja brachyura, assembly GCA_963514005.1. The sequence goes on along the minus strand of OY740796.1, from coordinate 26,640,258 downwards.
AATACAAGAGAGCCAAGTACAGGTTCTTGGTGATCACAAGAAGAACACAACAGGAGCAGAAAAATAACTAAACACAAGAACCTTTCTTGAAAGATTATATGGTCAATTTTGTCATAGGCTGTTGACAACTAGAGTAGGAAGAGAACAAGCCATCACCCATTACCCCTTGAGGATAAATGAATAAGATAACGGCATTGCGAAAAGGTAAGCTTACTACCACACAAGTCTACATCTGGATTTATAAAGCCTTGCTCACAAAGAAATGCGTGGTGATATTCCCACGACTCGTTTTTCCTACCTTTGCCTGTCTCACTGTCCAATCCCTCAGACAATAGTCGATCCAAATGTTCATTCAGATTCTGAAAGTTCAACGGCTTTCTAAAACAAATGTATAAAATAAATAATGATAATAAAAATAACAACAAAATACATACTTCTTGCTTAAACTAGTCTACAGAATAAATCTGTAACCTTAAAACTTAAGAAACTCAGCTTTCCTCACTCATGTACCATATCCCATTGGAGGTGGAGAGAAAAATATATTTTATTAAATGTGTCACTTTTTGGGATGTGGGCATTGCTGAAACACCAATTGGCCATTGGCCATTTTCTCATGAGAAGGTTGCGGTGGGCAACCACTTCAAACCTCTGCAGCCTTTTGATGAAGGTGCTCCGATAATACTGTTGGGAATCAAGCTCAAATATTTAGACCCAGCAATGAAGCAACAGCATTTTAGTTCTAAGTCAGGATGTGATGAAAATTAGAGGGGAATCCACAAATGATGCGTTCCCATTCTTGCTGGTAGAGGCCACAGGTTTTGGGAGATGATGTCAGTGCAACCTAGATAAGCAACTGCAGTGTATTTCACAGGTGCACACACTGCAGAAAGTGGTGAAGGTAATTAAAGTTCAGCATGTTAAATGGGGTACCAATCAAGAATGGTTCTGAGTTCCCAATAAAGATTTGAGTTTCTCAGAGCTATCCCAAATGATCCTTCCCAGGTTCAAGATGTCAATTAGAGATCGCCATGATTCATTTGGGACTCAACTTAAAGAAATCTCCAGCAACATCCTTAAGACATTTCTTCTGTCTGCCTGGAAAACACTTACCATGATGGAGTTTACAATAATTCCAGAAGTTCCTGTCTCATGTCTGGTGTCAGGTTCATGAAAGACATGGTTCTGCCTAATAGAGCTTATTTAATGTGGGCTTCACTGCTTGAGATGTCGGCCTAGGAGAGGACACTAAGATTGGTTCACTTATCCTGCCAATAGATTTGAGGATTGTGCAGACGGTACTAATGGCAATAAACAGCGATCCCATTAGTTTTCCTAATTACTTGCTGTACCAGCCCTCTGGTACAACCAGATACTTAAGAACTCTGTTTTTGTTAAATTTTCCTGCTAAAATAAACAAATCCAAATGTTTCCACATTGTATTCCAATTGCCAGATCCTTTCCCACTCATTCCACTTATTTTTGGTGTAGAGATGATGTTTAGTTGAACCATTTCTTATTAGCCCTATGGAGGGAAATGGATATGAGATGCAGCACTCAATCAGCAAGAAGGTTTGACAAGAACATTGGTGTGATGACGCAGACTCGCGTAACTTAGTCTGCCCTAAAATTAATTGCATTGTGGATCCATTGATTGTATTTTGGATTTTCTGCCATCATGAAACTTCTAGCTGAAATTGTAAAATTCAGCGGTGAGAAGTTGTCACAAATCCACAATCTCATCCAAATCTGTAGGAGACACATACAGCAGGGGACTTCAGTGACACCATAATTGTAATCTGTCAAAAAAGGAGATGATTTACATCTGCAGTAACTACAAAGGACTCTCTTTAACACAGGGAAAGTCACTGCCACGATCAGCTCCTCCCAGTGGCCAAAGGCCTACTTCCAGAATCTCCATTTGGATTCTGTTCACCTACATGCATGTGATGGCCAGGATCTTCACTGCCTGATAACTCCAAAAGAAATGCCGGGGCAGCATCAACCACTACATGTGGTACTTTGCAATCTCACTAAAAACCACCAATTCTACAATTCGGGACTAGTGAGTCCCTTCAAAGGTAGATGTTGCAGAAATCTGTCTCCATCTGTCATTCATTGGAGACAACATACCACTTCACAGAATTGTCAATGACGCCTTCCATCACTTTTTTTTCCTATGGGAATTCGAAAATTACTGTACCTTAATTGGTATACGTGGCAATAAAAGACCTTTGAAACCTTTGATAACAGATAGTAATTACTGGATAGTAATTAGCTGGATTGGATCTGTCTCACTCAGTGAATAATTTTCCACATAGCCTTGTAGATTCCAGCACTCCATCAGCATGGCTAATGGTGCAGTTAGTTCTGGACCACAGGTCTTCATTACTGTAGTCGGGATGTTTTCTTGAAATATAAAGCCATGCCTTATGAGCACTGTCAGTGATTTCCTGATACCACCTGGAATGATTTGAACTGGCTGGTACTATTTTCTCATCGTGCCAGGGTGGACCTGTGGTTTCATTTTAACAATAGATCTAAAATATTAGAGCCTTCTTCTTCTTCTTCAGCCCTTCAGGATTGAGGATGTCTTGTTTCTACTCCAGTTTTGTGGGTTTTACACAAATACCCGAGCAAATCAGGAGCGGCGTTTCCTGAGGGGACCGCCCAGAACCTCGGCTTCGGAGGCGGCACAGCGCTGGAGCACCATCATGGAGCGGGCAATACCTTGCCTGGGTTGCCGCGCTGGCGCTCTGGTATGCTGAGACGGCAGGTGAACATCGCGGAGCTGCGGGACTGTGGAGCGGCCAGCTGTGGGCGGCAGCGCTGAACTTTAACATCGGGAGCCTGGGATCTCTCGGCGAGATCACCAGTTGTGGAGCTTCATCCAGCGCGCGCGGCCTTGTCGGCATCGGAAACCACGGACTCCGGTAAGGAAGCGGCCGTTCCAGGGTGTCCCAAGCCGCTGTGAGGACTTTTCCTGACGCCGGAGCACCATCACCCGGCGAGAAGGCCTAAAACATCGGGCCGCCATAGCGCTGACTGCGGAGGCCTCAATAGGCCCGACTATGGGTGGACATGGGGATGGGACTGGACTTTGTGCCTTCCCCCACAGTGGGAACCATTGTGGGGGGATGTTTTTATGTTCATTGTTAATTCTTTAGTGTTGTGTCTTATCTTTATCTGTGTGATGCATGGCAAGTCTAATTTCACTACATCAATTGGTGTATGTGACAATAAATGTCCTTTGTCCTTGTACCTTCAGTGTTCAGGGGCAAACAGAAGTTCAAGAACTTCAGCCTGGTTTTACAGTCAAGCTGTCTAGAGTCACCACATAAAGAGAATGGCATAGAAGGAAAAACAAAAACTTTCAGAATTGAAACAGGGCTGTGCTGCAGGAGAACTGAAATTTACACACAGCAGGCACACAAATGTACCTAAAAGATAGTAATTCAATACAAAAATGCAATTGTTAATTTAATTAATCGGAGATAATAAGTGCAACATATAACACAAAAATGCACACAGTGAAAGTAAGTCCAAAGCTGCAAAGGCATAATAGCAACAATACACTGCAGCACTATGAGCTATGTAAACCAAAGCAACCAAGGAAGCATAAGAAATGTGTAACAAAGAGGTATCTAGGCAGTTAGATAAAGAGACAACACAATTGCAGGAAGAGATACAAGTAGTTTGTCTGCTATTACAGCTCCAATTCGCCATTGGTTTAGTTTACCAACATCAATAATTTTTCAATTGATTTCAATTGAGTTCTTCATCCTTGTTTGCTTTCATGGACTCAATTTCCTCTACCACATACTCCTGTGCCTTCCCTCACACAGTCTTGACCCCAACACCGTCATGGCAGAATCTGTGCTCCCAATCCCAATAATACTCCAATATTCAACCTACCAATCAGCTAACAAAAAAACTGCTCAAGGAACTCAGCAGGATAGACAGCATCAGAGGAGGCAGAGAGATGATCAACATTTGGACTATGTCCCCCAGGACTGAGGGTGTACAGGAAAGACAGCAAGTAAACAGAGGCTAAAGGGAGGGGTGAAGCTAGCATTAGATGGCAACAGGTAGGCGACGATGGAAATAATGGGCAGATAGAGCACGATGGGGAAGGGGGAGGTATGTAGTTTGAAGAAAGTAGTTGGTTGGTGGTGGGAGCTACTGATAGGGAGAGAGAAAAGGACATGGGTCCTCAGTATGCCTGTCTTTTTATTGGCTACAAGGAACAATCCTGGTTCCAAACCTACTCTGATACCCCTCCCCTACTCTTACTCCACTACATTGTTCCTGTTCATGTCATAGGGGCAGGAATAGGCAATTCAATCCATCAAGTCTACTCTGCCATTCAATCATGGCTGGTCTATCTTTCCCTCAATCCCATTCTCCTGCTTTCTCCCCATAACCTTTGACACCCTTACTAATCAAGAATGTCAATCTCCACCTTAAATATACTGAATGACTTGGAGCCCACAGCTGTCTGTGGCACTGAATTCCACAGATTCACCGCCCACTGACTATAGCAATTCCTCTCATCTCCTTTCTAAAGGTATGTCCTTTTATTCTGAGACTATGGCCTCTGGCTTAAGACTCTCCCACTAGTGAAAACATCCTCTCCACATCCAATCTATCCAGCCCCTTCATTATTCTGTAAGATTCAATGAGATACACCTTCATCCTTCTAAACTCCTGCGAGTACAAGCCCAATGTTATCAACGCTCATCATACATTAACCCTGTGATCCCCAAGATTATTCTCTTAAACCTCCTCTGGACTCTCTCCAACGCTTGCACATCCTTCTGCAGATATGTGATCCAAAACTGCTCATGATACTCCAAATGCGGTCTGTCCAGTGCCTTATAAAGCTTCAGCATTATATCGTTGTTGTTATATTCTAGTCCTCTCAAAATAAATGCTAACATTGCATTTGCCTTCCTCACTGCTGATTTAACTTGCAAATTAACCTTTTGGGCATCCTGCACCAGCACTCCCATGTCCCTTGCATGTCCGATGTTTGAATCTTCTCTCATTTAGAAAATAATCGGCGCCTTTATTCCGACTACCAAAGTGCATGACTGCACATTTTGTTACACTGTATTCCATTTGCTACACTGTAGTCCATCTGCCACTTCTTTGCCCACTCTTCCAACCTGTCCAAGTCCTTCTGCAGAGTCCCTGCGTTCACTACATTTCCTGCCCCTCCACCTATCTTCATATCATCCACAAACTGGCCACAAACCCATCAATTTCCCCATCCAGATCATTGATATACATTTAATGAGTAGCGGCCCCAGCACGGACCTCTGCTGACAACCAGAAAAAACCCTCTTTATTTCCACACTTTGACTTCTGCCATTCAACCAAACATCATCAGGCTGACATCAGCATGGTTTTGTGAAGGGGAGATCTTGCTTAATGAATTTGTTGGAATTCTAAAGAAGTAAATAGCAGGGTAGATAAAGGAGAGACAGTGGATGTAGTTTACTTGGATTTTCAGAAGGCCTTTGATAAGGTGCCGTACGTGAGGCTGTAAACAAGATGGGAGCCCATGGTATTAGAGGGTGAAACGAGCACAGGTAGAAGATTGGCTGAATGGCAGAAGGCAATGAGTGGGAATAAAGGGTTTTTTTTCTGGTTGGCTGCTGGTGACAAGTGGTGTGCCGCAGAGATTGTTGCTGAAGCCACTACTCATCACGTTATAGATAATGGTTTTATGGCCAAGTTTACAGACGATACGATGATAGTGTAGCGGAAGCAGGTTGTCTGCAGAAGGACTTGGACAGGTTGGGAGACTTGGCAAAGAAGTTGCAGATGGAATACAGTGTAGCAAAATGAGCAGTCATGCAATAGGTACAAAGGCACAGGTTATTTTTTAAACGGGGAGAGAATTCAGAAATTGGAGGTGCAAAGGGACCGGTGCAGGATTTCCAAAAGATTAATTTGAAAGTTGAATCAGTAATGAGGAAGGCAAATGCAATGCTGCCATTTAGTTTGAGAGGTCTAGAATATAACAGGAATATAATGCTATAATGGATACAAGGCCAATGCAATGTTAGCATTTATTTCGAGAGGACTAAAATGTAAAAGCAGGGATGTAATGTTCAGAATTCATACGGGACTTGTCGGACCGCATTTGGAGCATTGAGAGCAGTTTTAAGGAGGGCTATGCCGGCATTGGAGAGAGTCCAGAGGAGGTTTACCTGAATTATCCCAGGGATGATTGGGTTATCGTACGATTAACATTTAATGACTCTGGGGCTGTATTCGGTGGGGTTTAGCAGGATTAGGGGGGAATCTCATTGAAACTTACTGAATAAAGAAAGACATAGTGTATGTGGAGAGGATGTTTCCACTAGTGGAATGGTCTAGGACCAGAGGGCACAGCCTCTGAACTAAAGGACGCACCTTTAAAAAGGAGATGGGGAGGAATTTATTTAGCCAGAGGGTGGTGAATCTGAGGAATTCTTTGCCACAGACGGCTGTGGAGGCCAAATAATTGGGTATTTTTAAAGTGGTAATTGAGAGGTTCTTGATTAGTAAGAGTGTCAAAGGTTATATGTGGAAGGCAGGAGAGTGGGGTTGCGAGGGAAAGAGAACAGCCACAATTGAATGGCGAAACAGACACAATGGAACAGATGCTGCTCCGTTGTCTTATGAACCAATAGTTAAGAAGAGAGGAATATTTTGTACCCAAAATACTACAGGTATTGCCTTAGTAATCTCTGTTACCATAAATAGTAATGAAAAGATGATTGTTATTTTCTTAGGTAGACAAAAATGCTGGATAAACTCAGCGAGTGAGGCAGCATCTATGGAGCGAAGGAAATAGGCAACGTTTCAGGTCAAAACCCTTCTTCAGACACTTGTTATAAATAACACTTGCTATTTTCTGGTTAGTTGATCTCCCTGTTTTTAAGTTACCATCTAGGTTTGTACTTCAACTTCTAATGTCAATTCAAATTGGACTGCACAGATAAACCAAGCTAACGAATGGGGCTGGAATCTTACTGGAAAACATCTGCATCATCAGGGCCGTGTAATCTGAGCTGTGTCATCTAGTTGCACTATCAAGCTATTATTAGTGAATGCAAACTCACACAAAGTCTCACAGCCTAGTGGAATAGTCAAGCAGTTTCCACTAGCAACCTCTCTGAAAGGCAATCACAGGGTACATCAGGTTCTTTGTAACATCTAATATCTTGTTTTCTCCCATCATAGAGACTAAAATTTGACTACTGATGGACAGATTTAAATCAAAAATATTGGCTTAATATCTGGTGTGTAGATATACTACATCGTACCATTCTCAGAAATAAAAATGTACACTATTTAAAAAACATAATTTCATATGTTGAACCATAATTTTACAGTTCCCCCGAGAGTTGATTCAAATAAACCAAAGCCTACCAGTTGACACCCATGTGTAATGAACAAGTATAGTCAACTTATATCACTTGCAAATTCCAATATCATGATCCTGTTATAATTTGCTGCGCACACACGGGCGCTCTCCAAAAAGTCATTAGGGATTTTACATTTCACAATTTGATTCCAAATAGAGAGGCATCAATTCTGTCCTCATATTAGTCAGCTGTAAAACAGAAATACTGGAGAACTTGTGCAGCCGCTAAGACAGTTCTGGGCAGGGGAGATTGAATTGGTTTACTAATAAGTGAATTGAGAGTGTCCTTAAAAATCAATTTAAAAAGAAATAAGTGTACAAGTATTACTTGTATCTTACATTGTGCCCATATATCTTTGTACATAATAAAAAGAGCATTCACTTATCCAAATACAAACTAGGACAAATACTGTAGAAACAAGGAACTGCAAATGCTGATGTACAAAATAAGACACAGAGTGCTGGATTAGCTCAACGGGTCAGGCAGCATCTCAGGAGAACATGGATTGGCAACGATTTGGGTCTGATCTGAGATGACCTGGAATGTCACGTATCCACATTCTCCTGAGATGTTGCCTGACCCACTGATCAACTCCAGCACTGTGTCTTCGTTAGGAGAAACACTGATCACTCGCTTGATCCCCAAAGTAATGTACTAGAGTAATGTTATAGAGTACATCATCAAATAGGTAAACAAAATAACCGTTCAACAGAGCATAAGATTGAGAACCAAAACAAAAATTTTGACCACCTTCAGTTGTCAGAAACTGGAGTGTGCAGCCACAAAGACTGGACACTGTACATCTACACCTCTCAGGAGCCATGACTGATGAAACTGTCTACAGAAGCACTTTATCAAACATGGTGTACCTGGATGTAGCAGCCAATTGAGCATTCTCAGGGAAGGGGAATACATGGTGGAGGTAGTTGCCGAGGAGCCTGTCATTCACAAAACCTGCAAAACAAAATTCATGAATTATTACACTACCAAATATTTTTCTTTCTAACAACATTAATTTCTGCTATGGTGCTCGCATGCACTAATTGTGTAAATAGCACTCCCTTGTTTCCTTGCAAAAGAGCCTCTTTCTAATTTCATCCTGTTGTTTGCAATTCTCAAAAACCCAATCAGAAGCGGATAGGCTGACTGAGTACACACTGATATTTCAAGAACCCAACACCTTAAATTTAATAGGCTATTTAATTATAGAGAGCAAAGATAAACTGTGTTGTACTCTTTTTAATTTAAGTCACTGCAGAATGATCTGAACCAAGATCCCTATCCAGACCAAGGGAAGTCAATGTCAATATACCATCATCTCCTATCACTCCCAGCAGAGAGAGGTTAAAGTAAATAATCACCTTGTGCAAATTTCATTTCGGAGTCACATGACTGACTTCGTGAAGACCCCGGCAGCACGCATGCGCGACATATCGTCGCTCGCAGTTGCAGTCGACGGCTGGGGGAGTGAGTGCGCTCCTCCACCAGCCCTTCAAAAAGGACCGCTCAGGTAAGAGGAACTAACCTTGAGTTGGTTAGTTCCTGTGGATTGAATTTTTTGTTCACAGGGACGATGGAAAGGAGTTTGAAATACACTTCCAGACGCAGAACTTCTGACAGGAGTCAGCGGCTGCTATCCCCAGAGCTGCCCGCTACAACGGCAGCACCCGATCGTCGTGCCGGGAAAATGACGCGGAAGTCGGGGAGCCCTACTCAACCAGGACCCGACTCTCCACCACGGTTGTCCATGGAGCCACACAGTGGCAGGAGCACCGCGTGGGAGCAGGGTATGCAAGACCCTGACTCCCTACCACTGTCACCTAAACATAGGGACAGTGAGGAAAAGGAGCGTAAACGTGTTACCTGCTCTGCGGCACGTTCTGTCTTCCCTACTATACAGGTCACCAGAGGGCGGACCAGGGGAAGAACCGCACAGAAGTCGAAGAGCCCCGCTGCTGTGGCCGGCGTCGACTTACCACCGGAGCAGTCTGCCAGATCTGACCGAACGCCGCCTTTGTCTCAGTGGAAGGCAGGCGGCAAGCCCGCGCGGACATCGGTGAACCCCGCTCCGGCGGCTGGAACCGACTCCTCACCGCTAATGTCTTTCCAGACAAGCGGGCCGCCACAGTCCGGAAGACTGCGGACCAGCGGCATGTCCGTGCGGGAGTCGCAGAGCCCCGCTGGAGTGGCAGGCAGCGACATCCTGCCTAGGCACCCTAGACATCACCTCGACAAGGTGCGGGCCAATGGCAGAAGCCTCAGGAGTTCAGGAGAACCTGAGGAAGTCAGGTTCGCACTAGCAATTGAACCATTAGCTCAAAGCGTGAGATTACATCCTGAAATATATGGGTACGAAACTAGAGAAACTGAAAATAAAATCTCCTTATATCCTGATGATGTATTACTTTATATTACAAAACCGGAAATTAGTATTTTAAATTTATTAAATTTAATAACTGAATTTGGCTCGTTTTCAGGATATAGTATTAATTGGAATAAAAGTGAACTTATGCCAATAATGGTAAATAATCTACATACATTACAACAATATCCTTTTAAGGTAGCAAAAGAAAAAATCAAATATCTTGGAATTCATGTAACAAAAAGATATGATTCTTTATTTAAATCTAATTTCCCACCCTTACTGAATTAACTAAATAAGAATATTTTATATTGGAAAACATTGCTTATCTCAATGTTAGGTAGAATTAATGCAATAAAAATGATTTTTCTTCCACAAATACTATATTTTTTTCAATTGATACCAATATACCTTCCTAAAAACGTTTTTAAAAAAGTTGACTCCATAGTCACCAATTTTATCTGGGAATATAAGAGTCATAGAATAAATAAAAAACACTTATGTAAATCAAAAATAAATGGAGGTCTAGCATTGCCAAATTTTATGTTTTATTACTGGGCAGTTGGTATTAAAAATATGAATTTTTGGCTGGATGAATTAGATAAACAGCCAAATTGGTTAAAAATGGAAAAAGAAGATTGTTCACCTTTTGACATTAGCTCGATTTTATTTGCCAATGCTAAACTAGGTAAGAAAACCTATAAAGAAAATCCTATAATAGAGAGTGGGATACGTATCTGGAAACAACTTAAGAAAACATTAAAATTGGAATGTATACCACTAGCTCTCCCCATTGTAAACAATGTTACATTTAAACCTTCAATGATGGACAAAGGTTTTTCACAATGGAAAAACTATGGAATTAATAGGATGGGTGATCTTTACAGGGAAAACTCCTTTCTTTCATTTCAAGAATTATAACAAATTTATGGATTACATCCAAAAGATTATTTTAGATATTTACAAATCAGAGACTACGTAAAATCAAACACACAGGAAATTAGAAAGAGAAAGGCAGAAATTTTAGATGAATGTCTAAATAAACATCCAAATACAGAAAAATTGATATCATATATTTATAATATTTTATTAGAAAATGATGTACCAATGACAGAAACATATAGGCAATCATGGGAAAACGAATTAGGTCAAACAATTAGACCAGAAATATGTAATGAAAGTTTATAACATATACACCACTGTTCGTTAAATGCTAGACACACTTTGATACAATTTAAAGTACTACATGGATTACATTATTCAAAATCAAAATTACATAGATTTTTTTCAAATATACCAGCCATATGCGATAAATGTCAAAACTTAGAAGCTAATCTAACGCACTCATTCACAAACTGTATAAAAATTACTAACTTTTGGGCAGAAATTTTTAAGATAATTTCGAATTTTGTTAATACAAATTTGCTTCCTGACTCAAAATTAATAATATTAGGAACATTAGAAACAGACCAATTAATAACAATAAATCAAAGAATTTTTTATCGATTACAGTTTAATAATTGGGAAAAAACTAATATTGAAATTTTGGAAAGGTCCTACATCTCCCACAATCAAAATGTGGATCACTGGAATGTCGGAGACACTTCATTTGGGGGATATGGTCTCCATTTATTGAATATTTAAAGGGTCAAAATGGTTCGGCACGAGAACCTGACTGAAGCCTGAACGAAGAAATAGACGAAGATTTACATATAATAACCCATGGATATATCTCCAATGATGTATAAACTGCTTAATACTTCATTCATCTTTCTGAATCTCTATTTTTATTTAATTTTTCTCTTTTACTTCCTATCTATATTAAAAATGAAAAACTCATAGAAGTACAAATTAGAAATAATTGTTAATATTAATAATATTAAGAATGTATATGACGTATATTCTTATCTTGATATGTACTTACTTCTAATAAAGATTTTTAACAAAAAAAAAGAACCTGAGGAAGTCGAGTTGTTGTCCGCAGATAGCGGCGGCGGTCGCATGGCCCGTATGGAGAACGTGATGGAGCAACTCCTTGAGCAAAATCTCCAGCAGCGGGACTCGATGTCCTCTAGTTTCAGGAAACATGCATCTGGGCCACCCAGCATGTCCCCATCTTCGGTGGGGAGTGCCAGGGGTCAGCAGCTGGCTGACGTGGAAGAAGGGTTGGCGGAGGAACCTGCAGCAGCTGAGAAACCCCAAGAGGATCTTCTTGATGTGGTTTCCAAATCTGCCGAACCTAAGCACTCAGGACAGCCATTGCAGCCCAATCTAGCGGCAAGTATTGACTTCCTTACTACACACCAGCTGCAGGATCAGTTACTAACCAAGGCAATAAACAAATATAAGGCCCCGAACAATTGTGTAACACTAAATGTACCGACAGTCAACATGCCCATCTGGGGCAACATCAGTCCAGGAATAAGGGGACAGGAACTTAAACTTCAAAAGATCACGAAACTTTTGACGGCGAGAATTACGGCCTTTGCCAGATCTATTGATGGCACGGAGATGACGGAGGAGCAGGAAGATGCTCTTGCATTATTGTGTAACACATAATACGAAATCAATGCTTTCCGAAAAATCTCCATTAAGCCTACTCTCAACCCCAAGTTCTCGGGTTTTGTGTAAGGCATCTGCGACGCCACCACCGAGACAGCTGTTCGGTGCGGACCTGCCCAAACAGGTCAAGGACCTGGACGAGGAGGCGAAGGCAGTTGGTTTGATGAAACCGCCTTCCTCCAGCAGGTCGGCAGCTCGCAGACAAACACCATATGTAAGACCTCGGGGCCCACCTGAAAGAACAACAAGGACCTACACGCCGGCAGCACCCCAACAACAAAAGCTTTTTTTAGGGCAGGGCCAACAGCGACAGACGTGGAAGATGCGCCAACCCCACAATCCAGCAACACAACGGAGCGCCAAAACCCAGAACATCAGGGCCCGCCGGTAACCATGGAGGTAAGGGGGTCTGGTTCGCATGCGAGTGCTGCATGTTTAACCTCACAAATTGGTGGGAGATTACGGTTATTCTGGGATATATGGAGCTCTATAACTTTAGATTCATTTATATTACAAAGTATTCAGGGGTATGAAATTGAATTCATAAATGAACAACTTCCCCTGCCTCAACATGTACCAAACAGGAAATTTGCACTTTCCCGTAAGGAAATAGCGGAAGGACATGAGGAAATTTTGAGGCTACATGCCAAGGGGTAATAGAGAAAACGACACAGAACCTCTTGAGTTTGTATCCAACATTTTTTACCAAAACTAAAAAGGATGGTGGATGTCAGATTATTATTGATTTAACCCATTTGAATACTTATGTAAATTATACCCATTTTAAAATGGACACATTTGAAACAGCTAAATCACTGATTTCCAAAGGGTGCTTCAAGGCATGCATCGATTTAAAAGATGCATACTATTCAGTATCCATACGGAAACATCACTGAAAGTTCTTAAAGTTTGTTTGGATGGATCAGCTATGGCAATGTAGAGCTTTACCTAATGGGCTTACAACAGCCCCTAGGTTATTTACAAAAATTGTGAAACCAGTATTGGCATCTCTGAGGAAACAAAATCATATTGTCATGGCATATTTAGATGACATCTTGATTGTGGGAAAGACCATGGAATCGAGAAATTTAGCAGTAGCAGCTACTAAAACATTGTTTCAAAAATTAGGGTTTGTCATCCATCCAGACAAATCTAAGTTCTACCCTTCACAGGTCATGGATTATCTGGGATTCACAGTTAACACCAATCAAATGCTTGTTACCATCCCAGATAACAAGGCAATGGATGTTATTGAAGCATTTAACAACCTTGCTTGCGCCAGGAAACCAACAATCAGACATGCTGCTAAGGTAATTGGGAAATTAGTAGCTACATTTCCAGCTGCACAATTTGGCCCTTTACACTATCAAAATTGACAAAGAACAAATATTTCAGCATTAAAAACTAATGCTGGACATTTTGATAGGCCTATGCAGCTGCCAATCAAGGCATAAATTGAGTTACAATGGTAGATTGAGAATATTCGTGACTCATTCAATCCCATCATTGTACCGAACCCGTCAGTCGTGGTACAAACCGACGCAAGCGCCCAAGGTTGGGGAGCTACTGACACTACTTCCAGTTGTGGCGGTAGATGGGATTTACACGAATCTACCCTTCTATTATCACAAGGGATAAACTATTTGGAGATGCTAGGAGCATTTCACGGGCTGCGAGCTTATTGCATGAATTTACATCATACGCATGTCCGTCTTCAAATAGACAACACCACGGTGGTAGCATATTTAAATCATATGGGTGGTATCAAGTCAATATCTTGTGATGAATTGGCAAACACAATCTGGCTCTGGTGCATAGCAAGAATATTTGGATATCAGCTACCTACCTTCCAGGTAAGCTCAATACAGTGGCGGACACCAGGTCACGTGTATCCATAACATTGAGTGGATGTTAAATCCAATAAATATTTGTCAAGATTATCGCCAAATTTGGAACACCAGATATCGACCTTTTTGCGTCCAGATTGAACCATCAGATACCAACATATGTATCTTGGGAACCAGATCCTGGGGCAGCAGCGATGGATGCTTTCTCGCTGCACTGGGGGAAATGGTTTTTCTATGCATTTCCTCCATTTTACCTCATCAGTCGGGTATTGCAGAAAATATAATCAGATTCTGCAAAAGGCATCTTAATAATACCCGACTGGCCTACACAACCATGGTATACGGTGGTCCTTGAGATGATTATAGAACCGTGGGCACTTATTAACAAATGCCCGGATTTGGTGACTAACCCCACTACAGGGGAATACCATCCGTGCCACGGTCATCTGAACCTGTTGACTTGCAGGTCGGACTATGGACTGTGCAATACGGACTAACACCAAGGACCATGGACACCACTGCAGCATCATGCAGAGAATCCACTAGACAACAGTACCTCACCCAAATCAGGAAATGGGAGGCCTACTGCAGACGGATTAACATCACGTATGACTCTGCCACGATACCCCATGTTCTGGAATTCCTCGCGGGCCTATATCATGATGAGGGCCTGAGCTACAGAGCCATCAACAGTGCCAGGAGCGCACTGTCATCCTACCTTTGCATAGGAGTAGGATCTCACCAGCTCGTGTCCAAATTGAACCCTCCTCGACCATGATACAACATCACCTGGGATATAGGGGTAGTATTGACCCTACTCAGGAGTTGGTCGCCAATGATTGGACTACCGTTGGATAAACTCACCCTGAAGATGGTGATGTTAATGGTGCTAACCTCGGCTCAACGGGTCCAGACCTTACAAAAGATCAAATTGGATCATATGGTCTCAACCCCTGAGAGAGTAACTTTCTTCATATATGAGTTACTCAAGCAGCACAGACCTGGGACTACAGGGCTGCAATTAATATTCCCAGCATTTCCCGTTGATGTGAGGCTCTACATAGCCACCTGCATACATCACTATATTACAGTGACGCATACCATCAGGAAAATGGAGAACGGCCTGCTGATCAGCCATAAGAAACCCCATCACAGGGTGACGGTGCAGACGATCTCCAGGTGGCTCAGGGTGGTATTGGATGCAGCAGGTACTAATACTAATATCTTTAAATCCCATTCTACCAGGGCTGCATCCACATCAACAGCGAGGACCATGGAGGTTCCCATGGACCATATCCTCGCTACAGTGGGCTGGGCCGGCGAAGCTACGTTCCAGCGGTTTTATAATAACCTGTGGCCGCTCCCACTACGTGTGCGGAGACAGTGTTAACTACTGGTCCCCAAGAAACGTTTATTGCCAAGTGAGGGGTTTTTTGATTGTATGAATATATACTATATTATTTTTCAGCTTGTCAATTCTGAAATACGTTAACATACTCCTTCCATCAGAATTGCGGCAGTGTGTGAGCATGGACGTGATCCAGGGCATGTAATCACAGAGCTTTGAAATCTTCACGAAGTCACTCACGTGACTCCGAAATGAAATAGTAAGATTAAACGAGAACTTACCAGTTTGAAGTTTGACCTTTATTTTATGAGGAGTTGCGATGAGGGATTTTGCACTCCCAACCCTCTACTATAAGGTCAACTGGTAATAGAGTCTCTTCAATCTTACTATATTTAGTCATTGTTGTTTAATCTGTGATTCCACACAGCTGCTTTGAAGAATGTCGCGCATGCGTGCTGGCGGGGTCTTCACAAAATCCCTCATCGCAACTCCTCATAAAATAAAGATCAAACTTCAAACTGGTAAGTTCTCGTTTAATCTTACTATTAAACTGCATTCTCATCTCTGCTCAGGAACATACTGCGTAATACTTTCATCCAACATTACAGCTATAAAACATTATTTGGTAAACAAGCTCAATAGACTGGCCTGGTCAAGACCAACACGTTCCAAACAAAGACCAACAAATCATTTCTTAGAAACATTTCAGCGCACTTCCAACACTCATTTGAGTGCAGGACTGTCTTAGCATGTGCAATGGAGTAGCAGAGCTTATTTTTGTCCACCTATATACTTAGTCGATCCAGCTAAGCAAGTAATGTATACTTTTCATGTATTCATGAATACTTTTCATGTATTCATATTTTGGGGATCTGTGCAATCAATGTTTGAGATCATTTGCAGATAATTTGGCACATTGAATTCCTTAACACTGTAACATGATGACTCCTAGATAATTTGTTGTGATTTAAGGAATTGAGAGATAATTCTTGGATAACGTAGTATGATTTCATTGGAAAATGCAGGGGGTATTTTGAATCCCCCACGTGCAACTTAGCAGGACTTCCTGGTAGTGTACCTGTCAACTTGTTTGAAACCACGTGTTATCCAAAATAAAGCATGTTCAAAGCAGCATCAAGTATTTGATATTCAAATAAGGCCCCCATTCATCTGAACGGTATTGAATTTTGCCATGGTGCTAAAGTTGCTGCCTTACAGTGCCAGAATCCGGGTTTGATCCTGACTACAGGTGCTGTATGTACGGAGTTTGTACATTCTTGTGCATTATACGGATATCCAAGAAATGTACATTAGGCAGGAAATGGTGTTGAGTAAACTGATGGGACTGAAGGCTGATAAATCCCCATGGCCTGATGGTCTACATCCCAGGGTACTTAAGGAGAAGGTTCTAGAAAACGTGGACACATTGGTGATCATTTTCCAATGTTCTCTAGATTCAGGATCAGTTCCTGTGGATTGGAGGGTAGCTAATGTTATCCCACTTTTTAAGAAAGGCGGGAGCGAGAAAACAGGGAATTATAGGCCAGTTAGCCTTACATCAGCGGTGGGGAAGATGCTGGAGTCAATTATAAAAGATGTAATAGCGGCATATTTGGTCAACAGTAACAGAATCGGTCCGAGTCAGCATGGATTTACGAAGGGAAAATCATCATTGACTAATCTGGAATTTTTTGAGGATGTAACTAGGAAAATGGAAAGCCAGTGAATGTACTGTGCCTGGACTTTCACAAAGCATTTGATAAGGTCCCACTTAGGAGATTAGTGGGCAAAATTAGGCCACATGGCATTGGGGGTAGTGCTGACATGGATAGAAAATTGGTTGGCAGACAGGAAACGAAGCGTAGGGATTAATGGGTCCCTTTCAGAATGGCAGCCAGTGACTAGTGGGGTACTGCAAAGCTCGGTGGTGGGACCGCAGCTATTTACAACATATATTAATGATTTAGATAAAGGGATTACAAGTAACATTAGCGAATTTGCAGATGACACAAAGCTGGGTGGCAGTGTGAACTGTGACGAGGATGCTATGAGAATGCAAGTTGACTTGGACAGGCTGGGTGAGTGGGCAGATGCATTGCAGATGCAGTTTAATGTGGATAAATATGAGGTTATCCACTTTGGTAGCAAAAACAGGAAGGCAGATTATTATCTAAATGGTGTCAAGTTGGGAAAAGAGGAAGTACAATGGGATCTGAGGGTCCTTGTTCATCAGTTAATGAAAGTAAGCATGCAGGTACACCAGGCAGTGAAGAAAGCGAATGGCATGTTGGCCTTTATAACAAGAGGAGTTGAGTATAGGAGCAAGGAGGTCCTTCTGCAGTTGTACAAGGCCCTGGTGAGACCACACCTGGAGAATTGTGTGCAGTTTTGGTCTCCAAATTTGAGGAAGGACATTCTTGCTATTGAGGAAGTGCAGTGTAGGTTCACAAGGTTAATTCCCAGGATGGCGGGACTGTCATATCTCAGAGGATGGGGCGGCTGGGCTTGTCTACTCTGGAATTTAGAAGGATGAGAGGCGATCTTATTGAAACATATAAGATTATTAAGGGTTTGGACACGCTAGAGGTAGGAAACATGTTCCCGATGTTGGGAGAGTCCAGAACCAGGGGGCCACAGTTTAATAAGGGGTAAGCCATTTAGAACGGAGATGAGGAAACACATTTTCACACAGAGTTGTGAGTCTGTGGAATTCTCTACCTCAAAGGGCAGTGGAGGCTGGTTCTCTGGAAACTTTCAAGAGAGAGCTAGATAGGGCTCTTGAAGATAGCGGAGTCCAGGGGATATTGGGATATTGTGGATGATCAGCTATGATCACATTGAATGGTGGTGCTGGCTTGAAGGGCCGTATGGCCTACTCATGCACCTATTGTCTATTGTCCAAATCTCTAAAACTAAAAAAATTTGCAATGTGATTAAAATCCTTTGCCACACTATCAGGCTCCTGCAGCACACAAGATGCTATCTGTGGACCAGACAGCATTATTCTCAATCCTTCTTGCAATGCTTCAGTTCACCATGGAAAATATTGTCTTTATAAATAAACAGTGTCAACCAACCACACTGCCCGTTGATTCAAACATACCTGTGATCTTTGGCTTCTCGATGTCAGAGGTTAGCCGATAACTCTTCCTAGAGTAAGTCGCACTGGTTCCTTTAGATGTCATCTTCCACACAGGTGTGTCTGCAACATAAACTGAATACGTGAACATATGGAGCATGAGAAACAACTTCAGTTCAACCACTTTGTTAAAATGATCGTGGCCATGCAAAACTCACTGACACTGATTCCCCCCGGGGAGGGGAGAGAAGTGGGACAGGAGGAGGAGGGGTGAGAGAGGGAGGAGAGTGGAACAAGATGAGGATAGAGGAGTTGGGAGGAGAGGGAGGGGTGAGCCGGGTGCTGGGGGGGAAGCTGGGGGAGGGGTTGATGTATCGGGTCAGGATAAGGCCTCGGGCCGCGCAACCCGGACTCGGCCTCTGTCGCACGGCAGCGCCTCACCTGCAGCCGACACGGTGCCGAGCGAGAGAGAGAGAGAGAGAGAGAGAGAGAGAGCAGCAGCCGCGGCCCACGTTCGTCTCCCGGGTAACGTCGCTCGCGCCCACCCGCCCGCCTCACTGCGCCGCCATGATGCTCTATGGTGGCCGCCGCGGTCGGCAGCTCGAAACGCGATCGGGACAAGCGCGGTCCCCCACCTACTGGCCGACCTGGAGCTCACGGCAGGCGATTGAAGATGGATGTCCCGCCTCCTGAGTATGTTTGATAGTATATTTGCTGATAACCACGTCCCTGCCCACGCCACCGGGAGTAATCACGCTCCCAAGGCACCCAGGAGTAGCCAAGCTCACTCCCATTGCATCCCCAGCAGTTACTGTACCCCTCCCACTGCACCCAGTTGCGATCTTAACCCCTAAACGCGTGACAGAGGACACCCCTTGCCTGACAGTATTTGAACCAGAGATTTTCTCATGCCCAACAAGTGATTTAATTCCTCCTCAGACAGTACCCTCTGATCCATACCCTTTTGCATGCTACTCACCAAAACCCTGGTGCGGGGCAAGGGTGACTGGGAAAACATCTGTTTAAGTACGAGGGCCAGAACAACTGGCATTCGGAGGATGCCACCAAGTTACCATCTCCCTTCTGGCAGCTGACATTGAAGTGTCCTTGCGTAGCTTTCACCTGACCCCCACAATGGCCTGTACACCACAATATTACTATGGAGGTTCCTACTGATGTAGACACCCACTGCCGCTACCCACCGGCACCCACAAGCAAGTGTTAAAGAGGGAACTGCAGATGCTGGAGAATCGAGTGTATACAAAAAGCTGGAGAAACTCAGCGGGTGCAGCAGCATCTAAGGAGCGAAGGAGATAGGCGACGTTTCGGGTCGAGACCTTTCTTCAGACTGGTTAGGGATCAGGGAAACGAGAGATATAGACGGTGATGTGGAGAGATAAAGAACAATGAATGAGATATGCAAAAAAGTATCGATGATAAAGGAAACAGGCCATTGTAAGCTGTTTGTAGTGTGAAAATGAGAAGCTAGGGCGACTTGGGTGGGGGAGAGATAGAGAGAGAAGGAATGCCAGGGCCCGAGGGCTGAGGGAGAGGTGGGAAGGGGAGGAGACAGCCAGGGTTAACAGAATTGAGAAAATTCAATGTTTAAGCCCAGAGGATGCAGACTCCCTAAGCGGAATATGAGGTGCTGTTCCTCCAACTTGCGGTGTTGCTCACTCTGGCCGTGGAGGAGGTCCAGGACCGAGAGGTTGGATACGGAATGGGAGGGGGAGTTGAAGTGCTGAGCCACCGGGAGGTCGGGTTGGTTCGCAAGTGTCTTGAGGCGAGATTTTCCCTTACCTATTGAACACAGTCCGACACAGTGGTACAACGGTTGACCTGCTTCCCCACGCCACAAAACGCCATCTATCAATTTCTCCAGAGATGCTGCCTGACCTGCTGACCTTCCCTCTGGAGAAAAATGATAGGTGATGTTCCGGGTCGGGGCCCTTCTTCAGACTGAAAGTAGGGGATGGGAGATGTTCTGGGACGGTACCCTTCTTACTTCCAGTCTGATGAAGGGTGCTGACCCGGAAAATCGCCCATCCCTTTTCTCCAGAGATGCTGCCTAACCCACGGAGTTACTCCAGCACTTTGTGTCTATCCTTGATTATGTATGCTGCTTTCCTGAGACGTACAGATGGAATAAATGGCAGGGAGTATGGTATGATGGATTAGGCAACATTCACAACTCTACAATTTCTTGCCTTCTTGGGCGAAGCTGTTCCTAAACCAAGTCGTGATGTAATCTGATTGTATGCTCTCTATGAGGTATCTCTAGAAGTTGTTAAGGGTCATTGGAGGCATATTGTACTTCCTTGGTCTCCCGAGAAAATAGAAGCATTGGTCTGCTTTTTTGTACCATTAATGTGGTTGGTGCAGGACAGATTGTTGGTGATTTTTAAACCTTAAATATTCGAAATTCTGTGGTACTTCATGTGTTATGAACTTGATTGATTTTCTTTTGAGGCAGTGACAAATGCGATCAATGAGGGTTGGTCAGTGAATGTTGTCCACGTGGATTTCAGTAAGGCTGTTGATAAAGTCCCTCATTGTAGCCTGATCCAGAAGATTAAGATGCATGGTATCCATGGTGACTTTGTCATTTGGATTCTGAATTGGCTTACTCACAGAAAATAGAGTTGTGGTGGGTGTTATTCTAGCTGGAGGTCTATCACCTGTGGATTTCCACAGAGATCTGTGCTGGGGCCTCTTGTTTATAATATTTTAAAATAACTTGGACATAAATGTCTAGAAAGGAAATGCAGATGCTGTTTTAAACTGATGACAAGACACAAAAAGCTGGAATAACTCAGCGGCTCATACAGCATATCTGGAGAAAAGGAATATGTCATTTTGGGTTTGATACCCTTCTTCAGACGCTATCAGATGTCTCGATCCAAAATGTCACCTATTCCTTTTCTCCAGAGATGTTATCAGACCTGCTGAGTAACTCCAGATTTTTGTATCTATCTTCTGGACATAGGTGTCAATTAGTTGCTTAGTCATTTTGCAGACACCAAAATTGATGGAGTTATGCACAATGAGGAAGGTGGGATAAAGATCAGGCATAGAAATGAGTGGATGGAGTTTAATTCAAGCTACTGATCAGGCGAGCAGCTGGAAGTCGTGCATATTGGCACAAGTGACATTGGTGGGAAACGGGACGAAGTCCATTGGATTAAATATTGAGATTTAGGCAAAAAATTAAAAAACAGGGCCCAGAAGGTAATAATCTCCAGATTACACCCAGTGCCATACACTAATTAGGGTACGAATAGGAAAATGGGACAGAT
Organism: Raja brachyura; assembly: GCA_963514005.1. The sequence continues at coordinate 26,618,346 of OY740796.1, read as the reverse complement.
GAATGTATGACTAAGGAGTTGGTGCCGGGGTCAGGGATTCAGATTTTGTGGCAGAGATGACCTGCATAAGAGGGTTATGCACCTGTCCCACTTAGGAAACCTGAACGGAAACCTCTGGAGACTTTGCACCCCACCAAAGGTTTCCGTGCGGTTCCCGGAGGTTTTTGTCAGTCTAATGATCGAAATCACCGGAGGAACAAATATTTAAACTGGTTACCGAAAGATGCCAAAGCAACGAAGCAACGGAGTTGTCTTAGTGGGTGACTTTAATTTCCCCATTACTGACTGCGACTTGCTCAGTTCCAAAGACTTAGCCGGGGCATAATTTGTTAGGTGTATCCAAGAGGACGTCCTGAAACAGGATAGTCCAACCCGAGAAGAAGACATACTGCAGTTGTATTGGGAAATTAGGGTGGCCAGATGACTGGTGTAACTGTGGAAGAGCATTTTGGGGAAAGTATTCACATTTCTTAAGTTTTAAGATTATTTTGAATAGGGATGGCTGAACCTTGTGAGAAGATACTAAATTGAAGTTAGGCAAATTAAGGCAGGATCATGGGATGGTACACTGGGAGCCTTTGTTAATGGGTAAATCCACATCTGATATGTGGGAAATGTTTTAAGGTCAATTGAACTGGTATGTTCCAGTAAGGAGGAACGATAAGGATGGCAAAGTGAAGAAATCTTGGATGACAAGGAATTGTAAGTCAGAAGGGTCTCGACCTGTAACGTCACCCATTTTTTCATCTCCAGAGATGCTACCTGTCCTGCTGAGTTACTCTAGCATTTTATGTATATTTAAAGAGATTGTAAATGTCATCAAAAAGAAAAAGGAAGCATACGCAAGATTTAGGAGGATGAAATCAGACAGGGCCTTTGAGGAATATAAAGCATGGAGGAAAGAATTCAGGCTGGCGATTAGAAGGGCCAAAAGAGGTCATAAAATGGTTTCGGATTAAAGGAAATCCCAATACATTATACCTATATTAAAAAGCGGGTAACCAAGTAGGATTGCTCAAGGATAGAGGAAGGTTTATGATGGGAGTCGGCAGATATACAGTGCCCTCCATAATGTTTGGGACAAAGACCCATCATTTATTTATTTACCTCTGTACTCCACAATTTGAGATTTGTAATCCCAAACATCATGGTGCCCTGAAATGGGGGGGGGGGGGGGGGGGGACTATGTATAAACACAGCTGTAATTTCTACATAGTGAAACCAAAAAGAAAAAAATGGCTTTTAATAAAATCTGTCAATGTGTACTTTAACTACATGTGATTTTTTTCTATTACAAATCTTAAATAGTGGAGTGGAGGCAAATAAACAAATGTGGGTTTTCGTCCCAAACATTATGGAGGGCACTGTGAGGTACTAACCAAGTACTTTGCATCTGTGTTCACCATGGAGGACACAGAGGACAGTAAAATCAGTGTGGAGAATAAGAATATGTAAGGTATATGTTTGAGATTAAGTGTTGGGGTTCTTGAAGACTGTTAAACTACATAAATCTTCAGGGCCTGATCGGATTTATCTTAGGTTACTGAGAGGCAAAAGAGGAGATTTTAGGAGCCTTGATGTAGATCGTTACATCTTCTTTAGTCACAGGTGACATTCTGGAGAGTATCTAATATTTTCCTTTGTTTAAGGAGCATCGAGAGAATTCAGCGATAATTCAGAACAAAATGTAAAGAAAGGAACTACAGATGCTGGTTTATACCAAAGACAGATACAAAATGCTAGAATAGCTCAGCGGGTCAGGCTGTATCTCTGGAGTAAAAAGATGTGTGACGTTTCAGGTCGGTACCCTTCTTCAGACTGAAAGTGGAGAGGAGGGAACCTGAGATAGAAAAAGGCACAATCCCCCACCACGAAGGCCTTAAAGTTATTTGTTTCTTCCTCGACCACAGACCCAGCCAATTTCCCACCACGAACACTCTCCTCTGCCTCGCAGAGCTGGTCCTCACCCTTAACAACTTTGAATTCTTCCACTTCCTCCAAGAGGGCCTTTTCCTACCTCCAGTTCCCTCCCTTCTGCTTTCAGTCAGAACAGTTCCAATCCGAAACATCACCCATCCCCTTTTCTCCCAAGATGCTGCCTGACCTGCTGAGTTACTGCAGCAGTTTGTGTCTATCTTTGTTAAGATATAACAATCTTGGCTTTGTACACAGCAGGTTGTCTTTCAAACAGTCACGTTTTCTTGGTCACAATGGTGATTGATGAGAGTAGGGCGGTGTATGTTGTCTACATGGATTTTAGTAAAATAATTGATAAAGTCCCCATGGTAGGCTAATCCAAAAGATTAAGATGCACAGAATTAACAGTGACATGGGTAGTTTGGACTCAGAACTGGCTTACTGATAGAAGATAGAGTGTTCGGATGAAAGGATAACATTCCAGTTAGAGGTCTGTTACTGGCAGAATTCTGTAGGGATCTGTGCATGGACCTCCATTGTTTGCAATATCTATAAATGACTTGGCTGTAAACATAGACAGGCTGGTTAGTGGAACTAGATTGCTGGGACTGTAGACCAAGAGAAAGGCTGTCAAAGTATGCAGCAGAATATAGATCACCTACAGAAATGGGCAGAGAAATGGTAGATGAAATTTAATCCGAGCAAGTGTGAGGTGTTGCACGTTCAGAGGTTGAAAGGAAGGGGATAATATAAACTTCATGGCAAGATCCTCAACAGCGTTGACAGAGGGATCATCGGGTCATCTTTGACAGAGGGATCATCGGGTCATCTTTGACAGAGGGATCATCGGGTCATCTTTGACAGAGGGATCATCTGAAAGTGACAATGTAGGTAGATGTACTGGGCAAGTTTTTTTTTCACACGGAAAGTGGTGGAAGCTTGGAATGCACTGCTAGACATGGTGGTGGAGGCATACAATAGTCACATTTAAGAGTCTTTTAGATAGGCATATGAATAAGCAGAGAATGGAGGGATAGGGAGCACAGAATTGTAAAACTTGATATAATGTCTAGTGTGGACATTGTTGGCTGAAGGGCCTGTTCATGTGGTGTACTGTTCTATGTTATATCTAAAACTGTTCATTTTCACCCACAGATACTTGTGAATTCATTGAGTTCCTCCAACAGATTGTTTGTTTATAGGTCCAGGATTCAATTCAAGGTCAGAGATTTGACTCAGTTCGTCCTCCTTCAATTCCAATCTCAGTGAGTGATTCGTAACTCTGAAGACTGTAAACGAGACCATTTTTCTTTAATCTATTATAATAGATTAAATCCTGAAGTGGGACATCCTGAAGGTGTTGGATTGAAAGCTCTTTACAAATGATTTACTCCGATCATGCTTGACCATTGAGTTCACCCTCACGCATTAACCTTTCACATCACATGGGTCCATGTTAACTTGAGGCTACTGCCCCGACAATCCTGTGGACCAGAACTAGGCTGCAGCTGTGGAACATGGATAACCATGGCAATCTGGTCCAAAGTCCTTTCAGCTTAAACTATGATCAATAGAGTTACACAAAACCAGTTGAAATAAATACATAAATAAGCTTAAATATTAAAAGTTACGTCATAACATTTAGTATCAATCTCATTTGGATTGAAAAATACATTATTCATCAAGATAAAGGGAAAACAAGTCACATACCTCTCACCTTAGAACTATGAGAAACTAGAGTTGCTAGTATCTGTCCTCTATTGCTTATGCTGTTTTTTATCATTTTATATTTGTTATATTTTCATGTTGCAAAAACATGGACCAGGAGTGTATTGGCCCACTTCTGGAGCTGGCCAAGGGTTCTCCATGAACTGTCGTCTTGGCAGCAGCACCAACCCACCGATGGCTGCCAGTTTAGTTCATTGCTACATGTACCGAGCGAAGTACAGTGAAAAGCTTTTGTTGCGCGTTTTCCAGTCAGCAGAAACACAATACATGATTACAATTGAGCCATTTACAGTTTATAGATACATGATATGGGAATAACGTTTAGTGCAAGGTAAAGCCAGTAAATTCTGATCAAAGATAGTCAGAGGATCACCAATGTGGTAGATAATAGTTCAGGACTGTTCTCTAGTTGTGGTAGGATGATTCGGTTGCTGATAACAGTTGGGAAGGAACTGTCCCTGAATTTGTAGGTGTGCGATTTCACGCTTCTTTTCCTTTTGCCCAATTTGCGAAGGGAATGGCCGTGGTGCGACTCAACCTTGATTATGCTGCTGGCCTTGCTGAGGCAGCGTGAGGTATAAATCAATGGAAGGGAGGTTGGTTTGTGTGATGGTCTGGGCTGTATCCACAATTCGCTGCAATTTCTTGCGGTCTTGGATGGAGCTCTTCTCTAACCAGGCTGTGGTGCATCCTGATAAAATCATTTCTATGGTGCATCTGTAGAAGTTGTTGAGAGTTGTAAGGGACATGCCGAACTTCATAAGCATTCGAAGGAAGTAGAAGTGTTAGTGTGCTTTCTTGGTCGTTGCTTCAATATAGGTGGTCCAGGAGAAGTTGCAGGAGGAATTTAAAGCTTTCAACCATCTCTAGTTCGGCGCAGTCAATGCAAACACTTTGCTTCCTGAAGTCGATCACTATCTCCTTCGTCTTGCTGACATTGAAAGGTTGTTGTCTCGACATTAGGTCACAAGGTTCTCAATCTCTTTCCTGTACTCGGTCTCATTATTATTTGATATCCAGCCCACAATGGTGGTGTCTGCAAATTTGTAAATTGAATTATTTGTACATGGCTGCAGTTATGGATGTACAGAGAGTATTAAAGGGGGCTGAGAACACATCTTTGAGGAGCACCAGTGTTGAGGATTATCATATAGGATGATTTGTCCCCTATACTCACAGATTGGGGTCTGTTGGTCAGGAAATCGAGAATCAATTTGCGGAGATGAGTGCCGACTCCAAGCTCCGCGAGTTTGGTGATGAGCTTGGATGGTAAAATGGTGTTAAAGGCAGAGTTGTAGTCTATGAATAGGAGTCTAACGGATGTTTCTCTTATGCAGGTGTTCCAGGGACATGTATAGGGCCAGGGAGATGGCATCGTCCATGGACCTGTTGTGGCGGTAGGCGAATGGCAGTGGTTCAAGGCTGCTTGATAAGACTGGATTTAATGCATTCCATAACTAGCCTCTCAAAGCATTTCATGATGGTGGATGTCAAGGCCACTGGGCAGTAATAGTTTAGGCATGAGATCTTGCTTTTCATCGGCACCGGGATAATGGTGGTCTTCTTGAATCAGGTGGGCACCTCATAAAGGAGATGGGAGATTAAAGAATGAATACTCTCGCTAGCTGGTCCGCACAGCTACTAAGGGCACGGCCAGGAACTCCATCTGGGCCAATTGCTTTCCATGAGTTCACCCTCAGGAAGGCTGATCGAACCTCTGCAACAGTGACCCTGGGAAGCGGCATACTTGAGTCTGAAGGGACGGGTGCTCTGGAAGATTAGATTGCATGGAGTCCAGGGAGAGCTAACCAATTGGATACAGAATTGGCCTTGTGGTAGGAAACAGAGGTTAGTAGTGGAAGATTGTTTTTCAGACTGGTGACTAGTGGTGTGTTTTAGGATGGTGATCAGTGTTTGCCCAATTGTCGTTTGTCATCTACATCAACATTTTGAATGAGAATGTACAACACATGCTTAGTAAGTTTACAGATGACACCAAACTAAGTATATTGTAGAGAGTGAAGATGGATATCAAGAATTACAGCACGATTTGATCAGCTGGGCAAGTGGGTTGAGGAATGGCAAATGGCGTTAAAGTGTGAGGTGTTGCATTTTTGGAAGTCAAACCAATGTAGGACATTCACGATGAATGGTATGGTCCTGGGGAACATTGTTGAGCAGAGAGATCAAGAAGTACAAGTAGAAGTTCAATTCCCTGAAAGTGGCATCACAAGTAAATGTAAATGTAAAGACAGCTTTTGGCACACTGGCCTTCATTGGTCAGGAAAGTAAGTTTAGAAGTTGGGACATTATGTTAGTTGTACGAGATGGTGAAGTCGCCCTTGCGAGTATTGTGTTTTGTTTTGTATAACCCTGGTATAGGAAAGCTGCCACTTGGCTGGAATGCGCGTAGAGAAGATTTACAAATATGTTGCCAAAACTCAAAAGCCTTGAGCTAGAGGGAGAGGTTAAGCAGGTTAGGACTTTACTCCTTTGAGTGCAGGAGACTGTACATTGATCTTAGAAGTGTATAAAATCATGAGGGAAATAGTTATGGATGAATGTACAGTCTATTTCCCAGGTGTGGAAACAAGAAATAGAGGGTATAGATTTAAGATGATATAGGGAAAGATTTAATAGGAACCCGAGGGGCAACTTTTTAACACAGGAGGTGGAGAGTATATGGAATGAGCTGCCTGATCAAATAGCGGAGACAGAAACAATAACATTTAAAATATCTGGGCATGTACATGGATAGAAAAGCTTAGAGGGATATGGGTCAAAAGTGGGTTTGGGGATTAAGCAGTAGGTTTGAAGGGTTCAAACCTAAAACATCATCCATCCCTTTTCTCCAGAAATGCTGTCTGACCAACTGTCTCCAGCACTGTGTCTATCTACTAGTTTAGGTGGGATGATTTTAGATGATCAGCCATGAAGGAAGGGCCAAATGGCCTACTCCTGCACCTATTTTTCTATGACATTATGGGCAACATGGACGAGTTGGGCCAAAGGGCCAGTTTCCATGCTGTATGACTATAAACTTTTTCACTCACATGGTAGACCGTGTTTGCAATGAGCTGCTAAAGGAGCCTATAAGAAGTGGATACAATTACAATTTTTAAAGACATCTGGATATATACAGTGCATTCAGAAAGTATTCAGACCCCTTCACTTTTTCCACATTTTGTTACGTTACAGCCTTATTCTAAAATTGATTACATTCTTTTCTTTTTAAATCATCAATCTATACACAAATACCCATAATTAATAAAGCAAAAACAGGTGTTTAGACATTTTTTGCAAATTAAAAATAAATAACTGAAATATCACATTTACATAAGTATTCAGACTCTTCCCTCAGAACTTTGTTGAGGCACCTTTGGCAGCGATTACAGCCTTAAGTCTTCTTGGGTATGACGCTACAAGCTTGGCACACCTGTATTTGGGTAATTTCTCCCATTATTCTCTGCAGATCCTCTCAAGCTCTGTGGGGTTGGATGGGGAGCATCGATGTACAGCTATTTTCAGGTCCCTCCATAGATATTCCATCGGGTTCAAGTCCGGGCTCTGGCTAGGCCACTCAAGGACATTCACAGACTTGTCAGGAATCTACTCCTGCGTTGTCTTGGCTGTGTGCGTAGGGTCGTTGTCCTGTTGGAAGGTGAACCTCTGCCCCACTCTGAGGTCCAGAATGCTCTGGAGCAGGTTTTCATCAAGGACCTCTCTTGTACTTTGCTCCGTTCATCTTTCCCTCGATCCTGACTAGACTTCCCGTTCCTGCCGCTGAAAAACATCCCCACAGCATGATGCTGCCACCACCATGCTTCACCGTAGGTATTGGTCAGGTGATGAGCGGTGCCTGGTTTCCTCCAGACATGACACTTGGCATTCAGGCCAAAGTGTTCAATCTTGGTTTCATCAGATCAAAGAATCTTGTTTAGGTGCCTTTTGGCAAACTCCAAGCGGGCTGTCATGTGCCTTTTACTGAGGAGTGGCTTCCATCTGGCCACTCTACCATAAAGGCCTGATTGTTGGAGTGCTGCAGATATAGTTGTCCTTCTGGAAGGTTCTCCCATCTCCACACAGGAACCCTGGAGCTCTGTCAGAGTGACCAACGGGTTCGTGATCACCTCCCTGACCAAGGGCCTTCTCTCCCAATTGCTCAGTTTGGCCGGGCGGCCAGCTCTATGAAGAGTCCTGGTGGTTCCAAAGTTCTTCCATTTAAGAATGATGGAGGCCACTGTGCTCTTCGGGACCTGCAATGCTGAAGAAATTGTTTTATACCTTTCCCCAGATCTGCGTCTCGACACAATCCTGTCTTGGAGGTCTACGGACAATTCCTTCGTCTTCATGGCTTGGTTTTTGCTCTGACATGCACTATCAACTGCGGTACCTTATATAGACACGTGTGTGCCTTTCCAAATCATGTCCAATCAATTTAATTTACCACTGGTGGACTCCAATCAAGTTGTAAAACATCTCAGGATAATCAATGGAATTAGGATGCACCAAAGCTCAATTTTGAGTGTCATAGCAAAGAGTATGAATAATTATGTCAATGTAATATTTCAGTTATTTCTTTTTAATTACTTTGCAAACATTTCTAGACACATGGTTTTCCTTTTTTATTATAAGGTATTGTGTGTAGATTGATGATGAAAAAAGACAATTTAATCTATTTTAGATTAACGTAACAAAATGTGGAAAAGGTGAAGGGGTCTGAATACTTTCTGAATGCACTGTATATGGATTAAGAGGGTTTGGAGCACAATGGTATTCTACATCAATTCCATGCTGTATACCTCTATAACTCTATGGGATTATCTTTCTATTAGATCAAATGACAATGAAAGATCAAGCATAATTATATGACTCCTAAATGTATTTATTTCATACAGAACTGTGACAACTGGGAGGTAACAATATCAAACACAGATCACAGGGATACAGTATGCTCATGCCCACAGATTCCTGAAGATTAGGTTACTAGCATTAAAGATATAGTTGCTCAACAGAAATACAATGAAATGAAACCAGTGAAACGTTCAATAAATTAAATATGTAATAAAATAATTCCCATACCTTGTTGGCAGTTGAGGAAATATACCTCTGGTTTAATGCCGTACAGAACATTAACACCTCCCTACATTGCCAAATAGCTTAGTACAAGTTTCAGTAGCAATGTTTAGCAACTTCAGTGGAACAAGGAAATGTTATTAGCCTGATCTTTCCCATATTCCCTTCACTTTCCAAAAGTGAGCGTTTGCATCGGAGTTTCAGCATCTCTTCTAATTAGTCGGGTTGAGATCTTAGACGGGTAAAGGAAAAGGGAAACACATCACGTGCTATTCTGCTTTTTCTGGTACAATGTTTTGACTGTCAATCTTCTGGGATGGGAGCGAGTATTAAGAGAATGTCATTAGTTACCTGTTGTACCAAATGTCATATTGAGTGGGAAAACACATTTGTCAGCTCAATTTAGGGAAAACACCAGCTTGAGTCATATTTCGGTCTACTTTGAAACCTACCTGGTTTGGAAACAATTAGTGGCTATGTATCCTGAAATTCCAGCAGTGGTGGTCACCCCTTCAATTCTGTACAATTGTCTTTTTTGTTTGAAATAAATGGAAAGAAAACCCAGTCTGAACAATCTAACCGAGCTGGGCAGAATACCTGGATTGGGCTGTACTTCACAAAAACCAAATAACTGAATGCCTCAATGAAATGGTGTCTGTACATTATTTAAAGACAGGCTGTTTCAAGACCTCACACACATGAAGCATCTCTTAATTTTGGATGCCTCACTCCTATCTCTGCATTTACAACAAATCTTGAAATAGCTAGATCTTCCTAGGCAACTATATTTACAGAGAGGTTAATGTTCCAGAGATGAGAAAGCACAGTGGTTTGAGACAATGTTCCAAAACCACGCCTTGTGGCGTTTCATACCTTGACCCCTTTAACAGGCTCTATTTTGAAATAGCTGTGCTCGATCTTTTTCTTGGAATTCTTCATGATTGATTGGCAGATAAGAAAGTTTGAACTTCTCATTTATTTTTAAGATGTTCAACGAGCATCTCACACTTTTTGGTCTGGCTGTCCCTTAGTCACCTGTTGACAGGCAGAACCAAATGACACTCTGACACTTGTGTGCTTTTCCTTCGATACACACTACTTCAGAAACAGAAACCATAACAAGGTAGAAATGCGCAACTTATTTTCCTTTCAAAGGCTTTAATCCACTGACTTAGAAGTAAAATTACTTAACATATTTCATTGACTGCCAGTCTGGAGGAGCCATCAAGTTCCAGGCCTGTTCAAATCCACCTGCCAGATGTAGATTTGTGTATAGTTTCTCACATATATTAATGCTTATGAGCTACGTAATAGTAGTGCGGATTGCAACAGCATTTTGAAAGCACAACCTAATTTTGCTCCAGGGAGATCAGAGGGGTGAATTAACATTACGAATGAAAGGGATTGCCTGTCCACAGGTCGTCCACTCAAATCGTTGAATGGCTACAATGAAAGGGCTACAATATTAAAACGTCTTCCTTCTATTAAGCATTCACTGAGTAATCAGCAACCAATTCGGAAACTAAAAAAATGCCTGAAGTTTCACTAAACATCTGGCACCTACACTGGTCCCGACATACCCAGATACACCAAAAAACAAAATATATTTTTAAAAGGCAATGCAATATCTTTTTAAACTCACTAAACTCACCAAAGCCCTTCACATCTTTCCTTTCACAAGGATCTTTGTTCTTTCCACACTCTCTCATTTCCCCTTTGAACCATTTCCAGCTTAGGTCCAGTGCATATAGTCTTTGTTCAGTGTTCTTCACTGGTGCTCAATTTTAATCTTAAGTGTTTAGCATGTAGCATTCAAAATGAAAGATTCAGAGGGAGGTGAAGGGGAAACACGCTTCTTACATTGCTGCGTGCTGCTGTATTCCTGAATGCAGCACATTCAAGAGCAATGAATGAAACTTTCTTTGTTCTTTGCTCCACATTGCATATTCAAGGTGAGCTGGTATTATTTTCCCTCTAAACTTGGAAACAGTGCCTTTGCCGTCAGCTCTGTCAAACTGACCCGGGGCATTACATTAATGACAGCTATGCTCCTGTGTGTCTACAGACTATCCTTTGCACCTATACGAAGTAGGGACTTTGATATGGGACGAGCACAGTGAAAGACACGAACAAGACTGTTCAGGCTCAGTCATTATGTCCGAGTCAATGGTGAACTGCAACTCATGTTGAGTTGCTGTGGAACCTTCAGAGGCATCTCAGAAAGAACCTAGATTTGTATTCTCTGTTGAAAATCCAAAGGACAAGAAGTTGCTTCTGATAAGTGTTTACAGGTAGCCATACCATGAGTATAGGACAAAATCTGTGAAGGATGTGAAGCACAGGTTAAAATTTCACGTTGTTATCTACTACATAACTGGTCCATGGCTCATGTTCCAATCTACCCATGAGTTTCACAAAGGAGACCAACTCAAATAATTAATGAATTCACTGAAGAGGAATCATCTCATCACATAAAGTCAAACAAGTCTGCAAAAATGTCCCTGTAAACTGTTTAGAACTATAATGCCTGGATACTTCCCCACAGCTCTCTCTGGCAAATGGTGCAGACTCCCCATATCTACTCTATTTATCTTATGCTCCATACAAAGGGGACATTTCAGTCCGTCACAGAACATAACCCCAAAATTATATTTTTATGTCATCGTTAGAAAACCATAAAACCTAATCAATTTTTTGAATTGTGAAATTACCTCTCAACTTTCCATTTAGTGGCATGCAGAAATCCAAAGCTGGGGAAAGTGCTACACCTGAAAATCTAACTTATGTTGATCATCTTGGGGACAAATAGACACATTATGAGCAGCTCCAAACATGCCCTGGGCTCATTAGTTTCACATGTACTCAGCACATGGGACAGTGTTCTCAGTTGCCAGTTAGCCAATCGGGGCTTTAACACTGGAGCAAACCTGAGCAATGCATTCAGCTGAGCCAAACCGTGCCTCATTCTGGAATAAGCCACTGCAGCTTTCAGCTGTTCTGACACATGCCAGTGAAAGGGGGTGGACAGCATTCTGTAAGGCAGGGCTCTTCAGTATGTCATGATCTGGACTGAAATGTACACAAAGACAAAAATAAAGATTTAGGATCAACATAACAACACAGCAATCTTAAAAGTTACACAGTAAAATTAGTTGCAACTTATTAAATACTGGAAATATTTGTACGTAAAGGTGTATAAAATAAACATATCCTGAACAAAAGGATGGCCACATAAGTGCTTTATATTAAGAGGAATACAGGGCAATGTGCTTTTCTACAAAACACTAAATTTCTCCCCTGAAACAGTAAAATGTATATATGCAGCTACAAATAACAGGTGAAAGCCAAATGATAGGGATTTGAACAATGGGAAGTATTTCTACACTTATGACACTTCCAATAACGCTCATGGGGAAACCTGCAACAGCACTTAGCTTTCTACTTGCCTGCTTAAACAATATCAACAAGTTTGTGCTGTCCGCAAAAATCTCTTGCATCAAGATACTGATATCTATTGCCACTGAGAAGCTCCGACATTGTGGCACACAGTCCTCAGCAGTAAAACAATGTTGGTCCGTGATCCAACTCTTGGAACGCTAGTCTAATCTCCCTTCTGTAGAACATGCAACAGCCTTCCAAAAATCAGGTGAGCCACAGGCTCTGTGCATTAAATTGCTGGCACAATACGAGATTAACCTGGCAAAGTACAGAAGGGAATAATATTGAAGGGAAAAAGTGAAAGTTAAAACAAACCTGCACACCTGTCAGCTAAAGAACCTGAGTGTTAGATTATGGAGTTCTTTACTCACATTCAGGTGGTCGTAAATGAGGAAATTTGACCCAACATTTACAAATGTACAGCTATTCATGCAGCCTCAGTCTTTGGGAACAGTGGAGGAATTACCTAGCCTGCTTGCTGCTTTGGTACCAAGTGGCTGCCCTCACACTGGCAATTTCCACTCTAGTGCAGAACTCAGTAAGTGAATGGCATTGCTCCATTGCACCAGTGTCAGTACAGGCAGTGCTGCTCCACGTGACTATATAACAGTTATATATATATACACTGGGGTATAACAAACAGTTCAAACAACAAACTTTTTTGTCTAATAATCTGCCAGAAATTGACAGCAATTTTTTTCTGTGATGTCATTGCTGTGATGAGCATCAAAGTGAGCAGTTATAAGCATGTGCTTGAAAGAGAGAAGTTCACACCCCTCCCTGGAGTAATAGGGAAAGAAATAGGAAGAGTTTTGAATATGCTACTGATTCTGAAGTTGAATCTTTTCTAGGATATTAATGAGGTTCTCTAATCCAAAGATGTAGCCTCTGTCTGGCCCGTCATGCACAGTTTGGTCATCCCGGAACCCTTTGTACGTACTGTGGGCAAAGTCAATCATCCTCAAGTCAATTTTTGGCAGGTTCGCAGTGCTGCTCATGGAGGAAGATGAAGATGGCAAGGAACTGATGCTTTCCTGCAGGTTGTCCTGGCTCAATGTCTCTGCAGAGTTCTGTCGCGATTCCAACTTTTTTTCCTTTCCATCGTAGATGATCAGCAAGGAGCTGGAGTAGAAGCGGTAAGAAGCCTGCTTCTCTAGAACCCCCTTGAGACTTCGAAGTTTCCGCAGTATTGCATCAAATAAGTCTTTTCGCAGATACCTGCCATTGTGCAGGAAATCATACAGAGCTTTCCCAAACCCTTCAATGGATAGACCTCGGCCATAGTACTTGTTCCTGCATACATAGTGCCCCGAGTCTAACTGATACACCTGGAAAAACAAATGTCACTGCTCAATTTGGCATTCAGGATGGTTACGTTTTAGCACAAACAAAATTAAATAATCTAGATTCAGAATAGTTTATTGTCATATATACCTGGCAGTGCTTTTTTTGCAGACACATTGGTGCCAGTACACGATTGATAGATATACATGTCAAGTGACCTGGAAATGAAATAATGCTGTGCTATACCAGTGCATACCATCATAAAAAAGGTACTGCACTGGGGTGTTAGGAAATCTTTGTTCACATGAAGCTCAGAGTAAACAGCTAATGATAGATAGAACAATAAACACAACAAATACAAAACAGCAAAAAGGTGCAAAGATTGTAGTGCAATCTGAAGTAGTGCAAAAAAAGTGCAATAACCAAATAGAGTTAAAGAGGATATGGGAAGGAGGTGTGAAATGAGGCAATTGATTTGGGAGTCTGATAGTGGTGGAGAATAATCTATTCTTAAGTCTCGACCACTGGTAAGCGCCTATATCTTCTCCCAGAAGGTAGGTGAGACAAAGTGGAATGGCTTGGATGACAGGCATCCCTGACGATACTTCCAGAACTGTTTTTATTTTTTTAACATTTAGCTCAATCTTTTCATAAAACCTTTTAAGTTACAACTCTTTATCCTCGTCAAGGTACGAGAACACAGATGCAATTATTAAGAAAGCTCATCAGCGCCTCTACTTCCTAAGAAGATTACGGAGAGTTGGTCTGTCAAGGAGGACTCTCTCTAACTTCTACAGGTGCACAGTAGAGAGCTCGCTGATCGGTTGCATCGTGGCTTGGTTCGGCAATTTGAGTGCCCTGGAGAGGAAAAGACTACAAAAAGTAGTAAACACTGCCTAGTCCATCATCGGCTCTGACCTTCCTTCCATCGAGGGGATTTATCGCAGTCGCTGCCTCAAAAATGCTGGCATCATCATCAAGGACCCACACCACCCTGGCCACACACTCATCTCCCTGCTACCTTTGGGTAGAAGGTACAGGAGCCTGAAGACTGCAACAACCCGGTTTAGAAATAGCTACTTCCCCACAGCCATCAGGCTATTAAACTTGGCTCTGAACTCTGAACATTAATATCCCTCCATCTGTTATTTGCACTTTATTAATTTATTAATTCATGTCTGTATTTACGTATATAATTGTAGTCAATGCCTACTATGTTCTGTTGTGCTATGCAAAGAAAGATTTCCATTGTCCTGTCAGGGACACATGACAATAAACTCTTTTGACTTTGACTTGACTTTTTGACTTTCAAATGTAATGAGAGTTTCTTGCCTCCACTGTGTTCAGCTGGTTAGTTTCAGACCCACTACACTGAGTGAAATTTTCTTTCCTGAACTTCCAATGAATCCTTCCGACTAATGTACAGTAAGCACTTGTTTACAGCTGGGAAATGGATGAAACTGCTACTCACTATATACCCATAACTGAAGAGACAATTGCAAAACTATTTTTAAATTTGCCAAAGATACCACCGTGGTTGGACAAATAATGGGTAATGATGAATCAATATTGGAGGGAGATTAAAAATCTGATTGAATGATCCCATTGCAACAATCTTGCTCTGAACATCATCAAGACCAAGGAGCTGATTGTTAACTTTAGTAGGGACAAGGCGAGGATCCATGAACATTTCTTGATCGACAGGTTGGCGGTGGAAAGGGTCAATAACTTCAAGCTCCTGGGCTCAAGTCATTGATACAATCATAAAGAAAGCCTATCAATGCCTCTACTTCATTGTGGAGACTTGGTAGGTCAAGCGCATATTGACTAGTCGCATTGTTCCAGGTTAAGCAATTCAAACACCCAGGAAAAAAGATTACACAGATTGAAGAACACTGCCCGATCCAACACAGTACTGACCTCCCCAACCCATCAAATGGATCTAAAGGCGATGCAGCTTCAAGAAGGCAGCCAGTATCAAAAGACCCAACAGCACCTTGCCCAAGCTCTCAAATAGCATAAGGGACTAAACTGTGACCAAAGGGTTCATGAATATCCAGAAATATGTTGGTTCCAACAACCATCAGGCCCTTGAACACTACACAACACTAACCTCAACTATGAATTGCCTTTGGTTGCACTAAGGACTTCGGAGTTTTGGAGCTTGAATAGGGGTTATGAATTTATTGACTTTTTGTTTATTAAGTGTACTTTGTATTTACAGGCCAAATAAGAATGTAATTTGTTTGGTTGTTGTACATATTACAATTAAATGCAAATAGCTAAATCTTTGGGCCAGCAGAACACAGTGGGCTGAATGGTCACTGAGATTGGCTACTGTGCCTTGATGTGAGCAGGTTGGACTACCCGAGGATACAGGAACGACATAAGAGGAAAACATTTTTATGTAGTGTTAGAATTACATGGAACAAACTGTCTTAATTGTTTGTGGATGCAGATTTAATGCTGTGTTAGAAATGGGGGCATTTCAGAGGAGGTATTTATGCAGAATTGGAACAGAAGAGTGAAGCAGCATAGATAACATTTTCAAACAGCTGAGATACAGCAGTCCAGATGATCTCCTGTGCAATATCAATGTATGTAAATCAGAACACTGACCAGAAGGGATGATAGATACAGTGAGGCTGGATTATCAGTGAACATAAAGACTGTAAGGTGTTCGTGATTGACAGACTAAAGTTTGATATGAGTTGAGGAAATTCACTTTTTTTTTTGAGTTTGTTATGCCTCAGACTGAAGAAGGGTCTCGACCCGAAACGTCGCCTATCTCCTTCGCTCCTTAGATGCTGCTGCACCCGCTGAGTTTCTCCAGCTTTTTGTGTAACCCTTGGTGATAAGATGGTTCAGTTGCCTGATAACAGCTGGGAAGAAAGCTGTGAAGGTACAGATCCTTTGAATTTTTAGAAATCATGCGGTTGTTAATGATGGCAGTCAAAACAGAGATCAACATATTACTGAATATTAGTGGCATCAAAAGAACAGTGGTATGTCAGGAAAGTAATGTTGAGATACAAGAACGGCCATGATTTGGAATGTCAAAGTTAAAATTCAAACTTGCCTCTTAATTTAGAACCTGCAGGTTTGACAAGTTAGCATTCAGTTAACAACGTAAACTACGTAAAAGTAAAATAAAAATTGCAACAATGTGAACAACAATCTCTGCAACATTTTGTTGAATGGACCTACTTCTCCACAGCCCCCAGCCCAGAGATGTCATGACTCCCTTAATAAATGACAAGCTCTTCGTGATTTTGGCTTCTAGATCTTCCAGTTTTTGAACGTGCTAAATGTGCCCATTTTGTGAATAATTAAATCAGTACAAGAGGGATGTTGTGTCAAATTTGAATGCATTTCTCTTCCCCCAAACCAAAATTAAGTTTCAGTGTCGAAAATTCAGAGATTTTGGTTTCTTCCAATTACATGACAATATGGATTTGTTTGGAATACTATGGGAACTGGAAAATAACTATAATAGTTATATTTCTTTGTAATATAGTTTTAAATAAAATAATTGTCTTCTTGCTCGAGAAGACAAAGTTGAACTGAATGGCGGAATATTTTTAATGTTCAAATCAGTCACTTACCTGCATCCCACAGACACGTACACCCAGTGCTCCTGATGTGCTCAGCTCACACTTTTTTATTTGCCGTGCTGCTTTTTCCTCAGATGCATCATCTCCATGCTGCCTGGTCCCCATCTTCAGATCCAGAATACAAGGATACCCAAAGTGATGAACCACATTCTCCAGTAGGAGAAACTCTTGGAGGGAGCTCTGTCAAGGAATATCTCTAGCAGGAATAACAGAGATTCTGAGTACATTTCAACACAAAGGTATACTTAAAGAAATTATTTCATTAGGACCCTACTCGTCAACCATATTACAGAATCTGTAATCATTCAGAAGTTACAAAGCATGGTTACTGTTGAAGTAATATCTCAGAGGATAGACACAAAATTATGGAATAACTCAGTGAGACAGGTAGCATCTCTGAAGAAAAGGAATGGATGACGTTTCGGGTCGAGACCCCTCAGTCCGAAGAAGGGTCACGACCCAAAACATTACCCATTCCTTCTCTCCAGAGATGCTGCCTGTCACACGGAGTTACTCCAGCATTTTGTGTCTAACTTGTGTAAACATCTGCAGTTTCTTCCTAAACATGGTATCTCAGGAACTGGAAACTATTTCCACCTTAGTAACAAAAAATGCACAAACTCAGCTGATCTGCACGAACTGAAATGCCAACCAAGCAGGCACTGAAAATTTATTTTGATCTATTTTCAAGAGACACTGAAAGTTTCCCAATAATAGAAAAGACAACAAAGTGAAAAATACACAAAACAAATGGATAAGTGTAGCAGATGGAGTATGACGTAGAAAAAATGTATCAACTTTGTAATGAAGAACAAAAGTAAGATTGGTTACATATAGGTGATCCCTCCATTACGGACAGGCTACATTCCCAGAAACCTGTCCATATCATGATGTTCATCAACAGGCATCAGGAAACACGTTGTAAAAAAAGTATTTATTTACTTACTTTATCCACAAAAATTCTGTAAGCATTAATTTTTTAATATTTCAAATTTCTGGGAGAATGATTTGTGAAGTTTGTAAGAGTGAAATCCTGTAATCCCTACGCCCCCCCCCCCACCACACTATTGGGTTTCTCTTCAAACCTCACTGCCTCACCTTCAAAATCCATCTTGTTCACTAAGGATTTGTTTACCAGGCTGTCCTGCCTGCTGGCTCCAGCCACCAAACACCTTCCATTAATGGGTGCTCCTTTAAATAATTATTTTTATTATCACGGATTGGAATTATTGACCCAGTACCTTGGGTGCATTAGGTGTGGATGTGGTATGTTTTTTTATTCAGACCTTCTGAGCAACTGCAGTTGTACCAAATCATAGTATGGAATGGTAATCGGGATGTCACAACATTGGCCCCAACATGTTACACAGATGCATAGTAAAGGATACTGTAAAGTTTCCGATCCTGTGATTCAGAGCGCATCCGACTCAGCTGCTGTTTGTGGCAGCGTAAACTCCAGGGATTGAAGCTGATCTTCTCTGAAATCAGTGTACTGTTGCTATCCAGCATTTGGAAGGGAATGTCAGACGAAATCTGTAACTCCATCCTTGAACTCTTCAGTTCCTGAGGGCTATAGAAAAATCAAAGAGCCAGGAGCACCATGAAATGGGAAAAAACGATTCATTCAAATGTCAAGATGACAATCAGTTGTACACACTAAATGTGGGGCTGGGGTCCTCATAGAAACATTGTTCGCAATGCAATCCAAAATTACAAATAGATGGGAAATGACATGTTATACTGTGTTAATTCACCGCATGCTTTATTAAATCCAATTGAAAGCAGTCATATATTCCATACTCGACTTATTTAACAGTATGGTCGTGAGTGGTCGCCCAAAGAATCGTACCTTTTTCTGGCCGCCGCCAAAATTTCAACATTTTTGAAATTTTCGGCGACCTGCTGCGACTATGACGGGTGCCGGCAAGTCGCCAAAAAAAATCACGTAAGTGGGACAGGCCCTTTAGACTCCCTGTAAGCACTGGTTCTGGACTCATGTCATTTACTGACAGATCTGCACCCATCAGTATTTCACTTCAATGTTATACATTGATACCAAAGCGAAATAAAGATGCAATTTTTCAGAACTAAGAAGAATACAGGATGTAGGAACGGGAGGACAGGACAAATGGCATTGGAAAACATAATCCCTTTTTGTCATTTAATTTATTCTACTATCCAACCTTGAAATAAAACTGTACTTTGGTTGTTTCCCCTCCTCCCCAATTTATCACCCTGAAACAATGTGTTCTTCAGCCTCCATAGATACTGCCTATTTCAACAGCATTATCTATTCTCACTGTACATTCATACACTGATGTCACAGCCCCTGGCTTGTTTATGAATTTGCAAGTCAAAGGTATTAGGTGCTACTGAAGGTAATTTTGGTAACTCAAGGCAAAATATCAAATTGCAATTTTTGCAAAGTGTGGTACGGTCGTCGCACTAAATAAACCCCAAACTCTGGCATCTGCCTCTATTCAAGTGTATGATTGCTATTTTGCTGTTCTTCCAATTCTTTTTCATTCCTACCCACACTCGCTAATAAAACCATTCACCACTATGTGATGATAATCAACAAACCAGTCTTTGTCATAGCTTGCCCTCCCACATTTGCATTTCGACAATGAACCTTAGCATCCACCCATCTCCAGCTATTACCATCCATAAAATCAATCGATCCGGTCTTTCACATGCGCACTTTCATAATTCTTCCATCTTGGTTCAGCTTAATAACAATTCTTGCTAGGCTTTCCATTTCCAACTGTTCCTGTAACCAGTTATAATTTCAAATACCCACCTAAACAGTACAACAACATTGTACTTGTCAACATTTATTCATCTTTTGTTTAATATTTAACACTCGTCTCTATACATCACAAATTAGAAACATTCCTTATGCCAGTTTACATTGAAGTTGATGCAGAATATCCAGTCCATTAACAGTTCATTGAACAAACAAGTACACAAATACTCCTACATCTATACCAAACCAAATATTCTGCAGAAAGCAGAACATATTTTAGCCAGAAATGTCCACACCACGATTTTTACTTTATTCACATAAATCTTGAATAAGTTTTGTTCCGCACCCCAGATTTTTTCATTGTGATCTGTGAAATCAGTTATGGCAAATTTCCATTTGTCAAATTGCTATAACATGAGGAGTAGTCTGAATGACAGTGCTTTGACCCAACACAATATCTATATCTATATGCTATTAAAAGTCTTGTCTTGTTTGCCTCGGTCTGTGGGATCAATGAACTACGCCAAAACAGAACACATTAGCGTGAAATTTTTTGCAGAATCTTACTCAGCTTTTTCCCGTGATCTTCACATTTGTTGTTATATTTCACGTTATTGATATTTAAAGTTAAAAAAAGCCAACTTTGAAATTAATAACTGCCTGTGAGTGGGAGACATTTCTAGCAGCTTCCAGTGATGACGTCACCATGGCGTCTCACAGTTATCCAATCACAATGGGATCTCATTTACACAAGCTGCTGTGAAGATTCCGAAAACAGAAAATGACATCACAATATGATCTCTGCTGCCAATACACAAGCTATGAGAGTCGACTGAGTGGAGGATGGGAGAAGAAATGTTATTTAAACATTGTATTTTAATGGGGGTGTGCGATAGGGGAGAGGCGAGGGAGGGAGTGACTGAAGGTAAGGAAAAGGAGGGAGGGAGAGGTGCCAGAGAGGGAATGGGATCTGCAGCTTCAAAGGGAGTAAGTAGAGTGAGATTTCTGCCCCCCCCCCGGGAAGGATTGAATGGCTCAAGGGTGCGCCAACGCCGACCCTAAAGTCGAGTTCATTCATTGGCGTCGGGGATAGAGGAAAGGAGGGTAGGAGAGGGAAGGATGAAGTGGAGGAGGTTAGGGGAGAGAAGAGGGAAGGTGAAGAGGAGGGGGAGTGTTGAGGGATGAGAGGAAATGAGCCATGCCTGCACAGTTGTGGGGGTGGTGTCTGTGCGCCTCGGTCTGTACGGCTCTGTCTGTGTGTCTCTATCTGGGTCTGTATGTCTCTGCCTGTGTCTTATGTCTGTCTGGGTGACTGTCTGTGTCTGTGTTCCCACTGTCTGTGTGTCTCCCTGTCTGAGTCTGTCTCTCTTTTAAATTATTTTATTAGAAGTACAGCAATATGGCACCAAGGTGCCTAATATATATTGACATATTACATTTTATGTACAGCTTCGTATTTTTTAATTTTTTTAATAATGAAAAAGAAAAAGAGTAGAAAATAAAAGATAGAGAAACAAGTGATATATAGTGTGTGAGAAAGAAAAGTGTGAAAAAAGAAAGTTGATAATGAAAAAGAAAAAAAAGAGAAGAGTAGAAAGTAAGAGATTAAGGAGATCATTATCTATATTCTTGACCTTCCCTCACCCAAACCTGAAACAATTAGCTTCTACGGTTTTGTTGCACCATATGCCTCCAAAAAAATCGACAAATGGAGACCAACTAGTTAAAAATTGGTCTGATTTATCTATTAGGAGGAATCGCATTTCCTCAAGATATGCAGTGTTCAACATGTTTGAAATCCACATTTTAAGCGTTGGTATGGTATTTTTCCAAAAGTTAAGTATGTTTTTTTGACGTTATTAGCCATAATTAAAAAATAAATTTTGAGATGAGTTCAGTTTATTCCCATCTTCCATTACTCCAAATATAACCATTTCAGTATTAGGTTACATTTCAATCTTAAATAATTTTGTAAATATTTCAAAAATATCACTCCAGAATTTATAAAGTTTTATGCACGAGACAAAAGAGTGTGTTATAGTTGTGTTTTGGGATAGACATTTATCACAAATGGGGGAAGTATTTGGATAAAATTTATTCAGTCTAGTTTTTGAGTAATATAATCTATGTAAAATATTAAATTGAATTAAATTATGTCTTACATTAATCAAACATTTGTATATATATATATAATACTTTTCCCATGTTTCCTTCTTAATTTTTATCCTTAATTCTCGTTCCCACTCTTCTCTAAGTGTCTCTGTCGATGGTAAATCTATATTTAAAATACTATTATATAAGTATGATATTAATTTCTGTGTTAGCCTTAATGTTCATTGCTTCTTCCAATGGCTCTGAAGTTATGTTTTGATATCTTTGTATGTATTTCTTCATGAAGTCACAGATCTGAAGATATTTAAAATATTGGTTATTTTTCAGTTTAAATTTTAATTGTAGTTGTTGGAATGATAACAGATTTCCCATTTCATACATATCCCCGATCCTTTTAATTCCCATTCTTTCCCATTGATTATATGTTTTATCAATAAGAGATGGTTTAAATTAAGGATTATTTATATTGGCATTAACAATGATAGGTTTCTTAATTTTAAGGATAATTTTATTTGTTTCCAAATTCTTATTGCATCATGTATAATTGGGTTATTCTTATATATTGTGTTGCTCAGTTTTATCGGGGAGAAGAGGATCGCTCCTATTTTACAAGGAGAACAGTCCTCTTTCCCCATTCTTATCCATTCTGTCTGCTGGGTAGAACTGTCCAACCAGTAAATTATATTCTTAATATGCACTGCCCAATAATAATACAAAAAGTTCGGAAGTGAAAGTCCCAATATCTTTTGGTTTGCACAGATGTTTTCTTTGGATTCTATGTGATCTATAATCCCAGATAAAATTGGTAATATTAGAGTCTAATTTTTTTTAATGTTTTTTGGTATATATAATGGTATAGATTGAAATAGATATAATATGTGGTAAAAATATAGCATTAATTATAGCATTTATTCTGCCTATTAATGATAACGGAAGTGTTTTCCAGAATTTAATCTAGACGTTGTTTATTTAATAAAGGCATAAAATTAGCAGTAAATAATGCTTTGTATTTTCTAGTAATTTGAATACCCAAATACTTAAATTTTTCTTTTGCAATTTTAAAGGGGTATTTTAATAGGTGTGTAGATTCTTGAGGTTTTAACGTCATGATTTCACTTTTATTCCAATTTATTCTGTATCCAGAAAAAGAACCAAATTCCTCTATTAAATTTAATAAGTTTGAGATAACATATTGGTTAATATTCTTGCCGTCGGTTTATCATATAGTAATTTTACCCATTCAATAAAATGCTCTCCCATATTAAATTTTTGCAATACTTTATATAAATACTGCCATTCTACCTGATCAAATGCTTTCTCTGCGTCCAGAGAAACAATTGATATATCTTCTTCCTTTTGTTTATATAGTACATTATATTAAACAGGCGTCTCAAATTATTAAATGAATGTCTTTTGGGTATAAACCCCATTTGATCAGTATTTATCAATTTACTAATATATTTACTCAATCTTCTTGCTAAGGTCTTTGCTAACATTATCTGATCTGTATTTAAAAGTGATATAGCTCTATATGAGCCCGGTTCATCTAATCTTTATCTTTTTTTGGTATAAGCGTAATAGTTGATTCAGCTAATGTTTCTGGTAATTTATTTTCTTTAAAGGCATGAGTATATAAATTAAGTAAGCGTGGAGCCATTATCTTGTGAAATCTTTTATAAAATTCATTACTAAAACCATCTGGTCCAGGCGTCTTACCATTTTTCAGCGATTTTATTGTTTCACCGATTTCTTCAAGTGTAATCTGAGCTCCTAATTCGCCTTGTTCCGAAAGGTCAAGTTTTGGAAGATTAGAGTTATCTAAAAAATTTATAATTTTACTATCTTCTATTATAGTTTTAGATGTATAAAAATTTTGATAAAATTGAGCAAATCTTTTGTTAATATCCTTAGGTAATGTTAGTAATTCACCTTTCTCTGATTAAATTTTAGTGATAGTATTTTCCTTTTCTTGTTTTTTCAATTGACGAGCTAAAAGTTTGTGTGGCTTGTCACCAAATTCGAAATGTTCCTGTTTTGTGATTTGGAATAATCTTATTACTCTTGCCAATAAAATTCGATTAAGTTTAAATTTCAGTAGTATTATCTTATTATGTTTATCTGTAGTTGGATCTTTGGCATTGTCTAACTCTAGTTGTCTAATTTCTTGTTCTAGCATCTGTTGTTCTGTCTTATTCTTTTTATTTTGAAAAAATTGATATGAGATTATAACTCCTCTGATAAATGCCTTGAAAGTTTCCCATAGTAAAGAAGGTGAAATACCTGGTGTTTCATTTGTCTCAAAAACAATTTTCATTTGTTGTAATATTTATAACCTTGTGGGTTATTTAGAATTTGTGTATTAAACCTCCAAAAAGATTTTTTACCCGGCATTCCCTCAAAATGTAATAAAAAAGTCAACGGAGAATGATTGGAAATAATACTGGTGTGATATGAAGGATTAGTTGTGTATGGAATTAATTTTGTATCCACTAAAAAATAATCAATTCGTGAATAGGTTTTATATACCGATGAGTAAAACAAATATTCCCTTCCAGTTGGATTAGCAGTTCTCCATACATCTATTATATTAGTATTTTTTACTATCTGTGTCTCTCTGTCTGTGTCTATGTCTGTCTGGGTGACTGTGTGTGTCTGAAACTATACCAAAACGGTAAACGATAGTGCTATAATTTGTATACCACCTTACTCACAATTGTCCTGTGGTGTGTTTTTTTTTTAAATCAAGTTTCGTTCAGATTGATGTTATATTTTACGTTATTCACATTTTTTACAAAATCTAATTTTGAGAAAAATCTTTCATCTGCACTGGAGGTTAGCAGCGTATGACATGACAATGGGATCTCATTTACATAAACTGCTCCTCACCAGTGTTACACTGTTAGTTAGCAGCATATTATGTCACAATGGGGTCTAATTTACATAAACTGCCCATCAACAGTGTTCCACCCAGTGCAATGTGAGATTTGTTACATTGTTGTAAGGAGAGGAAAGGAAAGGAATGGGGGAGGAGAGGAGGAGAAATGTTATTTAAATATTGTTTTCTATTTGGGGAGTGCGATAGGGGAGAGGTGAGGAAGCTGGTAAATAAGTTTATTGGCCAAGTATTCACATACAAGAAATTATCTTGCTGCTCCGCCCACAAGTAACAACATGACATAGTGACAGTTACGAATGACTCAAAAAACACTAAATATTAATAATAATATTTGCTATGGGTGAATGGTGGAATATTGTGTTGGGGGAACGGGTGTGGTGGAATATTGTGTTGGGGAAACGGGGCCCAACGGATCGCACTTTGCCTAGTCTTTTTTTAAAAGCGATTACACCAACGGCACATAATGGTACAACTCGGAGGCAGTAAACATCTTGGATTAGTAAACAACGTAAAAGAGTAAACTTTGCATTTAGAAACATAGAAAATAGGTGCTGGAGCAGGCTATCTGGTCCTTCGAGCCTGCACTGCCATTCTTTGTGATCATGGCTAATCACAGCCATGTGATAGAACTTTTGCTCCAGATTCCAGCATTGCAATCTCTTGTCTCTACACTAAACTTTGCTTGTTTTATAGTAGCCATGGATTCAATTTTTGTGAGGGCCAAGATGCTGAGGTCAGTCTCATACCACAAGGCATTTATATAGCAACACAGGCAGCACAAATTGCTTCAGCCTTTATGCAAAAGTAAACCAAAAAAAA
The DNA here is from genome assembly GCA_963514005.1 of Raja brachyura. Next base: position 26,592,716 of record OY740796.1, on the reverse strand, counting down.
TCAGTCCGGATTGCAAGTGCATACAATTAGCTAACGAGAGCAGGTCAAAGTCATCTGGGCATTGCAGCCAAACAAATCAATAGCCATACATGCAGAGTAGTCACAGGAGTAAAGCATAGGAAGGCAACTAAAATGCTTGGAATCTGATTTTCATGAGAGTGCAATAAATTGGAAGGATTGCAAAATTCAGAAAAAAAAAATCACGAGATACAAACAAACCCGGGTGGTTGAAGCTCTACTAGCTGTGATATCCCTGTCATTTCTAAAAAAAACATTTCCACAATTTACATCTTTGACAGAAGCCTTCAGAAATGGGATATGCACAGCCAGCTTTATATTGGAGACAGGAATAGTCAAGAGAGTTTTGACATATTTCCCAAAACAAAACAATGAAATTCTTCCTTGCAGCAGCACAGCAGATATGTAAACATGGTACTCCCTCATAAACAAAAAGTAGTTCAATATATAAAAACAAACAATATAGTGCAAAGACAAAAACAATGCTCCCAAGTTCCCAGTGCTATCAAGACAATTTGTAGTTTGGAGATTTGTTCGACTTCACAGTGTTTAATAGCCAAATGGTTGTTGGGAAGAAGTTGCTCCTGAACCCGGGCAATAGTTTTCAGGCTCCTATATCTCCTTCCTGATGGCAGGAGTAAAATAAAAGCATGGCCAGGGTGGTGTGGGTTCCCGATGATGTTGGCTGGCTTTTGAGACAGTGCCTCCTATAGATCCCTTAGATGGTGGGGAGGTGGTGATGTTGGACTGGGTAGTTTTCACCATGTTCCTGGGCGTTCAAGTTGCCAAACTAGGCCTCGATGCAACCAGTCAATATGCTCTCTACTCTAAACGTTCGAGAGTAATTGTCGCTATGCCAAATCTCCTCTATCTTCTAAGGAAGTACAGGTGTTGATGGGCTTTCTTTATGATTGCATCAATGTGCTGGGTCTAGGACAGATCTTCAGAGATGTGCACTCCCAGGAATTAAGCTTTTGACTTGCTCCAACACCAACCTGTCGATGAAGACAAGTTTGTGGATCTTTGGCCTTCCTTTTATACAGTCAACAATCAGTTCTTAGTTGCACTGACGTTGAGAGCAAGGCAGTTGTTCTAGCACCTTTCAGTCAGACGATTGATCCCCCTCATTCATCATCATCAGTAATCAACTGAGGTGTCATCGGTAAATTTAAAGATGGAGTAGGAACTGTGTTCAGACATAGTCACGGGTTGAGTGAGCAGAGGTGAGGGCTGAGCAAACAGCCAAGATGCTCCAGTGCCTATGGTTATCAAGGCGGATATATTGCTGCCAATTCGTACTGATCCTGTTCTGTTGAGGAAGTTGAGGATCCAGTTGCAGAGTGATGCGCAGAGACCAAGTTCCCAGTAATCAACTTGGAAGGGATGATGTAATTGAACATCGAGCTGTAATCTATGAACAACCTGACATATGCGTTTTTATTGTCTAGTGTGGAGTGGCGAGCCAATGAGATCGCATTCTAGTCTATTGTGGCAGTAAGCAAATTGTATTAGATTCGGATTCTAGTTGAGATTGGAGTTGATATGCAACATAACCAACCTCTCAATCCACTTCGTAACCACAGGCATTAGTGCCACCGGTCCTTAGTCATTGGTGCATGCCACTTTACTCTTTTTTGGCACCAGTATTACTGATGCCCATTTAAAGCAGGCGGTAACTTCAGACTTCAGTAATGAGAGGTTGACGATGTCCACAAAAAACTCCAACCAGTTGGTGCGCACATATTTTGAGAACGTGACCAGGCCCAGATGATTTCTGGAAGGATTTCTTACGTTAGCCTCATTAACCAAGTTTGCAATACCATCGGAGGCTATGGGGCCTGGCAAGGCACACCAGTGTTCTCCCCATCGAAGCATGCGCATTGATGGAGATTGCAGGTGAATTCCCTCAGGAGGTAGAAGGGGCAGTATTACACTTCCAGGTGTTCGAGGTGCAAAAAGTAGCAGTTGGACAGGTCCCCCAAGTTTGAGCACCACTAAGAATGTACCATGAGTGAGATGCCACCACCCCTCCTTTCCTCACTGCCTCCATTCTGTGCATGTGATGAATGGAGAAACCTTCTGGAGGGCCGAATCTGGGGTGCTGGGAGAGAGCTATGTCTCTGTGAAACGGAGCACACAGCATGCCCCCAATACCCTTTAATAGTAAGATTAAATGAGAACTTACCTGTTTGAAGTTTGATCTTTATTTTATGAGGAGTTGCGATGAGGGATTTCGTGAAGACCTCGCCAGCACGCATGCGCGACATTCTTCAAAGCAGCGGTGTGGAATCACAGAACTATCCAGAAATGACCAGTATAGTAAGATTGAAGAGACTCTATATACCAGTTGACCTTATGGTAGAGGGTTGGGAGCGGAGGGCACAAAATCCCTCATCGCAACTCCTCATAAAATAAAGATCAAACTTCAAACTGGTAAGTTCTCGTTTAATCTTACTATTTAATTTCGGAGTCACGCGAGTGACTTCGTGAAAATTTCAAAGCTCTGTGATTACATGCCCTGGACCACGTCCATGCTTACACACGGCCACAATATTGATGGAAGGAGTATATTAACATATTTCAGACTTGACAGGCTGAAAAATAATAATGTTTATTAATCACAAAACAAAAGCCCCTCATTCGGGGATTAATGTATGTTGCTGACCAGTACTCAGCACAGTCTCTGCAAACATAGCAGGAGCGGTCACAGGTTTGTTGTAAAACCTCTGGAATGTAGCTTCGCTAGCCCAGCCTGCTGTGGCGAGGATATGGTCCATGGGCACCTCCATGGTCCTCGCCGCTGATGTGGATGCAGCCGTTAGAATGGGATTTAAAGATATTAATATCAATACCTGCTGCATCCGGTACTACCCTGAGCCACCTGGAGATCGTCTGCACCGTCACCCTGTGATGGGGTTTCTTATGGCTGATCAGCAGGTTCCTCTCCATTCCCCTGAGGGTATGCAGCACTTTAATGTAGTGACGGATATGGGTGGCTAAGCAGAGCCTCACATCAGCGGGGTATGCCAGAAATATCAGCTGCAGCCCTGTGAACCCAGGTCTATGCTGCTTGAGTAACTCATCAATATAGAAGGTTACTCTCTCAGGGATAGAGACAATTTTATCCATATTGATCTTATGTAAGGTCTGAACCCACTGAGCTGATGTTAGTGCCATCAACATCACCACTTTCAGGGTGAGTTTGTCCAGTGGTAGTCCAATCATAGGTGACCAATTCCTGAGTAGGGTCAGCCCCAATGTCCCAGGTGACGTTGTAATGTGGTCGGGGAGGGTTTGAATTGAAGATACCCCTCATTAATTTGGACACAAGCTGGTGTGATCCTACCCCTATGCAGAGGTAGGAGGACAGTACACTCCTGGCACTGTCGATGGCGCTGTAGCTGAGGTGTTCGTCATGGTGCAGCCCCGCGAGAAATACCAGCATATGTGCTATCGTGGCAGAGTCATACGAGATGTTAATCCGTGTGCAGTAGGCCTCCCATTTTCTGATTTGTGTCAGGTACTGCCGTTTGGTAGACTCTCTGCACGATGCTCCGATGGTGTCCATGGTCCTTGGTGTGAGTCCATATTGTAGCAGAGGTCTCTTCAAAACCTGCAGGCCAACAGGTTCAGATGACCGTGGCACGGATGGTATTACCCTGTAGTGGGGTTATTCACCAAATCTGGGCTCTTGTTAAAAAGTGCCCATGGTTCTTTAATCATCCCAAGGGCCACCGGATACCTTGGTTGTGTAGGCCAGTCGGGTATTATTAAAATACCTGTTGCAGAATCTGATTTTATTTTGCGCAACACCCGACTGATGAAGCAAAATGGAGGAAATGCATAGAAATACCATTTCCCCCAGTGCAGCAAGAAAGCGTTCATCGCTATTGCCCCAGGATCTGGTTCCCAAGATACATATGTTGGTATCTGATGGGTCAACCTGGACGCAAAAAGGTCGATATCCGGTGTACCAAATTTGGCTGTGATTTTTGTAAATATTTGGGGATTCAACGTCCATTCAATGTTATCATTGAATACTCGTGACCTGGTGTCCGCCACTGTATTGAGCTTACCTGGAAGATAGGTAGCTGATATCCAAATATTTCGTTCTATGCACCAGAGCCAAATTGAATTTGCCAATTCATCACAAGATATTGACTTGATACCACCCATATGATTTAAATATGCCACCACAGTGGTATTGTCTATTTGGAGACTGACATGCGTATCATAGAGGCTTGTACAACAAGCTGGTAGTCCATGAAATGCTCCTAGCATCTGCAAATAATTTATCCATTGTGATAATAGAAGGGTAGATTCATGCGAGTCCCATGAACTGGAAGTAGTGTCGGTAGCTCCCCAACCCTGGGCGCTTGCGTCAGTTTGTAAAACCACTGACGGGTAAGGCACAATGATGGGCTTGAATGAGTTATGAATATTATCAATCTACCATTGTAACTCAAATTTTGCCTTGATTGGCAGCTGCATAGGTCTGTCAAAATGTCCAGCATTCATTTTTAATGCTGAAATCTTTGTTCTTTGTAAATGTTGATAATGTAAAGGTCCAAATTGCGCAGCTGGAAATGTAGCCCATTTGCAAACCCCATTTTTTTAAACAATGATGTAGTAGCTGTTACTGCTCAATTTGTTGATTCCATGGTATCTCCTACTATTAGGATGTCATCCAAATAGGCCATAACTATATGGTTCTGTCTCCTCAGTGTTGCCAACACTGGTTTCAATAATTTGGTAAATAATCTAGGGGCTGTAGTAAGCCCATTAGGCAGGGCTCTATATTGCCACAGCTGATCCATCCAAACAAACTTCAAGAACTTCCAGTGATGTTTCCGTATGGATACTGAATAGTATGCATCTTTTAAATCGATGCGTGCCATGAAGCAACCTCGAGAAAACAGTCATTTGGCCGTTTCAAACGTGTCCATTTTAAAATGGGTATATTGCACAAAGGTATTCAAATGGGTTAAATCAATGATGATACGGCATCCACCATCATTTTTGGTTTTAGTAAAGATGTTGGATAGGAACTCAAAAGGTTCGTGAATCGTTTTTTCTATCCCTTTTTCTTGTAGCCTCAAAATTTCAACATGTCCTTCCGCTATTTCCTTATGGGAAAGTGCAAATTTGCGGTCTGGTACATGTTGAGGCGGGGAAGTTGTTCATTCATGAACTCAATTTCGTACCCCTGAATACTTTGTAAAATAAACGAGTCTGAAGTGATAGAACTCCATGCATCTCCAAAAAAACGTAATCTCCCACCAATTTGCGAGGTTACACATGCAAACCGTGCATGAGAACCAGCCTGCCTTACCTCCATGGTTAGTGGCGGGCCTTAACATTTTTGGTGTTTCGTGGAGGTGCTGGATTTTGGGTTTGCCGCATCTTCCTTGATACCTTGGTCCTTGCTAGCCTATCAGGTGGCCCCTGAGGTCTTGAATATGGCAATCTGCGTGATGCCTGCCTGCTGGAAGGAGGCAGTCTCATCAACCCAACTGCCTTCGCTTGGTCATCCAGGTCCTTGACCTGTTTAGGCAGGTCTTCCCCAAACAACTGTCGCGGCGGTGGCGTCGGGGATGCTTTGCATAATCCTGCGAACTTCGGGTTGAGGGTCGGCTTTATGGTGATCTTCCGGAATGCATTAATCTACTATTGAGTATTACATAATAGAGCAAGAGCATCCTCTTTCTCTGTAAACAGTTCCGTCCCATCTACCGACCTGGCAAAAGCAGTAATCCCCGACGTGCGCAGCTTCAGGATTTTTTGCAATTTCAACTCCTGTGCTCTGATCCCCGAGCTGATGTTGCCCCAAATGGGTGTGTTTACAGTGGGCACATTCAATGAATTACAGTTGTTTGGGGCCTTGTACCGGTTCATTGCCTCAGTAAGGACCTGTTCTTGCAGCTGGTGGGTGGCGAGGAAGTCTATACTAGCCGCCAATTTGGGCTGTAGAGGTTGACCCGAGGGTTTCGGCTGGGCGAACTTGGAGACAACTCCTAGAAGTTCTTCCTGGGCCTGTTCAGGCACCGCAGGTTCTTCCTCGTCCCCCAGCTGCTGATCCCTGGCACTCCCCACCGATGATGGGGATATGCTGGGGACCCCAGCCACATATCTCCTTGAACTAGAGGACATAAGGTCCTGCTGCTGGAGACTGTGATCCAGGAAACGCTCCATGCGACCGCCGCCGCCATCTGCAGACGACAAGTCAGCTTCCTCAGGTTCTGGGGCATCCCTGAGGCTTCTGTCATCAGCCCGGACCACGTCAAGGTGATAACACAGGTGCCGTGACAGGATGTCGCTGCCTGCCGCTGCTGCGGGGCTAGGCAACTGCCACGCGGACCTGCCGCTGGTCTGAAAGGACATAAGGAGTGATGGGTCGGTCCCGGCCGCCGAAGCGTGGTGCCTCGACGTCCACGCGGGCTTGCTGCCTGTCCCCCTTAGGGACGAAGGCGACATTCGGTCACGTCCTGCCGCTAAAGGGAGGTGCAGTTACCGAGATGAGACTGCACCGGCCCGTGATCTGGCGGGCTCTCCCGGTGGTGAGTCTATGCCGGCCGCAGTCTCGATCCCTCACCGGTCCGCAGTCTGGCGGCCTGCTCCGGTGGAAAGTCGACCCCGGCTCTTTCAGCGGGGCTCACCGACTGGCGTATAGCTCTTCCCCTGGTTCGCCCTCTGGTGACCTGAATGGCTGGGGAGAGAGAACGGCCGGGTAACATGCCTCCGCATTTTAGCCATGCTGCTCCTATGTATAGGGGACAGTGGCAAGGAGTCAGGGTCTTGCCTACCCTGCTCCTGCGCGGTGCTCCTTCCACTCTGCTGCTCTAAAGACAGTTGTGGTGGAGAGTTGGGTCCCGTTGGTATAGGGCTTCCCGACTTCCGCGCCCTTTTCCCAGCCCGACGAGCGGGTGTTGCCGTTGTAGTGGGCAGCTCCTGGGTATGCAGCTGCTGACTTCTATCGGAAATCCTGCGGCTAGAAATGCTCTTACTCCTGTCCATCGTTCCTGTGAAACAAAATAAGTTTTCCCCACAGGAACTAACGAACTCAAGGTTAATTCCCCTTAACTGAGCGGTCCTTATGAAGGACTGGTGGTGGAGCGCACTCCTCCTCCAGCCGACGACAGCAACTGCGAGCGACGATATATCGCGCATGCGTGCTGGCAGGGTCTTCACGAAGTCACTCATGTGACTCCGAAATGAAATAAAGCAGCCTTGTCTCAAATTTATTTTCTAGTGACCGTGCATTGAACAGTGGAAAGGTTGGGGGGACGGGGGTTTAGTTCCCTCTGCTCCAGTTTTACTAGCAATTTCACCCAATGGCCTCATGTCCAGATACAATGGAAGCCTCCCCGTGTTTCCTGGGACTGTACTTGCCTTACCTACAATCCTTTGCAAGTTGGGGAATCCCTGCGATCAGGAATTGCCTTTCAATCACCAGCTCCATTGCCATCGGGAGATCTCAATGGCGGTGATCCATTTATATAGACTAGCAGCTCGTCATTAGTGCTGTTTCTTTTATCGAGAATAGTAGTTCTTAGAATAAACACATTTATAAATGCAAGTTAACTCACTAAGAGTAATGTTATTTATCAAAGGACAAACTACTGGGTCCATTTTGAATTACAAAAATGATCAACATAATAGAATAAAACAACTTTATTGTACTATCCATTGCAAAAATGATCACCCACATTTGAGTATATCATTGATCTGGCCTAACTAATTCCTATGTAAGCACATTGTGGCACGTGGGAGACAAAAACATCACTTGGCACTTAAAAGCTTGGTAACCAAAGATCACTGACTTGATGATTTTTGCATTTCAGTTTAGTACAATGCCTAGAGCCTCAGCTGAGGTTGCCTGTTCATCCTTAAAAGACTAACTCTTCAAAGTGTGCAGATGTTCTGAAGAAAAGCTAGCTCTGTGTCCATGCTTATGGACCAGTTATATGACCAGCTCTGTAAGACATTGCCTTAACTTGAACATCATCTCCTTCCATTTCCTCCAAATGGATCTCTTCACAGTTCAGGTTTTTCTTTGCACATTTTAGCCTTATCACTGTTAGCAGTTGGTTCACTGCCATCGCCATGCTATGCTGACTCCGTTGTCCTCAGCAAACATTTAGTCGTTTTGGCTATCAAATTCTTAACTTCTCTCAACATCCAAGACTCTAATGACACTTCTCTTCAACAAATTCATACATTTAATTAAAAAATCTTTATATATGGCCTATAACTAATATCTGCTATTACATGTCGACTCTGTGACTCATTAGGACTAATGAGGTTCCTGTCCCCAGCAATTCTGGAACATGGTGGCTTCGAACTTTGCCAGCATTTGTGTCGCCCAAAATAGATTTTGCATGTTTCGAGCATCTACACTCCCTCTCGTCCAATGCCCTATAAATGGCTGCCAGACTCAAATGACTGTGACATCAGTCTTGCAACCTGCACGTTTGTAATGCACAATGCTGATTCCACTCTACCAATAACAACCGCTTGACTTTAGGTATGGGTTGCTTCTTTTTGCGTGCTCTCTTCCTGATTTACAGCCAGGATATGGGCATCCTGAACCCGTTGGATGTCAGACATATACGCCTTAAATTTTCCATGGCCTATGTTTTAACAGCTAGTCCAGTTTTATCCATCACTTCGAGGATACAAAATGCTCAAGTAATTCAGCGGGCCTGGCAGCATCTCTGGAGAATATAGATAGGTCATGGTTCAACTCTTCAATACTTGCTTACCTACTTTCCTTGTTGCCTGCCCAATTTTGACCATCTATGGCATAAGATAGGTGCCATCAAGGTGTTCATCCCAGCACAGCCTTGCGAGCATCAACCACGTAACCAGTGGGTGCTAATCTTTCCTGCATCCATACCATTCATCACATCCTACCCCAGTTCAATTTTCATTTGTATATTCATATGTGAAGGAAATCTGTGTTACCCAGAAGCTTATTATGGATAATTGCAATGACCTGGCTGAAGAGTGGTATCAGCATCCTAAATGAAACCCTGTTTAATTATACCTACCACACTTGCCTCATCTAGACCACAGTGGCAGTATCTCTCCAATGAATATATCACTTTCTTTCTATTATCTCTTTGCCATCTTCTCATCTTTCACTTTTTCTACCTTTTAACACTGCACTTAGAATCCTAATTTTCCACAATCCACCTGTAGATCATATTTACTTTGCATCAATGGACCTTTATTGCTTTCCTTACTCATCCCTAATTAAGGCAACCACCATCTAAAACTTGCATTCTCTTTCCTCATTGTTCACTTTTTACTGTCTTCCCTTAATCATACTCAATATGAGCTTCCCCAACCCCTTTACACCAATGACAGCAAATGCATATCATAGAGTCATACAGTGTTGAAACAGGCCCTTCAGCCCAACATGCCCACACCAACCAACATGTCTCATCTACACTAATTCCACTTGCCTGCATTTGGCCCATATCCCTCTAAACCTATCCTATCCATGTACTTGTCCAAAAATTTCTTGAATGTTGCAATGCTATCGGACTTAGACTTCCCCCCTCTCACTTGCGCCTGGATAAAGGACTTCTTCACTGACTGCCCACAAACAGTCAAAATGGGCCCCCCACTGCTCCTCCACCCTCACACTCAGCACTGGTTCTCCACAGGGTTGTGTGCTGAATCCACTCCTCTATGCTCTGTACACTTACGACTGTACTCCCATCCACTCCACAAACTCCATTATTAAATTTGCGGATGACACCACAGTGGTCGGACTCATGTCAGGAGGAGAAAATAGACAATAGGTTCAGGAGTCGGCCATTCGGCCCTTCGAGCCAGCACCGCCATTCAATGTGATCATGGCTGATCATCCCCAATCAATACCCCTGCCTTCCTGCCTTCTCCCCACATCCCCCGACTCTATCTTTAAGAGCCCTATCTAGCTCTGTCTTGAAAGCATCCAGAGAACCTGCCTCCACCACCCTCTGAGGCAGAGAATTCCATAGACTCACAACTGTGAGAAAAAGTGATTCCTCGTGTCCGTTCTAAATGGCTTACTATTTATTCTTAAACTGTGGCCCCTGGTTCTGGACTCCCCCAACATCGGGGCCATGTTTCCTGCCTCCAGTGTGTCCAAACCCTTAACAATCCCCTCTCATCCTTCTAAACTCCAGAGCATACAAGCTCCATTCTCTCAGCATATGACAGTCCCGCCATACCGGGAATTAACCTTGTAAACCTATGCTACACAATACTCTAAATGCGGCCTCACCAACATTTTAAATATGCAAGACACAAAAAGCTGAGTAACTCAGTGGGTCAGACAGCATCTCTGGAGAAAAGGAATAGATGGCGTATCGGGTCAAGACCTTTCTTCAGGTTGCAAATAACTGTAACATGACTTGTCAACTTCTATGCTCATAGACACATATTACTTACACAGACTGTTGCCCACCTATTTTCCCCAATATCAATCCAATTATCTGGTCTTGGGAAAAGTTTCACAGCTACACTTTTAAATTACCATTCATCTAGGTTCTCACATTCCTATTCTGTACATTTTTTTGCAGCTAAAATTTAAAAGTAGAGGTTGACGGTATAGTTGAGCCAATTAAAGCATTGGTTTCTTGTCCTGATTTCGTGGGTTTATTTCACAGTCTCCTTCCACTAAAATAAAGGATTTTTTTCTTGAATGGGTTTGGTGAACATGACTTTCCAATTAATGCCATACCTGGTCATTCCATGGAAAGGGTTGCTGTATCCCACACTTTAAAAAACAAATCAGTGATGGAGTAACTCAGCCAGTCAGGCAGCATCCCTGGAAAATATGGATATTCTCTCTCAAGTCCTGGCAATACCCCCTTAAATCTTCTCTGCACTCTCTTCCAGCTGGAACTATCATGCATACCAAGACAAAACACCTATTCCAATAATGGACTGAGAGAATATGCTCCAGCAATCAGGATTGAGTGCTTTGTTATTATCTTGCAGGGTCACACTAGCTCTGGTGATTTAAAGAGATTTGCAAGTTTCATCCAGTCCTCAAATCAAATAAATCAAACACAGCCATCATTAATTCTTAAAGCTCTTCATATGATTTGTTCTTAAAGGTTTTCAGATTACACTTCATAAAAATCCAGAACCCAAGTACAGCACATTGGTATTATGATAGCAGCCTTTACAAACCTGGTTCTGAGAAACAAGACAAACTTTTCTCACAATAGAGAAGGTGAAATTATCTTTACTAAAAAATTACTTAAAATAACAACTCAAATCTCGATCAAGTTGGGCGTTAATGCAGTTTCAATTGTAATATAGGCAATGAAGAGGTATGGAGTATGAAAAACCACTGAGCTTTTTCAGTGGCTAAAGATGATTGAAAAAATACATTGTTAGATAAGCAGCAGCAAACAGTAAATGTTAATCCTCAATTATATATTCCATTGAGAAACAAAGAGTCCACGAGAAGAAGAATCTTGATTGGTAAGGAAACAACAAATTGGAACTTAAAGCATACAATATTGAACATTAGTGACAGGCTAAAATAATGGGAACATTTTAGACACCAGCAAAAGATAAACAAAAATAATAAACAGGATAAAAATAGAGAGTAAGCTAGCACTCTGCTTCAGCTAATCCTTTCAACAGTCTTGGATGTAGGCAGTCAAGTCCAAGGAACTGGTCTACTTTTAGTTCTATTAGTTTTCTTGTGGTGAGAGATCCAGCACAGAAGCGGGTAGATTTTCTTCTATTATTGAGACACTTCCACCATGATGGTCAATATTTCCCTTTAATTCTCTTGCCTCATCCTCGAAGGCAAAGATCTCCAAACTATGGCCCGCAGACCACATCCAGCCCGCCACGAGATTTTATCCGGCCCGCAGCAAGCTCTGTGCACTGGGCTACCCGGGTCCTAAAGTCCGGCGACTCAGAGAATTTGTAGCGTGTTTGCAGCATTTGCTCTCCACACACAACTTTCGTTTTCTTCGGAACGGATCTTTGGAAGAATGGGTTCAAACTGAATACCTGGTTCCAGGTGGGAGCTCGTTGTGCTCGGGCTCGGTATCTCTCCCTGTAGAATATGTAGATCATTCCTTGTTTCAGTCTCCGCCGGACCCATGTCCCTCACCTCTCTCAGGTACATCATGTCTGTATCGGTGCTGCTTCCTGCCCTTGTTCACTGTTTTAATGCTTCATCTCCCTCACTGTCAGCTTCCAACCAGCTCCCACTTTCCTCTGCTCGAGCCCCGAATATTCCCTTTGCTTTCTCTCCGTCTCTATCTCCGATTCAGAGAAAACGCGAGTGGCCAAAGTCCATTCCAAGCCCACGGACGCCATCGGCTACCTTGTCTATCCACTACCCATCATCGGAACTGGGATATTCGAGTCCGTATAGCAAAACTGACATTTATTTCCTTCTGCAGTTGTACAGGGCCCTAGTGTGAGCACACCTGGAGTATTGTGTGCAGTTAAGGTCTCCAAATTTGAGGAAGGACATTCTTGCTATTGAGGGAGTGCAGCGTAGGTTCACGAGATTAATTCCCGGGATGGCGGGACAGTCATATGTTGATAGAATGGAGCGACTGGGCTTGTACACTCTGGAATTTAGAAGGATGAGAGGGGATCTTATTGAAACATGTAAGATTATTAAGGGTTAGGACACGCTAGAGGCAGGAAACATATTCCCGATGTTGAGGGAGTGCAGAACCAGGGGCCACAGTTTAAGAATAAGAGTTAAGCCATTTAGAACGGAGATGAGGAAAAACGTTTTCACACAGAGGGTTGTGAATCTGTGGAATTCTCTGCATGCTTTCAAGAGAAAGCTAGATAGAGCTCTTAAAGATAGCGGATTCAGGGGATATGGGGAGAAGGCAGGAATGGGGTACTGATTGAGGATGATCAGTCATGATCACAGTGAATGGTGGTGCTGCCTCTTTGGGCCGAATGGCCTACTCCTGCATCTATTTTCTTTATTTTTTCCTACGGCCCACAAAAATGTGGCAAATAGATAATGTGGTCCTCATGCTAAAAGGTTTGGAGGCCTCTGCTCTAAGGGACTAACATTTGCCATATTTATTCCTTTTATACACTTGTGGATGTTCTTATTGATTTTTGTATTTTGTGCAAGTTTACTCTCAGTATCTATTTTCATCCTGTTTATTATTCTTGGATATATTTTGCTGACGTTTACAAATTCCCATAATTTTGGCATATCACTAACCTTCAGCTTTGTATGCTTCCCCCCCCCGATTTGTTGTTTCCCCAGCAATCTGGATTATTCTTCTTATGAAATCTTTATTTCTCAATGGAACATACCTTTGAGGATTCTTAAGCGCTTGTCACTGCTATGTAAATTAATGTATTTTTCAGTCAGCGAGTCCCACTGATTCTGTATTGCTCCATGACAAATCTATAGTGGTATAACTGAGACCAGGAACTTGCCCCATGGGAAAATAGTATGTAACGGTCTGGGTCTACAAACTATAGCTTGCCTCAGGAGTATTCTGAGCAAACCTTTTGATGGAATTGTGGCTCTTTATGAGATTACTGACACAATCCACAAAGAAGCATACCCATAAACATCCTTGAAGCACTCCACCTACCTCTCTGTGGAGTCAGAGTTCGCTATCTGGATCAGATGCTCACTGCTACTAGCTGAACGGTAAAGGCTTCTCCGTGAATGTTTCCTGCGGGGTTGTTCTCTTTCTGGAACCTCTTCCTGCTCCAAATTTTCACTTTCCTCGTATGGGTATGCGACTAAGTTAATGTAACCATCACGACCTCCTTCGAAACATACTGACACAACACCTGGACAGGAAGAACATTGGTATTTACGAGACTAGCAAATTGGCTTTGAGTGAATGTTGTCTCCCAATTTGCTTGAGAAAGCTATTGCAAAGTAAGTACATGCATGTATTTGTAGCATCAGATGTTCCCCACTATTAAATAAAAGCACAAATAGTAATCACAGAAATTTGAAAAGAAAAATGTTATTAAACACTTAATAGGCCAATCAGCACTTAAAACTGAAATGGACAATCAGTGTGATGCTGCACACTTTGCCTCCCTCTTGAGCTTACAAGATGCTATCTTTCCCTGTTCAATTAATGAGGTAAATCTATAATGAGTGCTGGGTACATGGTCAGTGTTCATAATATAAAATACAAGGTGCTTCAAAGGTTGCTCTCTGCATTACCAATTTAGAAAGCTTTCCAAAGCTGGCCCACAATTAAAAGAAATGTTCTTACCTGTCCAAACTGGGTGATTGGTGAAAAAAAGTGTAATATTAATAAATTACAGAAGTCTGAGGTCATATGATTTAATACTATATATTCTCATGGAATGTAGACATTGCAGGCAAGGGCATGGTTTTGACTGAGTGACAAGTCTTAGAGGGAAACTCGAGGAGTTAGTGGCGGACTTTAGGAGAGGAACACCCGTCTCCAACAATGGTGTGGATGTGCAGTTTACCAGGGAGTACAAATACCTTGGAGTGTACCTGGGAAGTAAACTGGACTGGTCCAGGAACGCTGAGGCCCTGTACAAGAAGGGACAGAACCGGCTGTACATTTTGAGATGGCTCCGCTCCTTCAATGTCTGCAGTAAGTTGTTGCAGATGTTGTACCAATCGGTGGTACCCAGTGCCATCTTCTTTGCTGCCGTGTGCTGGGGCAGCAGGGCGAAGGCTGTGGACTCGAATATTATCAAGAAACTCATCAGGAAGGCTGGCTCCATTCTGGGGTATTCATGGGAGGTGGTCTTGGAGGGGAGGATGCTCCTTAAACTGTGGAGCATCCTGGACAATGCAGCTCACTCCCTCCATGACACACTGGTCAACCTGAGGAATACCTTCAGCAACAGACTGGTTCCACCAAGATACAGGGCAGAATGCCACAGGAGATCCTTCTTCCATGTGGCTATCAAACTATACAACTCCTCCCCCTTCTGTCATGGAGTAGACGGAGGCTAACTTCCCATCCCCCCCCCCCCCCCCCCCCCGTCCCCCAATCTTTGCACATCCCCAATTCTTCCCTCTCGTCACTTTAATTTAATGTTTCATGTATTTTGGTTTTATGACTGTTGGCAGATCAATTTTGCACCTGAGATAAATAAAGTTCTATTGTATCATAAGTTAGTAACAGCTGTGTAATTGTAACTCTTGCCTTTCATGGCACCCAAAGTCACAGATTGAGAGCTGACTGTCAAAGTACCCTTGGCGAATGACTATGGTGCATTATGTGTTTGCCATAAACAGTAAACATGGCTGATCAGCATGGAGAATGTGAATGAATGGAATAGCACATTGGGGGTGGGGTCAAACAGGTTGCTTTGCCTGGATGACATTGAGCTTGTGTGTCGCTACAGCTGCACTCTCCCAGACAAGGTACATTATGTTAACACACTGAGTTGCATTTTTTTTTAACGGGGATAACTTTAAGGAAACACACTGCTGTAGTGCATACGTGGCTAACCAATTTTACTGAGATATTTTGCTGAGGATATTGAATGGTTCTGCTGTTAAATGTCAAGGAGAGAAGATCTAATGGCGCTTTATTTCTCACGTGTGCAACTGCAGAGTTAAATTCTTCTTGCATATTTATACATGTAGGCATTGCCATGTTTTGAGGCCATTTCCGAAGTGCAATCCGCCCTCGTGTGTTCAGTCTACAGAAGCAGTTCCCGATCCAGATAAACCACAGGCTTCCGCAGGGCCTTCCTCCGTCTTCAACTGGATCGGACCGTGAACAGACACGTCTCTCCTCACCCGGCCATCTGTGTATCCCGGGGCCGCCTCTTGCATCCACCTCGAAAGTGCTGGAAGTATGACCCTGGTTCACCCTCCTATCAGTTCTTGCTCCCAGTGTTCACTTCTGCAACAACTCCCTCCCCAGTTCTGCAGCACATGCCTTCGGGACCTCCGGACGGGTTCCTGGTTCCCTGGCCCGCTGATCTTTTAGTTTCTCGAGGAGTGTTCCCGATTCCGCAGCCTGTCAATCCTTCGGGACCTCCGGGAGGGTTCCCGGTTCCTCAGTTTGCTGAGCCTTCAGATCTTCATTGTGGGTTCCCAGTTCCACGGCACCTCGAAAAGCCTCTGCCACGCAGCACCTCAGGAAGGCCTCACTGCTACTGGGTATTGCATAGCAATAGTGTGGCATGAACTAACCAGGCATTAGCTGATAATGGTTAGGGCCTTACCCAACAGTCATGGACAGCTGCATGATTTGAATAATTACAGCTTTATTAATAATCAGCCCCATGCACAATAAGAAATATCATTGTATATACAAGGCTTCAGTAGTCACATGCAGGTCTGGTCTGGAAAGGTCATGATATTCATCCAGGCAACTCATAAAATTATAGTGATATAAACAGCTACTTTAGGTCATAGTCATACAGCACAGAAACAGGCCCTTTGGCCCAGATTGCCCATGGCTACCATGATGTCCCATCTACACTAGTCTCACCTGCCTGCGTTTGGAATATATCCCTCTTAAGCTTTTCATATCCAGGTACGTATACAAATATCTTTTAAATGTTGTTATAGTACCTGCCTAAACTACTTCCTCTGGCAGTTTGTTCAATATACCCACCACCCTCTGGGTGGAAATAATCGCTCTTCAGGTTCTTAACAAATCTTTTACCCCTCACCTTAATCCTATGTCCTCTAATTCTCGATTCCTCTGCTCTGGATAAGCAACTGTGCATTCACCCTATCCATTCCCCCAACATTCCTTATGCAAGTCAGATTTTACACAAGCCGGAATCACCTAGAGTACTATTGAACACGTGTTAATTTATTTATGAAAAATCAGAGATGTTCTGTGCCTTCAGTGATCAGCCCTTCAGTTCTATATCTACAGTTCACAATTTACGAGCAGTATGCATAGTTCAATTGGGGTAATTACAAATTAGTTCCGGAATTGCATGCTGAAGGTTCATTTTCAACAGGCACTACTATCAACGTAGCAGCAACTGTGTCTATTACCATCCTTTGCCCAAAATAATTCAGAGATCTGAAGAAGGGTCTCAACCCGAAACATCACCTATCCATGTTCTCCAGGGATGCTGCCCGACCCACTGAGTTACTCCAGCACTGTGCATTCTTTGTTTTGAAATATCACATCTGCTATTTCTTTGTAGAACTGTCCACTTGTTTTTAAATGGTGGTTTTTAAATGGTTTGTGATCCTTGTTCGACAGCAGTGCCAGCTAACCAATTTATCACAATCAATGGGGTTCTTGTCTCTCTTCTCGCTCAAACTGCAAGTCAATACTGCTAGTCTAAAGCTCGCCATCTCAGCAGCATCCAGCTACGACTCAGCAATAGCTAATAACTCAAAACCTTGCCACAAATGGGTCATCTTTTGTTTTGCAAATTGATGGAGAGCAAACTCCCCTTCTTTCACAATGCTCTAATAAATCAGAAGCGATAAAACTGTGCTTAGGGCGGCTAATAATGGGACAGAGACCAGTCTTTATCACTCTCACAGCAACTTAAACTCCTGGAGTGGCAGCTGCCTATAAAAATTAAATCATAAAGTGCTGGAGTAACCTCCGTGTCCTCCTGTTGCCTGACCTGCTGAGTTACTCCAGCACTTTGCATCTTATGGGGAATGCAGTTACTTGTAAACTTGAGTGTAGTCTAATTGTTGGAGCACTTCTGCAGCATGCTACCTTCTGGGCAAGCACCGCCACCATTGCCACCTTGAGTTCCATCTTATCATTGAGACACTTAATGTGACGTGTGGCCTTCTGGGTAAGCATTGCCGTCATGGCCAGCTTGATTCTACCCCCCGTCTTGCAATCGTTTAGTCACAAGGAACCTCAGATATAAACTCGAGTGATCATACAGTGTTGTGGAAATTACAATCTGCCTTGATTGCACTAGTGACGGAGAATTGCTTACGCGTGCAAGTTTACATAAGTCGAGGAGTGTCCGTAGCCCTAGCGTGCCTAATATCTCCTGATAGCTCAACCCTCAATCCAAGCAACACCCTCATAAATCTTTATTGCGCTTAATCCAGCTTCTATCATTCCTAAAGCAGGATGACCCAAACTGATCAAACCCCAGATGCAGCCTCTCCAACGTCTTGTGCAACTGTAACATAACATCCCAACTTCTATACTCAATATGTAAGAACTGCAAATGCTGGTTTACACCGAAGAAACTCAAAATGCTGGAGACCCTTCTCAACCCAAAACGTCACCTATTCCTTCTATCCAGAGATGCTGCCTGTCCCGCTGAGTTACTCCAGCATTTTGTGCTAATCGTCTGTACTCAATAACCTGACTGATGAAGGCCAATGTACTGAAAGCCTTCGTCACTAGCCCATCTACCTCTGACGCCACTTTCAGGGAACTATGTGCCTCCTCGAAATCTCTCTGCTCTATAACATTGCCTCGGGCCTTGCCATTCATTGCATATATATTGTTCTGCTTGGACTTCCCAAAATCCAAAACTTCACATTTATCTACATTAAACTTCATTAAGCATACCTCAGCCATCTTACCCAATAGATGTAGATCCTACTGTAATTTTTACTAATCACCCTTAGATAGAGCTCTTAAAGACAGCGGAGTCTAGGGATATGAGAAGGCAGGAGCAGGGTACTGACTGTGGATGATCAGCCATGATCATAATGAATGGCGGTGCAAAAGACCTACTCCTGCACCTATTGCCTATTGTCATCTTCGCTTTCCACAATCCAATCCAAATTATTGTCATCTGCAAAACTTACCAATCATGCCTTCGACATTCTCACCCAAATCTTTGACAAACTGTAAACAGCATGGGCCAGCACCAATCTCTGTGACATACCACTAGTCACAGCCCTCCAGTCAGATTCATTGGACGCAGTCATCCACATACAAAACCATGCTGACTATCCCTAATCAGCTCCTATCTACCCAAAATCATATATATCTTACCCCTCAGAATACACTCCAGTAACTTGCCTACTACAGATGTTAGGTTCACTGGTCTAAAGTTCCCAGGTTTTTCCTTGCAGCCCACAAATAGAGGTACAACATTAGCCACTCATTCTTCCGGCTCTTCACCTGCAATGAATGATGATTCATATATATCAACCAGGGCATCTGCAATTTCACGGATGCATCACTTCAGACCTGGAGATTTATCTAGCTTCATACGCCTTCGGATGTTGAGCAACTCCTTGACTATCTCAAGATATCTCCATTAACTGCCCAAGATCCCGTCCACGTCTTTCTCCACAGTAAAAAAAGAGATGTACTACATTAGAAGATCATGCCCATCCCCTTAACTATGACAAACATCTTTTGATATTCTTCCACTGTTACAATGACTTATGACTAGATACTACAAAAGTCTTATTTAAACAGGACCTTTCTGTACTGCTCATTCTCAGAATAGAATGCTGTCAAGCTATTAAAATAAAGACAGCACGTCTTATTTTAGCATTATATGATGCAGATATCTGAACCCAGGGGTTATTGCTACATTACAGTATTAGTACACTTTAGAAGTAATCCAATTTGTATTAAGGCTACATTGACACATGAGAATTTGTTGCAGTTCACTCAGGCCAAATAATAACTAGCTCAAACACTTTTTGCGCTGACAACATTATTTAAGTGTCTTGGCATTTAATAACTGCTCCAAAGTGATCTATGGGAACAGCAAAGGACTGATTAACACGTAAAGTGAATATAAACAGAAAACACTGGAAACATTGTGTAAAGCTAACATTTCAAGTTGTGGATGTATTGCCAGCATCTTGTGTTTCAGATTTACAGCAAATGCAGATATTTAAATTTAATGTAAACTGAACCTTGAGGCTATCGATTATGAGAAATGTAAGTTGTTGCTAAACTGACTCTCAGTTGCAATAATAGTTTCAGTATTAATACAAAATAATCATTACCAATACAATTAAATGGTCCTAAGTGCAGACATTTCCAATGAAAATATTACAAAGATAATGAATGCAACACAAACTAACCAAATCCGGTGGAATTAGGAAATAAATACTGTACATAGAGTTTCCAAATTCACACGCGCACATGCAACTGTGACAGTCATTAAGAGGGAAGAGCAAACAGGTGGGAGAAAGGGGAAGAAACAAAGAGAGGAAAATAGGAAGAAAGCTATTCTTATGATTATATAACATTCTCTTTTGACTACTCACCCCATCCAGTGTATGTGTAATTCTGAAAGGATAGATTGGTCTTGGAACAGGACACAAGCCAATTTATCAACACTGATAGTTGGACTAAAAGTGAGAAATTATAAGTTGTACATGCTCATCATATATTTCCTTCAATATAGATGAAAGAATGGTTGTATTTGAGTGAATTAAAACATTTTGCAAACGCAATCAAGAGATATTTCTAAATTTTCATATATTTAATGTGCTACGTTCTGCATCAGTTTTAGCATGTTCATTAATTTCCTTTTACTCTCTAAATGCCAGCAACAAAGGCAATTGTATTGCCAGAAAAATTTTAGTTTCTACCCTATCACTAATAGTAATTCTACACGATCTCAAAACAGGCTTGCTTTCTTACTCTTGCAGTTCTTATCAATTTAATCAAAACATGACCTGGTTCTCTCTTCCCATAGACAATGCCTGACCAGCTAACTATTCTGTTTCAAGAGAAACTGCTTTAGCAGGTGAGTGGAAATCAGGGACAAAAATCCTAAAGTTAGAGTTTGGGCATTTCTGGGCAATGTCAAGAAATATTTCCCCACATAAATCGGTGGAAATTCTAAATAAGTAGCCATTGAGGCTGTCGGTCAAATTAAATTTTATAAACTGAAACTGTGTGATTTTTACTAAGCATGGGTATTATAGGTTACAGAACCAAGATGAGGAAGATCTCAGTGGCACAACGGTAGAGCTGCTGCCTCACAACACTGGCGACCTGGGTTCAATCCTGACTATGGGTGCTGTGGAGTTTATCCGGTCTCGCTGTGACAGCGGTGGTTTTCTCCAGGTGCTCTTGTTTCCTCACTCATTCGAAAGACATGCAGGTTTGGAGGTTAATTGACCTCTATAAATTGTCCCTGGTATGTAGGATGCAAAAGTGGGATAATGTAGAACTAGTGTACGGATGAACTCAGTGAGCTGACGGACCCTTTTCCACGCTGCATTTTAAACTACAGAAGCAGATCAGTAATGAATTAAGTAAATAATGGTGCAGCGTGGAATAGTCTTGTGTTTATAAGAACCGTAGAAGACAAAGACAAGGAATTGTAATCCATTGTAAGGATTTAAGAGAGAGTTAGATAGAGCTCTAGGGGCTAGTGGAGTCAAGAGATAGGGGGAGAAGGCAGGCAAAGGTTATTGATAGGGGACGATCAGCCATGATCACAATGAATGGCGGTGCTGGCTCGAAGGGCCGAATGGCCTCCTCCTGCACCTATTTTCTATGTTTCTATGTTTAAGTCCACTTGAGCTCACGGAACACAGTACAGCGAGAGAGAGAGAGAGAGAGAGAGAGCGCGAGAGCAGTGTAAGTAACTGTTCTTGACATCAAGGCAGCACTTGATCGAATACGATTGCCTCCAGTTTTTCCAGTTCCTGGCAAAACTGAAGGCAATGGAAATTAAGGGAAAAAAACCTTAATCATATTTAGAATCATATTTAGCAAAAAGAAAGTTGGTTGGAGGCCAATCGTCTCAGCCACAGGATATCTCTGCATGAGTTTCTCGGGAATGCGCCAGAGGCTATAAAGTTTTTATCTGCTTCATAATGACTTTCCTTCAGTCATCAGGGCAGGAGGGATGTTCAATAATAAGTGCACAATGTGTAGTATCATTTGCAACTCTTCAGTCCACATTCAAATGTATCAAGACCTGGATAATATCCAGGCCTGGGCTGACAGATTGCCAAGTAACATTTGTGCAACACAAGTGCCAAACAATGATGATATTCAATAAGATCTAACTATTACCCTGACATCCAATGGCATTGCCATCACTCAATCTCCCATTATCAATATCCTGAAGGGTTACAACGCACATTGTGGCTTCAAGACAAGTTCAGAGGCTAGGAATCCGGCGGCGAATAACTTGCCTCCTAATGCCTCACCAATTACAAGGCTCAAGTAAGGAGTGTGATGGAATATTCTCTATCTGCTTGGATAAATTCCAACACAACAACACTCAAGAAGCTTGATACTGTATAGGACATAGCAGTCCCCTTGATCGCCATCTCATTCACAACCACTGACTCAAAGTAGCAGCTGTTTGTACCATCTACAGGAGCTACACACCTTCTTAGGCAGCACATTCCAAATCCACAATCTCTACCAACTCAAAGGATAAGGGGATAAGATCCCGTCAATAGCAGGGGAACACCACTTGGAAGTGGCCTTCCAAGCCACACACCATCCTGACTTGAAAATAGGACGCTTTTCCTTCTCCATTGCTGGGTCCAAATCTTGGAACTCCATCAGCATTTTGGGTATACCTACCTCACAAGACAGCAGCTCACCACTACTTTAGCAAGGTGAAGTAGGGATGGTCAATTAAATACTGGTCTAGTCTGCAAAGTCCACATTCCTTGAATGAATAGCCCTAAAACAAATTGTTGGGGTCTGTGTAATTTATGAAAGATGATTCATTGAATGTTGAGGCTGGTGGGATAAAATGCAAGGACCAAGGGAACTTCTGCAGTCTTTATAGCCTTTTGACAAAGTTACAGATCTCCCTCCACTGGAAATATCTTCTCCATATCCATTCCATCCAGATCTTTCATTATTCGGTGCATTTCAATGAGATTCCCCCCCCCATCCTTCTAATCTCCAGCAAGTACAGGCCCAGAGCCATATAATGCTTTACATATGTTAACCTAATCATCCCATTATCATAACTCTCCTCCGGACCTTCACTAATGCCAATACATTCCTCCTCAGATATGGGGTTCAACACAGTCCACAATATTCAAATGTGGTCTGACCACCACCCTATAAAGCATTAGCATTACATCCTTACTTTTATATTCTAGTCTTGTTGAAATGAACAGCAACATTGAGTTTCTCTTCTTTACTACCAACTCAAGCTGCAAATTAACCTTTTAAGAATGCTGCACCAGCACTCCCAAATACCAATGCACCTCTGCTTTCCGAATCCTCTCGCCATTTAGAAAATAGTCTATACCTTTATTCCTCCTACCAAAGTGCATGACCATACACTTTGCAATGCGATATTCCACTTTTTTGCCCACTCTGCTACCCTGTCCAAGTCCTCAACACTACCTGCCCCTCCACCTATCTTCTTATCATCTGCAAACTAGGCCACAAAGCCATCAATTCCATTTTCTAGATCATTAACATATTATGTGAAAATTAGTAGACTTAACACCAACCCCTGTGGAACATCACTAGTCACAGGCAGCCAGCCAGAAAAGGCCCCCTTTATTCCCACTCTTTGCTCTCTGGCAGTCAGCCAATCTTCTATCCATGCTAGTACCTTGCCTCTAATACCATGGGCTCTTATCTTGCTTAGCAGCCCGATATGTGGCACCTTATCAAAGGGCTTCTGAAGAGAGTTGGTCAATAAATGCACGGGGTCACCACCACAAAGTCATTGAGACAGTTCTCCATGTGGTCAGTGGTAAAATACAACCTAACAAATGGATTCACAATTTTGTGCTCAGTCAGGTAGAGGGTGAAGTGCTGCTCAACAAGATAAAAATGGGACTAAAGTAAACAGCTTTACTTTAAATCCAAATCTCACACATCTCGTAGGCTGCATAACTGTATAAAAGAGGTAGTTAGAAATCCACACGAAGAACCGGCACTTTCATCACATGTATAGGCTGGATGTCCCATCTATGGTACTATGATTACATGAAACTCAGATGACTAGGCAAACCCATTTGTGCTGGTATCAATAATTTTAATGGATGAAACTCAGCCGGATTCTCAGCTGCCTGGACTTGACACTTGCAATCTCCACCTCATTGATCTTACCTGGTGCAGATGCCAGAGATCAATTGAACATCCAGGAACCATCCAGACAGAAGTGAAATGCAAACAGCTTACAACTACAACTAAGCTGCTGACAAGTGAGGCAGGGAACGCCTTTTTACAAGCTTTTAAATCACTGATATCAAGACATTTAAAACATTTAGATTGCTTTAAATAAATTAAATATTTCACAAAATATAAAAATTAGTAACATCTAAACAGTAAGAAATCATTCATGATATATTGCAATAAAAGTATAAGAAAAATGACTAAACTTTTGAATGTGATCTCCATGCAGGAATCCCTATTCATAAAGGTGTGGTGTCTCCATTTCGACACCCTTCTTCCGAATACAATCAGGCTCTGCCACTGGATTCCATACAAATGTCTGGCATTTAATTATCTGACCTTCAGCCAAAGGCAGCACTGTTTGCATGTTAATGACAGATAGCTTCGCATTTATGTGCATTTACCCAATCCAAAATGCCAGAAGCATTAATACTATTGTGCCATTTCAGAAGAAAATTGAGTTGAATTAATGTTAAGGGTTTGTTAAATGTATTATTAACTCACTGTTATAGCTGAAGCTCAATTTAACAAACACCAAGGATTATTTTTAAACAATTATTCACATCCATCTGTTAGGACTAACTTGCGTGTCTTACAGTGAAGTGGATTACATACTGCATCTATTTAAAGTACAAATACCGTGGAGATCAACAGATCCAATGAACAGTCAAAAATCATGCCAAACTGTTCCCATTCGAACCAGATAGCTAATAATGCTGCTCACTCTAAACCAAACAAATGCATGCTTCCTTGTAATTTGAATTTAGACTTATTCCACAGATAAAAATAAATCAGAAAGGACTGTACAGACTGCTCATTTCTGTTAAGAAGATTCTCAACATCTCACCTTTGTATTCTGGAGTAAATTCTTTCATTTCTGGTGGCAGGGACTCATAGAACCTCTGTTCCCGACTGATGAGGGGCTTACAAACTGTATGATCATCATAGCGCATCATACTGGTATGCCCGCCAACCTGATGGATGAAGGGCTCCAAGAGAACTCCTTTGCTTCTCTCTGGAACTGTGTTGTTACTATATTTCCCCACTTCCATGATGTCCAAAAGGCACATTGCGTTACAGAGCCACAACTCAGAGGAGACATGGAGCACAGCGCATAGGCCTGGCTACGCTGGCTGCAGGTGTACAGGCCAGAGGACCAGCCTCCAGGACTAAATATCTCCAGCGAAGAGCTGTTCCAAACTCCACTGATGTCTTGCTCAGAGCTTGCTTCTAGAAAAAAAGGAAAAAGGAAAACGTAAACTCACCTAAACTCCAGTAATCAACTCACTGGCACATCACAATTATGTGGCAATGTGGAATATAGAATGTGCCTCATTTTCCATGGGTAGCTTACAACTCAACAGTATGAACATTGAATTCTTCAATTTTAGGTAACTTCTACAAACACCCCAGTTCCCCGCCCCTTTCATCCCCCTCACCCTTCTCCTGAATCCTGGCTGACCTTGCACCGTCTCTTCCCACCCTTTCCACCAAAAGTGTCCTTCAACAAGCTTCAGTGTTTGCAAATATGTAGGGTTACACAAAAAGCTGGAGAAACTCAGCGGGTGCAGCAGCATCTAAGGAGTGAAGGAGATAGGCGACGTTTCGGGTCGAGACCCTTCTTCAGACTTGCAAATATGTATCCCTTTTGGGCCTACACCTATTTCTATCTCGAGCCTTTGTCCAATGTTCTGCCTATCAGAGAACCCCCTTGCTTGAGGTCATCTGTTACCAACTGTTCAGCCCTTTCTCTCTTTCAGCTTTCTTTCCTGTTTCTCACTGCAATGAGACTGAAGAAGGGTTCAGACCCGAAACATCTATCCATGTTCTCCAGAGTTGCTGCCTGACCCAGAGTTATTGCAGCATTTTGTCTTTCTAATGTAAGATTAATGTTTTATATTGGTTGCAACTATTCAGTAGAATATTTCATTGTACAATCTTAATCTACTTCCAGGTGGCCTTAAAATTAATAGAACTGTCATCAGAGATGTCACAGGTGAATCTCACACCTTTCATAAATTTGAAACCGATTAGTTAAATAAAAGTTAATTTCCATTTTGACTAGCCATATCGAAGCAATGGCAAAGAAAGCACACCAACACTTATACTGTCTTAGAAGGATTAGGATGTTCAGCATGTCCCCAAAATACCTCACCAACTTCTACAGATGGACCGCAGAAAGTATTTTATCAGTACGTATCGCCAAATGGTTTGGGAACTGTTCCATGCAAGACCGCGAGAAACTGTAATGAATTGTGGACGCAGCCCAGACCATCACGCAAACCGACCTCCCTTCTATTGACTTCATCCACACTTCAGGCTGCCTCAGCATAATCTAGGATGAGTCTCACACCAGACACTCCCGCTTCTCCCTTCTCCCATCAGGCAAGAGGAATACAAGTGTGAAAACACATGCCTCCAAATTCAGGGACAGTTTCTTCCTAGCAGTTAACAAGCAACTGACCATCCAATCACCATATAAAGAACAGTCCTGAATTACCATCTATCTCATTGGAGACCCTCAGATTACCATTTACAAACTTTACTGGATCTTATCAAGCACTAAACGTCATTCCCTGTATTCTGTATCTGTACACCATGGATGGCTTGATTGTAACCATGCAGTCTTTCTGCTGACTGGATAGCATGTAACAAAAAAGCTTGTTTACGTGACAATAAACTAATTGCCCATTGAAAGTGGTATATGTTACCATTCCTATTTATCCCAATTTCTATTTCAAGCAGGCATATTGGAATATGCTGCCCTTTCAAATGCGCACACTTAAGGGCCTGTCCCACCGTACGAGGTAATTGACGAGTTCGCCCGAGTATCCCCCGATTCTAACTTGGAGAATTACGGTAATAGCCGTTCGTAGGTACTCTGAGCTCTCGTGGATATTTTTCACACTGTTGAAAAAACTTTGCGAGCTTACCGCGTTTCCCCGAGTACCTGCCGTTAGCATTACGAACCGCTAAGAGATGTCCCGAGCTCCGATGTACCCGCTACGTACTTACCACGAGTTAGATTTTTTTTTTTTTAAACTCGGGAGAGCTCTTGGGTAAAATCGTATAGTGAGACAAGCCCTTTAGAAGAACAACAAGGAACTTCTCTCTGAAACAGCTCTGGGATGGAGGATTATTTAAACGCTAGAAATGAAACCCATCGAGGATAATTACAAGCAGAATATGCTGATTTCACTTACATGTTCTGGTCTGCCTGGTAATTAAAAGTCATATACCACTTTATCGTCTGTACCACTTTATTGCAAACACTATCTTTCACACTATCTTCCATCAATAACTAGCAACATCAGGCCAGATTTAATGCCATATATTCACATTGTCGGATTGCAAACTCGAGTATATTTATTAAACCTTCACAATGCTCGTATGTTGACAATCCAATAAACAATCACTACATAATGACAAGTCCACAGGTTACAGCATGAAGCTGAATATTTCTCAGTTTACCAGTCTGCTGTTCTAAAGGAAATGTTCTAACATGCTATGCTAAAGCATACTGAAAATCTATATTATTAAACCTCCATTAGGTTCACTATTTCAATAGATCAAATTGACAAGTGACCAAATTTCATGTGCTGATCACTAAAACAATTTAAAGTATCTTTCTACGCTTGAATTTCATTTTGAGAAAGTGCTGCATAACATCCAGGAAAAATAGTTCTATTTACATTCTAGCCCACCGTACAAAATAGTTAAGACATCGCACCAGAAATAGTAAGTGGCCTAATAACAAGCATGTGGAATGGTTGCACTGAAGCAACAGATTTAAAGGGGACATGTCCAAAGAAAAAATGTATTGAAAAACACAAATTGGGCAGCAAGGTGGCGTGGCGGTAGAGATACCGCCCTACAGCATTAAAGACCTGGGTCCTGACTACAGCTGCTTGTCTATACGGAGTTTGCACGTTCACCCCGCGACCACGTGGGTATTCTCCGAGATATTCTGTTTACTCCCACACACCAAAGACGTACAGATTTGTAGATTAATTGGCTAGGTATAAATGTAAATTGTCCCCAGTGTGTGTTAGTGTGCGGGATCGCTGGTCAGTGCGGACTCGGTGGGCCGAAGGGCTTGTTTCCGCGCTGTATTTCTAAGCAAGAAACAACTAAACCAATTTCTAAACACCTAAACCAAGAAATAAGCCTTTGATTCAGTGTCAAAGAGCTATACAGCACAGAAACCAACCCTTTGGCTCACCTTGCCTGTGACAACCAAACTCACATATTGGACAGAAAGCTGCACCATAAGTTCCTGGCACTTGCATTCTATGTCCCAGCTAATAAAGCATCACACCCTGTATGCCTTCTTCATCACCCTATCATAGTAAGCTGCTAAATTGAAGGATCTTTGGATATACATAAAAGTCTCTCTATTCCACAATACTCCATAGACCTTTACCATTCACTGTGCGCGTTTTGTTTTTAGTTTAGAGATACAGCGCGAAAACAGGCCCTTTGGCCCACCGGGTCCACACTGACCAGCGATCCCCGCACATTAATACTATCCTATAAACACTAGGGACAATTTATACATTTACCAAACTAATTTACCTACATACCTGTACGTCTTTGGAGTGTGGGAGGAAACCGAAGATCTCGGAGAAAGCTCACGCAGGTCACGGGGAAACATACAAACTTCGTGCAGTGAGCACCCATAGTTAGGATCGAACCCGGGTTTCCGGAGCTGTAAGGCAGGAACTCTACCGCAGCGCCGCCCTGTTTTATCCTTATTTCACCTCCCAAAATATATCACTTCACACTTGTCAGGATTAAATTCTACTTGCCATTGCTCCACCCAATATCCTTTTGTAGCATGAATCTATCAGCACTCTCCACAACCCTATCAATTTTGTCATCTGCCTCCAACATTAACATCCAAGTCATTAATGCATTAAGGTAGTTAACAAACAATAACCCAGCAATTATCTATGTGCTAAACATTGCAATAACGAGTAACATTTGAAAAAACAGATCCAAATGTAATTAATTGCATTATATTATGGTCAGACCAAAGACACTTTTGAAATAATTCAATCATATAACTGGTTGAATGAAAATTTTAAGTACCCAAATACCATCCAGACAAATCAGTTTTTTTAAACCACTATGACCCCAACATAACTACAATGCCAGGTAATGAAAGTTGCACGCGTTATGGTCTATTATAGTTGGTTACTTTTCATGCAATATCAATAAGACGGCAGTTTACTTACTTATAAATGTATCCAAATATAGTAGCTGTTAACAGGTCCAAGTAGTCAATCCGGCAATTTAAGACTTTTTCACACTGTGAAGGTGACTACCAATGTGTACACTATTCCTATGAACTCTTTCCAACGGCAATGACAAATAAGTACGTCAGACATGAACACACAGCAAAGAACCAGCCTCTCTGATTACGCATTGCCCTTGCATAAAAATAAACAAGCAAAGCAGCACAAAGGAAAGGTACCTATTGAATCAGCCATTTGATTTAAGAGAATGCAAAGGTGACCCCGGTGAGAGGCTTTACAGCTATGATAAACTAGTTACCATGGATCAAGTGCTTTGCTGAAAAGGCACTTCATACTAATCTTTTCTATAATTGCTGATCCTCTTACTTCCCAGATCGCTCATCAATATTTTTAATTTACACTAGACCAAATGGGACCTGTTGGGTCCCTGACACATGGGAGGGCTGGTCCCCCAATGCAACCCGTTCCCCAACACAATACTCCACCACTCATCCGTTCCAACGCAACTCGTTCCCCCAACGCAATATTCCACCACTTACACATAGCCCCAAACTGCGCAGGGACGGCTCATTTCCCTTTAACCACCAGCACTCCCTCCCCCTCTCTTCAGCCTGCCAATTGCACTTTAAAAAATAATCCAGTTGCACTTCCCCTGCCTCCCCCAGCACTCCCTCACCCTCCTCTTCAGCCTCAGTTTTTAAACTTTAAAATCTTGTTGACAGGACTCGGTGTTCTGTGATTGCAACATTGTTGCAGGGAGGGCCTGCAAGGATTTGGATCCCATTGTGGCGTCATAGAACTGCCAGTGCGCAGATGGAAGAAATGTTTCTCAAACTGGATTTTGTAAAGTTAAAAATGTGAATAACTTGTAAAATAACATAAATCTTAACAAAACTTGATAAAATATACATGACAAGGCAATTGTGAGTAAGGTGGTCCAAAAATTGTAACACTATCGTGTACCGTTTTGGCGTAATTCAGGGCATGACTCACAGACAGACAAATAAGATGAGAGTTTTTGTAATATACCGATTGTGCCTTCACGTTGCAAAAACATCACAAAGTGCTTCACAAGTTAGCTATCAAATATAAAATGTCAGCCATAAAATGAGATATCAGATCAGATGAACAGACTTGGTGGGGGAAAGGAGGTTAAAGCACCATTTTACGGTCAAAAGGAAAGGTGTAGAGGTTTTGGGGTGGGATTTTGGAACTTAAAGCTTTGACAGCTGTAGGTACGGGTTCAAAGACAAAATTTGGGAATGGACAACAGGCCAAAAGAGCATGAATGGTTATGATCTTGTAGAAGACTAACATGACAGAGGGGTAGCAGACAAGGCAAATTACACAATTCAAAATGACATATCTTTATTGTCAACACATTTCCTACTTCGCCTCCCTCTCCCCCCCCCCCCCCCCCCCCCCCCACCCCACCTCTGGGGGCACACACACGCACCAAATGTTGGGGTTGATGAAACTGAAAACAGAGTAAACCACAAGACCCAGCAGTCAAAGAACACGCATCTAATGCAGCTGTGCTCAAAATACCTCATAATTGCACAATTTCACAACTCTTTTTCACCCAGAGAGTTGTGATTTGTGGAATTCCCTGCCACAGAGGGTAGTGAGGGCCAAGTCACTGGATGGATTTAAGAGAGAGTTAGATAGAGCTCTAGGGGCTAGTGGAATCAAGGGATATGGGGAGAAGGCAGGCACGGGTTATTGATTGGGGACGGTCAGCCATGATCACAATGAATGGTGGTGCTGGCTCGAAGGGCCGAATGGCTTCGTCCTGCACCTATTTTCTATGTTTCTAATTCTATGTCAGATAACAATTCATCAGTAGATCCGCTTCACTGTTAATGACAAGTTTCAGTCTCTAGCCGGTTTGTTCTAGAATTCATATAAAATGAATAGCAAGTATAAAATCAATATTCTCCATTTAATACTTTGTTTTATTAAGGAACACCGCTTGTAATCAAGCCTGAAACAGGATCCGTTGCTGTAAGAGTGAATAAACACTGGGCAAAAACCTGGAAATATGCAAACAGAATTTGTGAGACACAAATATAAATGTCTCAAGTCTCCACATACACTGCACAGTATTTCCAGCATTTACATCTTCTGTATTTCCAGCAATAGCAGTCCAGACCAACCATTTGTTAATCCTGATCTTTCAGCATTTTGGTCATCAAGTAATGTGTTAATAGCTCACCGAGTCTTGGTTCCTTAGTACCCTTTCAACTAACCAGGGTCCCATTTTCTGCAATTCCTTGAAACTTACCTGTTGCACTCAGTAATTTAGTACAAAACTGTAGCAATAAACAAAAAATTAATAGAAATAGCATCTAAACATCTGGAAAATTTGCTAGTTCACTATCAAATTCCACAGCATGCTGAATTATTGCCGGTTTACTGGGTTTTTTTGCTTTCAACAGTAATCTTGTTAATCTTGTTCTCACGAATCCATCTGTCATAGTTGTACCTATTCATGGTAGAAGTAACTAATAGAAACTCATTTGTGAATGACAAACTTTTTTTCACACAAGAGCATTCCATTATGTGTGGCACTACCAGTGTCAAGCAAGATGGATTAAAATTGATTAGTTCAATGCTACAGTGCCCTCCATAATGTTTGGGACAAAGACCCATCATTTATTTATTTACCTCTGTACTCCACGATTTGAGATTTGTAATATTTTTTTTAAATCGCATGTGGTGAAAGTGCACATTGTCAGATTTTAATAAAGGCAATTTTTATACATTTTTGTTCTACCATGTAAAAATTACAGCAGTGTTTATACATAGTTCCCCCCCCCCCCCCACACCCATTTCAGGGCACCACAACCAACAGCAATGTCATGTAAAGGAAAGTTGTCATGTTTAGTATTTTGTTGCAAATCCTTTGCATGCAATGACTGTTTGAAGTCTGCGATTGATGGGACATCTCCAGTTGCTGGTTGTCTTCTCTGGCGATGCTCTGCCAGGCCTGTATTGCAGCCATCTTTAGCTTATGCTTCTTTTGGGGGCTTGTCCCCTTCAGTTTTCTCTTCAGCATATAAAAGGCATGCTCAATTGGGTTCAGATCGGGTGATTGACTTGGCCACTCAAGAATTTACCATTTTTAACTTTAAAAAACTCCTTTGTTGCTTTAGCAGTATGTTTGGGTGGCTCTTTTCAGTACTTGGCAACTGTAACCCGGCCATCCTATTTTTTCGGCTAACCAGTGGTTTACATCTTGCTGTGTAGTCTCTGTATTTCTGTTCATGAAGTCTTCTGCTGACAATGGTGATTGACAAAGCCACACCTGATTCTTGAAGAGTGTTTCCTGTCAGACAGGTGTTAGGGTTTTATTTTAAATTATAGAGATAATTGTTCTGTCATCAGCTGTGGAGGTCTTCCTTGGCCTGCCAGTCCTTTTGTGATTAGTGAGCTCACCAGTACTCTCTTTCTTCTAAATGATGTTCCATACAGTTGATTTTGGTAAGCCTAAGGTTTGGCTGATGTCTCTCACACTTTGATTCATGTTTCTCAGTCTCATAATGGCTTCTTTGACTTTCATTGGCACAACTTTGGTCCTCATGTTGATAAACAGCAATACAAATTTCCAAAGGTGATGGAAATACAGGAGGAAAGACTAGGTGCTGAGAGCTCTCTTATAGCTGCATTAAGGAGGCAATTAAACAGACCCAAGCAATTACAAACGCCTGTGAATCCATGTCCCAAATATTATGGTGCCCTGAAATGGGGGGGACTTTGTATAAAAACTGCTGTAATTTCTACATGGCGAAACCAAAATGTATAAAAATACCCTTTAATAAAATTTGACAATTTGCATTTTAACAACATGTGATTTTTTTTTCTATTATAAATCTCAAATTGTGGAGTACAGAGGCAAATAAATAAATGATGGTTCTTTGTCCCAAACATTATGGAGGGCACTGTATACGAGACACTGTAGGCCAACAGCAGCAGCACTGTGTTCAATTCAACCTATAACCTCATAACCTGCAATATATCTCATTTTACTTCGGAGTCACGTGAGTGACTACGTGAAGAAGCCCCGCCTGGCGCTGGATCGGCATTAATTCGACGCTATCGGTAGAGGAAGAGCTGCAGAGCGCAGCTCCAACACAGCGGTAAGGAAACGGCCCGCAGGTAAGTAAAATTATTTTATCTTCCAGGGCGTTTTCTAAAAACTCCGTAGGCTGGTGGGTAAACCAGGAGGAGTTTAAAAATAAAAATGTTTTAAAAAATCGCGGGTAAAACGTGCGTCCCGGGGTGTAGAATTTGGTCGTCTACATTACCAAAATCTTCAAAGGGCAAAAACTCAAGCGCTTATTCAGCGAGCAGGCCATTTGATAGGCCAATGCAATTGCCAAAGGAAATTTATCAGAATTACATTGGTGGATTGAGAATGTTCCACAAGCTGCTTAGAACATTTGGTCGTCAGCCAGTAGTGTTTTGCAAACTGACCCAAGTTCTCTCGGATGGGGGGGGGCTACGGATTATGAGATCAGCTGCGGGGGCAGATGGGCTGTCCAAGAGGATTTTGCTCCAAACATATGGTATTAATTATTTGGAGCTACTGGGAGCATTTATGGATTAAAAGCTTATTGTTCTACATTAAAGATTTACATGTCCATACACAAATAGACAATACCACAACTGTGGCATATATCAATCACATGGGTGGTGTCAGATCATGTGATCATCTGGTAACCAGATGTGGCAATGGTGTATTGGAAAAATATTTGGTTCAGCTATTTATCTCCCAGGAAGAGACAATGTTGTGGCAGACAAAAGATCATGAATATTTAAAGACAATACAGAATGGATGTTTATCCACAAATTTTCAAAAATATTGTCAGTCGGTATGGAGTACCGTACATTGATCTGTTTGCATCTAGATTGAATCACCAATTGCCCAAGTACGTGTCTTGGGAACACGATCCAGGGGCAGTAGCGGTGGATGCATTCTCGCTACACTGGGGGAATACGTTTTTATGCTTTTCCCCATTCTGTCTGATTGGGCAATGTCCCAAGGAAATAGCGCAAGACGCTGCCAAAGGCATTATTGGTGGTGCCAAAATGGGCCTACGCAGTCATGGTTCCCATTGATGCTTAAAATGATTGTTGAACCATGTATGACAATTCCCAGTTGTGACAATCTGTTGACACAACCAGTAACAAAAGAAATTCGTCCATTGCATGATCATATGAATTTGTTTATTTGCAGGTTCTGACCAGACCATTGCAAGAGTTTGAACTGTTGGACAGGACCGTGGTTGTATAGATGTAGCTTAGAGGAATAGCACTAAAAAACAATTTTTGTTGCATATAACAAAGTGGGAAGTTTTGTACACAGTCAAAGATATCTTATCATACTGCAAACATTTCAAATGTTTTGGAGTTCCTTGCTGGGCTACACTTGATGAGCATTTGAGCTATAGTGTCATTCATTATGCTTGTAGTGCATTGTCATCCTATTTAGGACATATTTCTGATCGGGATTCAGTAGGGTCTCACCCATTAGTATCCCGATTCATGAAAGGTATTTTAATAAAATCCTCCCAAGCCCAGATATACAGAAATTTGGGGTGTTAGCATTGTTCTCATTTTGCTGAAACAATGGGCTTCAACTACTTCAATGTCTTTGCAGAAATTAACATTTAAGGTGGTTATGTTAATGGCATTGGTATCAGCTCAAAGAGTACAAACTTTGCAATTGTTACGGTTGGATTGTATGCATGTGACTACAGATAACATTGTGTTTATGTTTATGACCTGATCAAACAAAGCAGACCAGGGAGAACTGGAATTAAGGTAATGTTTAAAGCGTATCCTATTGATCAAACACTGTGTGTAGTTAAGCATTTAACTCAATACATTGAGGTAACCAAAAATCTCAGAGGTTCTGAGAAAGCGTTATTGATAACACACAAAAAGCCACATATAAAGTTCAGTTCAAACCATTTCTAGATGGTTAAAACAGGTTTGGGTCTAGCAGGAATAGACACTGATGTGTTTAAATCTCACTCCACTAGGGCGGCAGCTGCGTCCGCGGCGAAGGTACAGGATGTAGCACTCGATAAAATTTTAGAGGCCGCAGGGTGGTGTAGAGTAGAAACATTTTCAAAGTTCTACAATAAACCTGTTGTCACGGTGCCAGGATTTGGACACACAGTACTGGGTTCTCTTTAAATGCTTGCTTTGTTTTATATTATCGATTTATGTTATCATTGACATCATTTGTCAATTTTCTTTTTGTAATTTTCCCCTGGGATAGAGGGGTTATTATTTTTTAAAAGTTGTTCTTTTTTATGGCTAAAAGACTTATTACATAAATTGTAACAATGTCTTAAAATACTATTTACTCACTACTGTGTTGACTAAACAGAGAGTCGTATGGAATGAATTTACGACATAAAAAACACAGAGCTTTAAAATCTTCACGTAGTCACTCACGTGACTCCGAAGTAAAATAGTAAGATTAAACGAGAAGGGTCTCGACCCGAAACGTCGCCTATCTCCTTCACTCCTTAGATGCTGCTGCACCCGCTGAGTTTCTCCAGCTTTTTGTGTAACCCAAGATTAAACGAGAACTTACCTGTTCGAAGTTTGATCTTTATTTTATGAGGAGTTACGATGAGGGATTACGTGCCCTCCACTCCCAACCCTCATAATATAAATGATCATCTGGTAGTTCTAGTCTATTTTTGAGCCTTACTATCTTACTCCGGCTATTGGTTCTGTGTTTTTCATGCAGCTGCTTTGAAGTATGCCGATCCAGCGGCAGGCGGGCTTCTTCACGTAATCCCTCATCGTAACTCCTCATAAAATAAAGATCAAACTTCGAACAGATAAGTTCTCGTTTAATTTTACTATTCTATGGCAACTCTGGTTAAGCAAGTCCATAAAAAGAGGTGCATATCGTTTGAAGCTGCAAGAACACTGCCATACTAATTATTGGAAAAAGCATGTTCTGCACAACTAAATGTTGCCACAACCAATGAATCAGTTTACTGACGTGGAATCGCTGCTGGGCCCCTTGATGGAGACGAGGGATGAGGTATTGGGACAAGTGTTGCATTTCCTGCACAAAGTATGTGGGGAAGGGATCAGTTTAGGTGGGAAGAAATGTGAACCATTCCCACCCAACCCACCTCCTCTCCAGGTACTTTCTAATGCGACCTCAGGAAAAACAATCCCCGTCCCTATCCCTCCTCCCTCGTTTCCATCTAAGGACCCCAGCAGTCCTTCCAACTGAGATAGAGGGTCACGTGCACCAGCTCTGTTATTTCCAGTGTTCCCAATGTCGCCTCCTATACATCAGTGAATCAAAGCATAGACTCATTTTGCTGAACAATTTGTTCGGTCCACCAAGGCCTACTGGACCTCCCGGGTGCTATCCATTTTAACTCCCTTTCCCATTCCTACACTGACCTTTCTGTCCTAGGCCTACCAAAGTGAGGCCATACACAACCTGGGGGGGAACAGCACCCCATATTCCACTTGGGTAGCTTACAACCCAAAGGGATGAACATTGAATTCTACAAATTTAGGTTGCATATAACAACCCCACCCTGGCCATTTCTGTTCCACGATTCCCACCTATTTCTCCCCTCCCCATCCCCATCCTCCGTTTTACAATTCAATCCTGTCCTTTTGCTTTTTTCTCTAGTCTCTGCTCCAACCATCTGCCTATCAAACTTCCCCCCAACTCACCTCTGCCCAGCTATTACCTGCCACGCTTTGCCCTGCCTCTCCCCCAGCTTTCATTGTTCCCCTGGCCCCTGTAATAAGTCTGAAGAAGGGACTTGACACCAAAATTCACCAATCCATGTTCTCCAGAGATGCTGCCTGACCCAGAGTTACACCAGCACTTTGTGAACTTTGTTTCTGCTGCTACAGCAATGCACACTTCACCT
The DNA here is from genome assembly GCA_963514005.1 of Raja brachyura. Next base: position 26,555,483 of record OY740796.1, on the reverse strand, counting down.
GGAACTTTTGATGGGGTGGGGAAGAGAAAGAGGAAGGGAGGTGTTAGTAGAAGGATAAAGAGAATAAAGCCACTAATTTAATAATAAAAATTCATTTTAAACATTCCTGAAAATGAAACAGGCATGGCTATGAAATATATACTGTCACAAACACATGGCTAAAGTCCATGAGGGTGCACTTAATGCCACTCTCCATAAACGTTTATCTTGTATGATTGATGGCAGTGTTGAAAGGTAGATTCAATTTCAGATAAACTGAGAAGCTCAGTTGCATGATCCACATCTATCAGAAGAAATATTCCATTACAGTTCTCACATGGAACCCAACAAGACAATATTTGATAATCTTCGTCAACATACAGTTTGTTCAGGAGATAACTTTACACATAATTCTTTGTAAGATATGTGGAGCATTTTACAAAAGCATTAAAACAAATGTCAGGTTTAAAAAAATGCCAGCATAAAGTGGACAACTTTGTTATTTCCCATTATCATTCAGTGCATCTGGGGTCACTGTACCTCAGGCTCTTAGGAGTGCAGCTGATATTGAACTGGTAGCCCAATCTTTCAACAGGTTTTATGCGGGAAATATAAAGTCTATCTCATTCCTTCATCTGTGTCGCAAGACATGACCTCTACTATGGAAAAATAATTATCGATAAGTAACATTGCCGAAAATAAAGGTTTTTGTAGGGTATCTTTTTTTAAAAACACTTCCAAGGGTATGGGTGTGCCATCTGTGAAACAAAGTCATCCCTATCATCTTTCCACAATACATGTGGTGGCAACTAATACAATTACCACATTACATCTTAGACTGACTAGTTCAAGACAGGGGTTTAAGAATCAAGCAATATTGTGACGTTCAATTCTGTAAACCCAGAGTGCCACTAGTGGACTTTCATGGTTCCAGGACGTCATCCACAACTGGAACTTCCGACGTTTGGTCGGTATTGCTGCGTGGAAAATGTGACAACTAATTTGTATACAGCAAGGTCCAACAGACAACATAAAAATAAAAAGCATATAATTTTAGTTTTTCCAATTATATCAGCTGAGAAAAATATTAATCAGTATATTAGGGAAAGCAACCTTGCTTCTTTCCAATGTAGATTATTTTGGATGTATCAAATAGAGAAAAACCTCTGTAAAACAGCACTTCCAACAGTGTATCACACAGAGCAGAAGTATCAAAATAAATTTGATAGCTAATGAAACAAAATTTTAAAAAACAATTTACTTCTGTGAAGAATGATTGGCCTCTACCACATTGTGCACTGCTGAGAAAAATAATGCAGATCCTCATAACTGGCAATACCATGCTGAATGATCCTCAGGCATAACATCAGCTGGGAATGCGAATATGAAAATGTGCCACCTGCCCCAAATGCAGAAGAGAGAAGTCTTTTAGTGAAATGCTAAATTTGGCTCTGAAAATTATAATTAAATATTTTAAGTTTATACACATCCTCTGCAATTAACAGAAAGATAATTAAGTGCGCAATTCCACCTCAGCTCACAAAATCTTGTGCAAATTACCATAATTGGCCAGCATTGTCATGCTCCTTTTTAGAAATATGGCATCAGAGTGTCAGAGACCTGGGTTTAATCCTGACCTTGGGTGCGGTCTGTGTGAAGCCTACACGTTCTCTCCGGATCGATATAGGGTTTCTCCAGTTTATTCACAAAGACATACAGGTTGGTAAGTTAAATGGCTACTATAAATTGCCAATAGCATGTAACCGAATGGTAGATGGAGATGGAGAGGGCGAGGCGGGGGGGGGGGGGAGGGGGTGAGAATGATTGGGGGGGGGGGGGGAAGACTTGGAGAAAAAAATATTGAATTAATGCAGGATTAGTGTAAATGGGTGGTTGATGGTCAGCATGGTATGTTTCTGCACTGTATCTTTCCCTGGCATTAAGACCTTAATGTATGTCCTTGCTGTAAAAAGGCTGAAATTACTTTTCGAAAGGAGCAAAGAGCTGGATAATCAGCCCTTTAGTTTTAAATTTTGAACTAGTGATTTAAGGGTACACAAAAAGCTAGAGAAATTCACCGGGTGCAGCAGCATCTAAGGAGCGAAGGAGATAGGCAACGTTTCGGGCCGAAACCCTTCTTCAGGCTGATGGGAGGTGGGGGGGAAGGCGCGGGGAGAAGAAAGGAAAAAGAAGGAGGAGCCCGAGGGCTGAGGGTGAGGTGGGAAGAGGAGGAGACAGCAAGGGTTAACAGAATTGAGAAAATTCAATGTTCAAGCCAAGAGGATGCAGACTGCCCAATGGGGCCCTGGTACACCGAATATGAGTGCTGTTCATCCAATTTGCGGTGTTGCTCACTCTGGCCGTGGAGGAGGCCCAGGACAGAGAGGTCGGATACGGAATGGGAGGGGGAGTTGAAGTGCTGAGCCACCGGGAGGTCGGGTTGGTTATTGCGGACCCACCGGAGGTGTTCGGCGAAACGATCGCAAAGCCTCCGCTTGGTCTCACCGATATAGATCTGCTGGCATTTAGAGCAGCGGATGCAGTAGATGAGGTTGGAGGAGGTGCAGGTGAACCTCTGTCGGACCTGGAAGGACTGCTTGGGTCCCTGAAAGGAGTGGAGGGGGAAGGTAAAGGGACAAGTGTAGCATCTCTTGCAGTTGCAAGAGAAAGTGCCCGCGGAAGGGGTGGAGCGGGAGGGAAGGGAAGAGCTGACAAGAGAGTTGCGGAGGGAGCGGTCTTTGCGGAAGGCAGACAGGGGGGGAGATGGGAAGATGTGGCGAGTGGTGGGGTCACATTGGAGGTGGCGAAAGACTATGTGTTGTATGTGCCGGCTGGTGGGGTGAAAGGTGAGGACCAGGGGGACTCTGCCCTTGTTGCGAGTGGGGGAATTGGGAGAGAGGGCAGTGTTGCGGGTTATGGAGGAGACCCTGGTGCGAGCCTCATCTATAATGAGAGAGGGGAATCCCCGTTCTCTGAAAAATGAGGACATTTGTGATGACCTGGTGTGGAACACCTCATCCTGGGAGCAGATGCGGCATAGACGGAGGAATTGGGAATAGGGGATGGAGCCCTTACAGGAAGCCAGGTGGGAGGAAGAGTAGTCCAGGTAGCCGTGGGAGTCAGTGGGTTTGTAGTGGATGTCGGTCAGGAGCGTAACCCCTGCAATGGAGATGGTGAGGTCAAGGAATGGTAAGGAAGTGTCGGAAATGGTCCAGGTGTATTTGAGTGCCGGATGGAAGTTGGTGGTGAAACGGATGAAGTCAGTCAGTTGTGTGTGGGTGCAAGAGGTGACACCAAAGCAGTTGTCGATGTAACGGAGGTAGAGGTCGGGGATGGGGCCCTGGTATACCGAGAACAAGGATTGTTCAACGTACCCGACAAAGAGACAGGCGTAGCTGGGGCCATGCGTGTGCCAATAGCTACACCTTGTATTTGGAGGAAATGGGAGTCAAAAGAGAAGTTATTGAGGGTAAGGACCAACTCCGCTAGGTGGAGGAGGGCGTCAGTGGACGGGTTTTGCTCCTCTGGTCGAGGAAGAACTGGAGGGCTTTGAGACCATCCTGGTGGGGGATGGAGATGTAGAGTGACTGGACGGCCATGGTGAAGATGAGAGGATGGGGACCTGGAGAATGGAATGTGCGGAGACGACGGAGAGAGTCTTGAACATAGGTGGGGAGGGATTTAACCAAGGGGGATAGGATGGAGTCAAGGTATGTGGAAATGCGTTCGGTGGGGCACGAACAGGCAGAGACAATGGGTCTGCCGGGGCAGTCAGGTTTGTGGATTTTGGGGAGAAGGTAAAATCGGGCCGTGCGGGGCTGGGAAACGATGAGGTTGGAGGCTCGGGGGTGCAGGGAGCCAGAGTTGATGAAGTCAATTATGGTGCTTGAGATGGTGGCCTGGTGCTTGTCAGTGGGGTCATGGTCCAGGGGCAAGTAGGAGGAGATGTCCGAGAGTTGGCGTGTGGCCTCCGCTTTGTAGGGATCGACGTGCCAGACTACCACGGCACCTCCCTTGTCGGCGCGTTTAGAAACATAGAAACATAGAAATTAGGTGCAGGAGTAGGCCTATACAACTGAAGTAGAACCTCCCTGCTCCTATACTCAAATCCTTTTGCTATGAAAGCTAACATACCATTCGCTTTCTTCACTGCCTGCTGTACCTGCATGCCTACTTTCAATGACTGGTGTACCATGACACCCAGGTCGCGCTGCATCTCCCCTTTTCCTAATCGGCCTCCATTTAGATAATAACATTTTGATAACCCAGTCTGGATTGTTACGGAGTGAGTCGATGGCAGTATGTTCGGGGGTGGGGGGGGGGGGGGGGGGGGGGGGAAGAGATTGGAGTGAGAGAGGGGAGTGGAGAAGTCAAGGCGGTTGATGTCCCGACGGCAGTTCTGGATAAAGAGTTCTAAAGCCGGAGGGCCACAAGGGGGTTCCACGAGGTGGGGGTTCGTTGGAGACAGGATTTAAGGTGTGCAGCAGATTATAGAGTGCAACGAGATGCAGCATACGATGGGATTGGACACCTAAAAGTTAGGAAATAAAAGTAGTTGAACAATCTACTGCATATACTCAACTCGCAGCCATCCAAAATAGAACATTTCAAAAAATCCTTTGTAAAAAATAAAGTTCCTTATCTTGTTCCAAAATATTAAATACCAAAATATTCAATATCCACACAATACTGGCCAGTCTTATTTCACTACCACCTTCGGGAAGGTGGTATTGGAGTCTGAAAACTGTGTGCACCAGGTTCAAGAACAGATTATTCCTAACAACTAACTACCAGGCTCTCGAACACTATACAACTAATCCTCAACTATGAACTATGTTTGGCTGCACTAAGGACTTCAGGCTTTACGCACAAATTGGGGTTATTAATTTGTTGTTTTTTTGTTAACATACATTATCTATGCGTATTGTGCTCATACTCATAAACCCATACACTATTTATGTTTATGTACCTCGGCACATCATTAATAAAACATTGCCTTCTATCCTTCCTATAAAACTAAATGACTATATTTTTACTCCATTTTACGCATCTGCTATATTGCTGCCCAGTTGCTTAACTTGTCTTTAAAATGCTTTATCTGTGCTTCTCAACTCACTTTTTCATCCAGCTCTGTACCATCTGTAAACTACACTGTCTTTTCACCTAAATCAATAATATAAACTGTGACAGCTGTGAAGCCAAAATAGTCCTGAAAATAACCTTTATTCATAATCACAGACCTAAACAGCATGGAAACAAGCCCTTCAACCAAGTTTACCCATGACGACAAAGTAGTTGAACCCACTTAGCCCTTGTCCCTTCAAAATTTTTCTATTAATGTGCCTATCCAAGTTATGTATCAGAATTATACCCACCTCTACCACTTTGTATGGCAGCTTATACAACGCACTCAATATAAAAATTCTTATTCTGTTCTTTAACCAATCCTCCGACAATGCTATTATGTTACCCACAACCCCATGAAGATCTAATGTAGCAACCTTATCTACCCTGCCAATCAAAAGTTTAAAAAAACTGTAAAATTTGTCAAACACTATTTTCACTTTGACCCCACCTAATCATGTAATGATTTTGTAAGCACCATTACCACTTAATTACTGATGGCAAAGCACTCTGCTGACATCTAATGCCAGGACTGATGCATGGTTCTGTATTTCTCCCTTCCTTAAGTAGCACTATTACACTTTCCAACTTCCAATTTACTAGGATGGTTCCACAATCCAAAGAATTTTGATGAATTATTCATCAATGTATTTTGCTTAGTAATTTAACCCCTGCTTCCATTACATACTTTTTAAAATAAAACGGCTCAGCACATCTGTCAGTAACTAGCAGCGGAAAATAGGTCTGAGTCATAGATGATGTATTCGGAAACAAGAGCAAGGGAGCAAAAACAAACTGCTGGAGAAACTCAACACATCAGGCGGCGCCTGTAGAAGCAAAGAGAGTTACATTTCTGGTCGATTACCTGCACCAGTCTCCATCAATGCTTTCACAGATACTGCTTGGCCCACCAAGCTCATCCAGCAGTTTGTTTTTTTGCTCCATATCCCAGCATCTGCAGTCTTTCAAGTCTCCATAAATATGGTGTTGCTTTGTGTACCCACACATCTACCCATGGTGCTCCACATGGAGTTATGTTCTGTTTTCCTTTTTCCATAAATCTAATTTGAGGAATATGTATCAGCATTTACGCTACATTCCCATTTGCCATAGCGATAGGGATGAGCTGCAGTTTGTTTGGTGATGGTACTCTCATAGTACTGTTCAATCTGGATCCAGAGGCTACAAAGAAATAGTAACGTATTTTTAAAGTCGCTACAGTGTCAAACCTGTGAGGAATATTTACAGGTGCATTCCATTTCTCCATTCACCTTATGTATTTATCCTACAAATTAAGGGTTGACAAATTGAAAGTTTCAGTAAAGAACCCCATCTCCCTCCTCCCCAACCTGCTCTTCCTTTTCCAGGTGGCAGGACTCAACATTTACAGTGGTGAATGCTGCCAGTCAAACAGACGCCGTTATCTTGGATGGCACATAAAGTTTCTTGAATATTGTTGCTGCTGTTCAAATCTAAGCACATTCAGAGTAATATAAGAATACTTGAGCCTCGTACATCTTGAAAAGGTTTTAGCATCTGGGGGCAAATCAACTTCCGATATCACGTTTTTCTCCTATTCCTGTTGCATTGACATGCCTGTATCTATTCAGTTTATGGTTAATGATGATGGGGGAACTTTCACCTCCGCTCAGTCCACCTAAACCTACCAGATTTCCCGGTTACGAAACACTTTAACTCCTCTCCCATTCCACACTAACCTTCCGGTCCTGGGCCTCCTCCAGTATCAGAGTGAGGCCCAGCACAAATTGGAGGAACAGCACTTCATATTTCGCTTGGGCCACTAACAACCTACCGGTATGAATATTGACTTCTCTAACTTCAAGTAACCCTTGCTTTCCCTCTCTCTCCATTCCCCCCCGCCCCTTCCAGTTCTCTGACTAGCCTGACTGTCTCTGATTAATTTTCTGTTTGCTTTGTTGTTACCTTTTCCCAGATAACAATAATCTAGTCTACACTTTCCTTGATCTCTATCCCCTTTGTCTCATTTTCACACCATACACTTCCTTATCTCTGTATCTCACTCTCTCCTGACCAGTTTGAGGAAAGGGTCTCGACCCAAAATGACACCCATTCCTTCTATCCAGAGACGATGCCTGTCCTGCTGAGTTACTCCAGCATTTTGTATATCTTCAGTTTAAACCAGTATCTGCAGTTCCTTCCTACATATTAATTCTCAGTCCACAGTCTGAAGCAGACAGACTGTTTCATTTTCCAACGTTTCATGATTTTAACTAAAATAATCAGTGGATAGTCCAAATCTATCCTTGATTTCATGCTTTCTATGTCAACATTATCTGAAAGCACAGCAATCTCCACCTTCACCTCACCAACAACTGTACTGAAACCTTAACTATCTTTAAAATATAGACTAACTATCTGACAGACAACACTCGATTAGCAGATATATCGGTTGGAAAACTGAAGACAGTTTTAAGAAACATAATATCTGTTCCCTAGTCACAAATTCCAAATGTGAATAACAATATAGAACTTCGGCCCACCATAGCTGTACCAATCTAACTGATCCCAGTTAGGGGGGTGGGGGTGGGGGAGGAAGGAGGAGGGGAAGGTGGGAGAAGGGGTCTCACACCCAGGGCCTCGTGGGGAGTATAAACAAACCCCTCACCATGGGCATGAGGAGGGGCAATCGGGAACCCACCCGCATCCCTACCCACAGTCGTCGCCCGGGCCTCCCCCGACAGGCCTCGCCGCTCGTCCTGCCCGCGCTCTCAACTCCTCTCTCTCTCTCTCTCTCTCTCCGGTTGGCACGCCCAAAATTCAGCCCAGCCAGGTACACTTACCCTGGCAAGGGGCCAACCCCCAGCCTCGCTTACTGGGCCGCGGAGCAACGGGCGATTCGCTCACAACCGCCTGGAGACCCGGGCACAAACAAACAAGATGGCGGCGGGGCCAGCGCGGCCACCTCATCGCGCTCAGCGGCACGCGCACGCGCACACACCCTCCCGCCGCAACCATGCCTCATCAATATGCAGGGCAAGCGACCGCTGAGTGGAGGCGCCCCTTTCCACCAACTATACATATTCATGAGGTGACGCTCGAGCCCCGCCTCCACGCCGGCAGCCCCGTCCGGGCTTACAATCGCCACATATCACCAGCATTGCACGATATCATTAATCGCCAGGATAGCACTGGGTCCATCAAACGTCACACATCGCCAGCATTGCACTGGGTATCGTTAATCGCCACATATCGCCAGGACAGCGCTCGGTCACATCAATCGCCATATATCGGCAGGATATCAGTAGATCTCGTCAATGTTCACGACACAGGGACTTCTTATCGAATGTGTTTTCTCTTTTCTTTCTCCTCCATCATGGGAGTCCATGCTCCCCGGATTCTTGTGGCTCTCCCTGTGATATAATGGCGTAACTTTAGAAAGGAGGTGAGGAGGAATTTCTTGAGACGACTGTGGCCAAGTTATTGGCCAAGTCATTGGGTATTTTTAAGATGGCGATTGACAGATTCTTGATTAGTAATGGTGTCAGGGGTTAAAGGGAGATGGCAGGAGAGTGAGGTTGAGACTTAATGGGCCGAAAGACCTAATTCTGCTCCTTAAACTTATGAATGTAGTGAAGCTTAAGCAGATTCATTGAAGGAATTCCTCTTCATGCCTATAAAATGCCCCGTCTAAACTAGTTCCGACACTTCCCTTCCATTCCTTAACCTCACTATCTCCATCGCAGGTGATAGGCTCCTGACCGACATCCACTATAAACACACTGACTCCCACAGCTATCGGGACTACTCTTCCTCCCACCCTGCTTCCTGTAAGGACTCCATCCCCTATTCCCAATTCCTCCGTCTACGCCGCATCTGCTCCCAGGATGAGGCGTTCCACACCAGGGCATCACAAATGTCCTCATTCTTCAGGGAATGGAGATTCCCCTACCCCACCATAGATGAGGCTCGCACCAGGTCTCCTCCATACCCCATAACACTGCTCTCTCTCCCCATCCCCCCACTCACAACAAGGGCAGAGTCCCCCTGGTCCTCACCTTTCACCCCACCAGCCAGCACATACAACACATAGTCCTCCGCCAGTTTTGCCACCTCCAAGGTGACCCCACCACTCGCCACATCTTTCCATCTCCCCCCCTGTCTGCCTTCTGCAAAGACTGCTCCCTCCGCAACTCCCTTGTCAATTCTTCCCTTCCCTCCTGTTCCACCCCTTCCCCGGGCACTTTCCCTTGCAACCGTAAGAGATGCTACACTTGTCGCTTTACCTCCGCACTCCATTCATGGACCCAAGCAGTCGTTCCAGGTCCGACAGAGATTCACCTGCACCTCCTCCAACCTCATCTACTGCATCCGCTGCTCTAGATGTCAGCTGATCTATATCGGTGAGACCAAGCGGAGGCTTGGCAATCGTTTCGACGAACACCTCCGCTCGCTCCGCATTAACCAACCCGACCTCCCGGTGGCTCAGCACTTCAACTCCCCCTCCCATTCCGTATCCAACCTCTCTGTCCTGGGCCTCCTCCACGGCCAGAGTGAGCAACACCACAAATTGGAGTTGCACCTCATATTCTGCTTGGGGAGTCAGCATCCTCTTGGCATAAACATCAAATTCTCTCAATTCTGTTAACCCTTGTTGTCTCCTCCCCTTCCTACATCTCCCTCAGCCCGCGGGCTCCTCCTCCTCCTTTTTCCTTTCTTCCCCCCACCCCCCATCAGTCTGAAGAAGGGTTTCGGCCCGAAACGTTGCCTATCTCCTTCGCTCCATAGATGCTGCTGCACCCGCTGACTTTTTCCAGCATTTTCTGTACCCCCGTCTAAACTAGTCCCATTTGCCCGCGTTTGATCCATATCTATATGAACCTTTCCAATCCATGTACCTGTCGAAATGTAATTTAAATGTTGTCATTGTACCTGCCTCAATCATTTCCAATGGCAGTTCGTTCCACACACCCACCACCCAAGTGCGATCGGAGGGGGGTGGGGTGGATTGGGGGGTGGGAGAGTGTATGAATGCTCCAGGGAAGGATCGTGAGCGTCAGGGGTGAGTGACGGGGGTGGGAGGTAAATATTCCCGGGTGGACTGTGTCCAAGGAGATTGATCCAGGGGGAGGATTGAGGTGTCTAGGCAAAGAGGGGAGGAATGTTGTGTCCAGGCAGAGAGATTCTGCGGCGGTGGGAAAGTGATCTCTGGAGTGAGAGTCCGGGAAAGTGATCCAGGGAGGGCGGTCCGGGGTGGTGGTTAGTGCGTGTCCATGGACTGTGATTGGAGAGAGGCTGAGGGTCAAGGGAGTGTGATTCAGCGAGCGACGGTGAGTGTCCAGGGATTGGGACTGGAAGGGTGAGGAGTATTGTTTGTCAGGGGAGTGTGACCGTGGGTGGGGCGGAGGTTGGGGAGCGGTCAGTTGCCTGGGTAGGGTGGTTTCACTAGGGTGAGTGTTCAGGGAGAGTAACCCTCGGCGTAGGATAAGACTTCGGGTGGGTGATTCCAGGGTTGGATTGCAGTTGAGGGAGAGTGATCCCAGGAGTAGGTGAGTGCTTGGGGAGTGTGATCCCGGGGGGATGTGGTTACCGTCTGGGGTGAGTGTTGCGGGGGGAATGTGAGACTGATCATGGGAGAGTGAGGATAAATGTTTGGGTAGAGTGACCTGAATGAGCTGAGTGAGTGTCCGGGAGGGAATGACCAGTGGGGGTGAAGTGGGTTTCTGAGGAGGGTGGTATTTTGGGAAGGGTGGGAGGAAAGGTGGATTATCGGGGGGGGGGGGGAGTGATCTTCGGGGGTTGGATAACCCGGGGGGGGGGGGGGGTGGTGAACAGTATCCGGGGCGAGCGGGTCCGCTGGGATGTGTTGCCACCAGCTCAGGGTGTCTAGTCCGGGACCGCCTCCCGCTCCTCCCGGGGGCGGAGCGACGATCAGAGTCTCAGTCAAGAGGCCCAAGGCGCCGACGGATTGTCCCGGGGCCGCATCTGCGTCCGCACCAGGAGAGGGTTCGGGGCCGAGAGAGCGGTGAGGGGGAGAGCTGCACGGGTGTAGAGAGGGATCGCGGTGCGAGGGATATGGGGCAGCGAGCGAGCGAGCTAGCGGCTCATCTTTTGCTCAATATGTTCCCCATCCTGTCGTGGCAGGTGCTATTGTTTCTGCTGCGGTGACCAGTATCTCTTGTCTGTCGACAGGTTCAGCCCAGAATGGGGGGGATACAGGAAGAGGAGCATCCATCAGTCCGGTTGTTCCGAGAGTACCTGAGGATCAAGACGGTGCACCCTCGGCCGGACTATGGTAAGGTTTATGGGCAGAGGGGGGAGCGGTGATGCTGCTTTAGTGCTGTCACAGAGCACCACAGATTCAGCTGCAGCCTCCCAATGTCATGTTTTATCTTCCTGCCTGACTACTATTTTACTTATTCTCACAAAGTGCTTGAAGTTTTGGCCTATTAATTTGTAATCACGAGCAGTAAAATAAATGCTCTTCCATTTACTTTAATCAGGCCGGCATTTGTTTATTACCATGCATGATGTGAAGAGATTGGCAGATTGCAACCCCACATTGTGCAACTGCCTTCGGCTTTCCCCACAGAACGTTTCCAATGGCTACCCTAAACTTTACCAGCCCCGAAAGGTGTCAGACCCAGTCGATTAGGGGGGTTACTGTCCGCTTGTGTTAGGGGTACTGTCCTTTTTATGGTAGTTGGACTGTGATAAATGGTGTCCAAATGTTCAGACTGAGATTGCAGTCTCTGAGCAATTGGTAACTAAAATTGGACCTGGCTACACATGAGATGGGGGGAGTAATCTACAGAGCATGCGAGACCATTGAAGTGAGGTCGGCTGACACTCGGCAACACCGGGCGCAGCTTGGTAGAGCGGCTGCTCCGCAGCGCCAGTGTCCTGGGTTCGATTCTGACCTCGGGTGCTGCTTGTGTGCAGTGTTCACGTTCTCCCTGTGACCGCGGTTTCCTCCAAGTGTTCTGGTTTCCTTTCACATCCTAAAGACGTGCGGGTTTGTGGCTTCTGTAAATTGCCCTCGGCGTGTAGCGAGTTGTTGAGAAAGCGGGATAATTCGTGTCAAGTGGGCCGAAGAGCCCGTTTCCCCGCTGTAAACTAAATTAAACGTGAATCATTGATCATGCCTGCAACTGACCTTTGCGCTTCTTATTGTGCCGCAAGTGCCGTTGTCAGCATTCCGGTTGTGCAAGGTTTGCGGATCACCACGCCTACACAATTTGACTGCAGAGGTGCTTTAATTATTTGCCGACTGTGTTCGGGACCTATGCTACAGTTTCAGTATTCTCCTCTAAATCCAACTTCCTCTGGACGGTTCCACTTGTACTTGGTACTTTGGTGGGGAAATGGTCATAGCCCTGTCCCTCTGCTGATGTGGCCCTCTGTTTGTGAGCAGGAGCTGGAGCTCTTCCAACTGGACCCGAAGAGCGGGCTTCGGATCCCCCAAGAGGAACCCCCAAGTCACAAGGAGCACCAGTCTCGGTGAATGGTTTTATCTCCATCACTCTTCTCACAAAAACCCAGCCTCTGAAGCCAGCTGTGGACTGAGGTCATTTAACTAGGTCCAACCACTTGATGCAGAAGCCAGAAGGAGGTAATGGGATGGCTAAGCACTGGCTTATCTCTCCTTCATTCAGAGGAGCCTCCATGCTTCTCGCTGGATGCTTGGACCTTCAGCTAGGTTCAGATGTCCCTTGCTGAGATGGGTACAGAGCCCTTGATGGCCACAGGACCTGGTCATGCTGGGCTTTGAGATGCAACAAGTTGGCAGGAAGGCACAGCAAAGATTTGGGACGACACCTGAAACATTGGCCTTTATTCTGACAGTTGGTAAATGTTAGCCTGAGCAAGGTTTCCCACCGAATTAACCATTAAAAAACGAAATTGCATATTTGATCCAACTGCTAGTGGCATCAGTGTTTAGTGTAATATTTTGGGTGATACAACTCCAATTAAATTAAAAAAAAACTCTCACCATTGTGAATACAGGCATTCGTTAGGACAGCAAGATAGTCATCCTGCGGACATTTCCTCTCCCAGGAAGGTCTACAGCTAAGGGGAAGGAGATTGGGCAGTTTTGGGAACTGCTATAAGGACAAATTTCTCTTACCTGGGGTAGCTACAATAAATTCCACAAATCACAACATGGGCGTATTCCTAGCAGGTGTTTCACTAAATGGGATTTTAGTATAGTTTAGAGAGATGCAACGCAGAAACAGGCCTTTCAGCCCACTGAATTCACGCCAACCAGAAATCCCCATGTACACCACGCCCACTGGTGAAAGTGACAGAGCGGACAGTCAGTAGATGGATTAGAAAAATATGTTTTAAGGAATAGGTTAGCTCTTTCACTGGATCTTGGTGATCTTGCCCGGGCAAGCAATCAACAACATCTGCCACAGTGAACTGAGCTGAAGTTTCGAACTGCTGCAGCCTGTGCAATAAAGGTATTTCAACTGCTTTGGGTTGGGAATAACACAACAAAGGGCCAGTGATGGATTTCCAGGACAAGATGGTGTGTGGGAAACCTGCAGGGTGGTTGCTAATGTCGTGACATGCTGGTTGTGCCCTTGCTCCACATGGTAGAGGTGGTGGGACTGACTGAACAGCCATGTGGAGTACCTGCTGTGTTCCTTGTAGTTGGTGCATACTGCAAAAAGTGTACTACATGACTGAGGGAGTGGAGTGGGGTACACCACTTTGCTTTGTCCTGGATGGTGTTGAGTTTCTTAAGTATTGCTGAAGCCACACTCATGCAGGCTGGTGGAGAGTATTCTTATCCTTGTATATGTCAGGGGCTGAATCACCTACCACAGGACACCAAGTCTCTGACCTGCCCTTGTAAGATAACAGTACTGTTGTTGATATTGGTAACAATTGTTATAACCACCATGTTTGTACATACTGCACAACAGATTGGGTGAATACTATGTTTTTCAGATGGTGCCGTTGAATTCCTGGAGAAGCTCAGTATAGAACTGGGTCTTCCCTGTAAGAAGATCGAGGTGAGTGATTGTTATTTTCCAGCCCCTGCTCAACACCATAGAGTAGTTTCACAAGAATGAATTTGGATCATTTTTATCCAAGTATTTTGGTAAAAGGAGGTGTGAGAATTATCCAAGATTAAATATGAAATAGGAGCAGGAATAGTTTGTCTGGCCCTTTGCATCTGCTCTGCCAGTCATCATGATTGACCTTCCACCTCAGCTCCGCATTCCTGCCCTGACATGATGTCCTTTAACAGCCTTCTGTTTTGAAACTGAATTTCAGGTCTAGTCGCCTCAGGCAGGGGAAATATCGACCCCATATTTACTATGTTGAGTTCTATGTGTTTCAATTAAGCATCCTATCTGTTTTATATATTCTTGAAAGTAGAGACCTAGTCTAGTTAATCTTTCCTAATGTGGCAAACTCACCATCCATAGAACTGCAGATGCTGGAAAATCGAAGGTAGACAAAAATGCTGGAGAAACTCAGCGGGTGAGGCAGCATCTATGGAGCAAAGGAAATAGGCTGAATTATACTGTACAGCCACATTTCTACTGAAGCAATTACATTCTGCTATAAGTATAGGACAACACTAAACATGATACTCCAGGCGTGGTCTTCCTCAGACCCTGTACAATTGCAGTAAAACATCTGTCTTCTAGAAAGGCAGTCACTTTCTAGACCAGTAACTTGGAGGCCAGAATTAAAAAACCCTAATCTTAAACCCGAGTTCAAATCCCACACAGTAGCCACAGAAGCTAAATTTCATTAGTAAACTGAAATGTAAAAGAAAATACAGGTGTTAAAATTGATGACCACTAATTTACTAGTTGGTTTTAAAAATGCCATCTAGTTCATTAACATCCATCTGGAGGGAAGACTTGCATCCTTACCCAGCATGCCTTATTTGTGACTCATCCAACAACACCTCCAATTGAGAATTCCCCTACTGATGTTTAAATCCCGTCACAGGCTGGTTGACAAAAATCTCCATAACCTGCTCAGCCATCTGGATTGTTGCTACTATAGTTTGGTCTCAGGATTATAACATTTTTATCTTTCTACTATTGACGGATAGTTTCCTTCCTCATCCCAAAATTTGCTGGTAGGTTAATGTCCTACTAGGTTAGCCCTAGTGCAGTGGGTGGCAAATAAATGTAAAGGGAGGTCATATGAGTGAATATAGAGGAAACTATAGAGAGAAAAACAGCTGATGGGATTGTTCTGCTGAGCGTTGGAAAGGGTCTGAAAGGCTTATTGGCCTCTGTGCAGTAATAGACGTGCTTTTTGGCTGCCCACGCACTGAGCTCTGGAATTCCCTCCTACACTTTTTGGCTGCCCGCCTTTTCATTTTTTTGCCATATCTTTGATCAGGCTTTTGAATGCCTCTTCCTTTTTCTGCAAAGCATCTTGTGATGTCTCCTCACGTCGGGGCGGGCTGCGTTAAGTCCGTAGCTCTCAGCTCAGCCAGTGTTGAGGCTTGTGTTCTTCTTGTACAGGTCGTGCCTGGCCTCCGGGTCCTCATCCTCAGCTGGGAGGGGACTAACCCCAAACTGAAATCCATCCTCCTCAACTCCCACATGGATGTGGTTCCAGTGTTCGAGGTAAGGGAGAGGGATGGAGTTGGGGCAGGTCTGGGGTGGCTTGTTGTGGTGGGTTGGTCAGGGGTCGGTGGGACGGTGAAGATCTGGACTCACTCTTCTCTTTCTATCTGCAGGAGCACTGGAGGTTCGAGCCATTTGCAGCTCAGAAGGATGAAGAGGGGAATATATATGGCCGAGGATCACAGGACATGAAGTGTGTGACTATTCAGTGAGTTTGACACCCAAGGGTGGACCTAGGACTGGCACCGAGGCAAGCAAACCAGCAGGGGTGTAGGTCCCGGTAATGAAGAAGCAAAACGCTGCAGACACTGAAATAAAAACAAAAGTGCTCAGCAGGCCAGGCAGCATCTGTGCAAAGAGGGGCCGTTAATGCTGCAGGTTAATGATATTTTATATGAGAATAGTTGCTGCCTGACCGACAGAGTATCACAAGCGTGGCTCTGTCCTCATTTAAGAAGGGCTCCACTTTGAAATTTTAGTCCGAGCCTTTCCTGCTGTGACATAGGGGTGGGAACTAGTTAGAATTAATTTCCACGTTGGAAGGAGGGAAAAATCAACTCGATCTACAATCCTGTTTAAAGAGCAACAGAAAGATAACTAAAAAGGCAATACGGGGAGAAAAGATGAGGTACGAAGGTAAGCTGGCCAAAAATATAAAGGAGGATAGTACAAGCTTCTTTAGATATGTGACGAGGAAAAAAAGTTACGACCAAAGTTGGACCCATGAAGGCTGAACAAGGGGAATTTATTATGGGAAACAAGGAAATGGCAGATGAGTTGAACAGGTACTTTGGATCCATCTTCATTAACGCGGACACAAACAATTTTCATGATATACTAGTGACCAGAAGATCTGGGGTGATGGAGGAACTGAAGGAAATCCACATTCGGCAGGAAATGGTGTTGGGTAGACTGATGGGACTGAAGGCTGACAAATCCCCAGGGCCTGATGGTCTGCATCCCAGGGTACTTAAGGAAGTGGCTCTTGAAATCGTGGACACATTGGTGCTAATTTTCCAATGTTCTATAGATTCTGGATCAGTTCCTGTGGATTGGAGGGTAGATAATGTTATCCCACTTTTTAAGAAAGGCGGGAGAGAGAAAACAGGGAATTATAGACCAGTTAGCCTGACATCGGTGGTGGGGAAGATGCTGGAGTCAATTATAAAAGATGAAATTGTGGCATATTTGGATAGCAGTAACAGAATCTGTCCTAGTCAGCATGGATTTACAAAGGGGAAATCATGCTTGACTAACCTTCAGGAATTTTTTTGAGTATGTAATTGGGAAAATGGACAAGGGAGAGCCAGTGGATGTAGTGTAACTGGACTTTCAAAAAGCATTTGATAAGGTCCCAAATAGGAGATTTGTGGGCAAAGTTACGGCACATGGTATTGGGGGTAGAGTGCTGACATGGATAAAAAATTGGTTGGCAGACAAGAAACTAAGAGTAGGGATTAACGGGTCCCTTTCAGAATGTCAGGCAGTGACTAGTGGGGTACCGTAAGGCTCGGTGCTGGGACCGCAGCTATTTACAATGTACATCAATGATTTAGATGAAGGGATTCAAAGTAACATTAGCAAATTTGCAGATGACACAACGCTGGGTGGCAGTGTGAACTGTGAGGAGGATGCTATGAGAATGCAGGTATAGCAGGCAGTGAAGAAAACGAACGGTATGTTGGCCTTCAAAACAAGAAGGAGTTGAGTATAGGAGCAAAGAGGTCCTTCTGCAGTTGTGTATGCCCTTAGTGAGACCACACCTGGAGTATTGTGTGCAGATTTGGTCCCCTAATTTGAGGAAGGACATTCTTGCTATTGAGGGAGTGCAGCGTAGGTTTACAAGGTTAATTCTCAGGATGGCGGGACTGTCATATGCTGAGAGAATGGAGCGGCTGGGCATGTATACTCTGGAGTTTAGAGGGGATCTTATTGAAACATATAAGATTATTAAGGATTTGGACACGCTAGAGGCAGGAAACATGTTCCCAATGTTGGGGGAGTTCAGAACCAGGGGACACAGTTTAGGAATAAGGGGTAAGCCATTTAGAACGGAGAGGAGGAAACACTTTTACTCACAGAGAGTTGCGAGTCTGTGGAATTCTCAGTCCTCGGAGGGCGATGGAGACCGGTTCCCTGGATACTTTCAAGAGAGAGCTAGATAGGGCTCTTAAAAGTAGCGGAGTCAGGTTTTATGGGGAGAAGGCAGGAACGGGATACTGATTGGGGATGATCAGCCATGATCACATTGAATGGCGGTGCTGGCACGAAGGGCCGAATGGCCTACTCCTGCTCCTATTGTCTGTTGTCTATTGTGGCCAAGTTGCCTGTGGTGGTACATGGGAAATGTATGTGTTCTGAGTCCATTGTCATGTCTCTGTAATTACATAACATGGGTGTTGAATGGTTGCTTGGATAAAGGCACTCAAACGTAAGCCTCAGATGTTGGAAATGCTGAATAAAAACAGAAGATGCTGGAAAACAGGTTAGGCAGCATCTGATGAACGAAAAACAATGTTTCAGGTCGAATTGATCAAAAATCACCTGAAAAGTTGACTGTTTCTCTCCACAGATGTGCCTGACCTGTTGAGTATTATATGTGTTTGGGCTTTTGCTTTCAGCCAAGCCACTGTTGGCTGGTTGTTCATTCTGTGACCCATTTTGAACAAATGGCTTTTCCACACCATCCTACAACCTTCAACTGAAACACAATAGAAAGTTAGGAAGATATAGTTACTGCTCGCTCTTTGTGAAGTATGTAAAGGAAGGGGGCATAATGCTCCCTCCAACCCATGCCCTATCTGTTGTGTGAGTATCTAATGTACATTGGCCTTTCCCACTTGTGACCCTTTCACATTGAAAGCATGTAGTGGGATCCCTGCGATTGTATGCTGTTCATTGTGGCTTAGTCTATAACACTCTGATTCAGTGACAAATCCTGTAGATTCCAGAATCACTTATTACCTGTTCCTCCCAGGTACATTGAAGCAATTCGAAGGTTGAAATCGGAGGGCAAAAGATTTCCAAGGACAATTCACGTGTCGATTGTTCCTGGTAAGGATAAAAACCTCAGACATCTGATGCCCAGGGCTGCTAGTGATTTTGTCGTTTTAGTTTTAGTAGCACCGTAACCACCCTTGTAGCTACTTCCCTTTGACCCACTCCTGTGCCACCCACTGTTTGAAGGGAAAGAGAAAGGTGTCTAGTTAGTGCCTTACCCTGTCAATGTTGAGCTTCGTCCAATGTCCTGGCATTAGCATTGGTAGTCGTTTATTATTAAAAAGTGCAAAAAAAACAAGGTAGATGGACCGCGAGGTAGATTAGAAGATGGGAAATATATGTTTTAGCTTGTGGGAGGTCCATTCAAGTCTGGTAGAGCATTATTCTTGCATCTGAAGGTATGTGCTTTCAAACTCTTGTACCATTTGCTTGATGGGAGAGGGGAGAAGAGTGTAAGTGACCCTTGATTATGTTAGATGCTGTCCCGAGGCAGCGTGAAGTGTAGATGGAGTCAATGGGGGGGGGGGGGGATGCTGGTCTGCATGATGGACTGGGCTGTGTTCACAACACCAGCAAATGCCTGGGGTCTTAGGCAGAGCAGATGCCATAAAATGTCGTGATGCATCCAGATAGGATGCTTTCTATGGTGCATCTGTAAAGAAAAATGTAAGCATCATTGGAGTGATGACCAATTTCCTCAATCGTTTGAGAAAGTAGAGGCACCAGTGTGCTTTCTTGGCTGTGGCATGCATGGGGTGTTTAGCATCCATAGATAGGTGGTTGGTTCAACATACCATTTGAAAGACAGCACTCCATCAGCAAGGCACTGGACTGCACTGGGCACTAGTACTGGCCGGGTATTGAAGCCACAATGCATGGAGGTGAGATCAAGACAACCGAGCCAGAGCAGGTGCCATCCTTGCTCATCTCCGTTCCCATTCACAGTGTAGATACATTCTGGAGAGGCTAGTGTGGAAGCTAGACATCCTGTAGTGGTGTCTGAAGTGTGTTTCCTCTGCCTTAGACGAGGAGATTGGAGGTCGGAATGGAATGGAAAAGTTGGTCGAGAGTGAAGAGTTCCGAGCTTTGAATATTGGGTTTGCCCTGGATGAAGGTAAGACACAATTCTTCCCCGAGTTTTTTTCAGTTTCAGATTTCTGTTTATCTCCCTGTTTTTTTTGCTCCAGGTCATGGCCTTCCAGCAAGGTCTCCCTGTGTTCTCCACAGACATGCCCAGACCACACACCCAGCAGCTCACCACATCTCCCTGTTGCTTGTCTACAGTGCATGGGATGAGCAGAATCCCTCTGACTAAAAAGTAGGGAGATCACAGATATTCCATTACCCTATGAAGCACATGTGGTTATTCTTCTCCCTCGATGCAAGGCATTAAAGGGACGGGCTGGTTGAGATTCCTGTATGTTCTACACTCTGCATGGAGAGGAACCAGGCATTTGTTACCAGTGAGCAGCACACAAGCAGTAGACCAGCTAAAAGTTGACTTAACCCCACACTGTTTCCTTCTGCTCCAGATCGACCCAGCCTTGGCCCAGTACTCGACCCCTAAATACATCTGCACCTAGACTCAGGGCCCATCAATTCACTGCGGCATGGCCCAGACTCTTTATCACTGCTGATCCAGGTCTACATGAAGGCATCTCACCCATCAGAGTCAGAGCTGCCTGCCCCCCAGTTCTCTGCTTTTGGTCTTTACCCACCCATTCTTTTTTCTCCTCCAGTCTCTCACTCCTGATACTTGTTACGCACTCCTCCACTCCTACCATCACTGACCCCACCATGTCTCGCCTGCCCACCTCCCCAGCTGCCGCTTGCTGCCCATCCGCTCTTGCTATCTCGTCAAACCAGTTTCTGCCGCAGAATCACCAATGGGCGAACACATCCACAGGTTGAGCCGTTTGATAGCATTGGCTTTGAGCCAGAGCCCACTGCAGGTGGAGTTACTAAGAAAGCCCAGAAGCCTCAGGTTCCATTATGCACTGCCTGAGAATTGAGCTCCTGAGGTAAACTATCAACAACGTCTTAGGCCTGTGGGGCTGCTCCATTTCCCACTCCTTGACAACCAAAGGCCAATGTCTCTCAGCATTCCCATACTTGAACACCCTTGGACATTTCTCACCACTCCATCCTTAACCGTCTGTGCAGACTGGAGTTTGGTCCTGGGGCCATTAATTGGTTCCCAGCAGTGTATTTACCCGGTGGGCCATTGGGCCCCTTTGTCCACTCTTCACTTGTGATATTTACACTAGATGTAGTTGTGCATTTCTGAGCACCGTTACTAATTACTGAACTTATTGTCTCCAGGTCTGGCCAACCCCAGTGAAACCTTTACAGTGTTCTATGGTGAAAGGAACGTTTGGTGTGAGTACCTGTTAGCTCCTGCGATCTGGCTGCTGGTTGGTGCTTGGATTTCAAATGCTGTTCATCACGCTTTGCCCTGTGGTGTCAATCCTGTTGAGTGCTGTGCCTGCTGTCGAGGAGTTGGGCAGTTTATACTCGAGAAGCAGCCTCCACTGTAGCTTGGTTGGGGTCACTGGTCAGCATTCAGGCCGAGCATTATACCCAGTAAACAAAACCTCTGGTGAGGCTACAGAGAGAACAAAATATTGCAGACATCGCTGGAAGTACCCAGTGGGTCAGGCAGCATCTGTGGAGAGAGAGAAGGATGGACTGACTTTCAAGCTGTGGGCCTCTAATTTCAACCACTGGAAAACTCACTGGGATATGGGTCCTACTTAGGAGGAGGCACAGGCAAAACCATGGCTCTCTTTGTAAGGAGATATTTGATTACAGTTTTCACTATCTCAAATGATTTTGTTGACTGCAGTATCTGTTACTAGAAGTCTTTACACGAAGATTGGAAAAAATAGGAAAGACAGTATTGAATGCTAAAATGGAATAAAAATAATAGGATGTAAAAGAAGGAAAACCCCAAAGCAAATAACACTGTTAATATAATAGGGTAAACTGATGAGATGAAATGGGGCCACAAATCCATAATTGCAGAAGTGACAACACAGGTGGATAGGGTAGTGAAGAATGCATTTGGTGTGCTTGCCTTCATAGGTCAAGACATTGAGTATAAGAGATGGAATGTCCTGTTGCAGTTGTTCAAAACATTGGTTGCACCATATTTGGAGTATTGTGCACAATTCTGGTCGCCACACTCCAGGAAGAGATGTACCAGGATGTTGCCTGGAATGGAGGGCTGTAGTGATACGGATAGATTGGATAAGCTGGGTTTATTCTCACTGCAATGTAGGAAGCTGAGGAGTGTGGTTACAGAGGTTTATAAACTTAAGAGAGCCAAAGGTACTATAGGTAGAATATTTTTCCCAGGCAGGGAAGTCTAGAACTAGAGTGCATAGGTTTAAGGTGAGAAAGGAGACATTTAAAAGAGATCTGAGGGATACGTTTTTCACCTGGTGGTGATGTCCATGAACTGCCAGAGGAGATTTTAGTGGCAGATGCAAGTACAATATTTTAAATGCATTTAGGCAGGTATTTACACAGGAAAGGCATAGAGGGATACAAGCCAAATACAGGCAAATGGGATTAGCATGTATAGGATTATGTTCAGCATGGATACAGTGGGCCAAAGGGCTTGTTACTGTGTCATGTGATTTCATGATTCTATGAAGACTGACAAATGCCAGCAACCTGTTCATCTGCATCGCATCATAGTACGGAAATGGTCATGGGTGTAGATCCATTGCTTGTGATCTTTCAAAGTTCTTTACTGTCTGGAAAGCTCTCAACAGATTGGATAGCTGCTAATAAAACACCACCATTCAAACATGGAATGAAGGAAGGAGAAATAGCAGAAAGTACAGACTGGTTAGTCTAAACTCCTTTATCAGGAATTAATTAGTTAGGAAGTGATAATACGGCACTGAGAAAATCTGAGTGAAGTAAATTAGCATCACCATGGACTGGTGAAAGGGAAATGGTGCTTGGACAACTTATTAGAGTTCTCTGACGATGCCTATGTGGATGTGGTATATTTGGGTTCTAAGAAGCATTTGATCTGGATGTATCTTTGGTAAATTAAAAGCAAACAGTAGGTATAACTAAAACATTTTCAATTTGGTGAGGTGTAACTGGTCGAGTGTCTTGGGGCTCAGTCAGCCTCGCCTATCCCCATTTATTTTAAGTGCTTATTTATTGATGACATGTAATGTATCCAGATTCAGGGATGAAGAGGTCTCAGAGTATCATCAAAGAGATATTGACGTGTTATGAAACTGGGCATAAAGATGGCAGATGCAGTATGGAGAAAATGGCATAGAATTATGCAGAGATAAGGCATGGAAACAGGCTCTGTAGTCCGCCAAGTCCATGCTGACCATCAACCACCTATTTACACTAATCCTCCATGAATCACATTTTTGTAAACATAATGTTTCAGCTCGCCATGTCTGTGCCAACCCTGGTGCCAATTTAAACAGCACACTTGTCTGCACATGATCTGGTCTTGATCTTGATCACTTGTCTGATCATGATCAGGCCTTGAACCTGGTGAGACGCAGGAGGAGCCCGGCCAGGAATCACCCCACAGAGCCCAGTCCCTCCATGCACTAGAGTCTCCCAACCCCTGCAGAGTAGTTATTAAGATGGCTGATCCGTGGGCAGTTGCTGCTGGGACGCAAGTCGGGGCCTGACCAACCCCGGCTGGGTCGCCTGGGCGAGGTTGTCTGATGTTGTGAGACCCGAAACACCCGATGACTCCAGGTCACATCACTGAGGATGCGTCCCAGCGCATCTAGAAGATGTATATTTTTCACATGTATCCCTCCATGTCTTGCCACTTTTTGTAGAGATGCAGCGCAGAAACAGCCCCTTCGTCCCACCGAGTCTGCGCCCACCAGCAATCACCCCATACACTAGCCTATCCTACACACTAGGGACAATTTACACCACGGCCAATCTCCATACAGACTGCACCTGCACTCAGGATCGAACCAAGGTCTTTGGTGATGTCGGCATGGAGTTTGTACATTCTCCCTGTAACCATGTGGGATTTCTCCCCGTGCTCCAATTTCCTCCCACACTCCAAAGACATGCAGGTTTGTAGGTTAATTGGCCATGGTAAAAATTGTAAACTTTCATAGGGAGAGGCAGGTGCCTGTAATATGCTGCCAGGAGCGGTGGTGAAAACAAATACAACAGAAATATTGAAGAGGCATTTAATGGGTGAACAGGTATGGGGCAGTGATAGAGTTACTGCCTTAGTAACTCTACCGCTGCTCAGTGTACCACCCCATACCTGTTCATATGTCTCATTACCTCTCTCTGTGTAAACAAAACATGTCAAGTAAATTTATTTTAAATCTTACCCCTCTTACCGTAAAGATATGCCCTTTAGTTTTTGACATTTCCTTCCTGGGAGAAAGTCCCTGACTATTTACCATATCTATGCATCATATATATTTCCATCAGCTCACCAATCTGTCTCTAACGCTGCATAACCTTTAAATTTTATTTTTACGAGGTTATCCACATTGGTGGGAAGATTAGATAAGGGAGCAATGAATTCAGGTATTCAGATGCCAATCTGGTGCTTATTGCTAGAAAAATAAGGTTAGCATGCAGGTAATTGAACTCATTTAGAAGGCAAATTAAATGTTGGCTGTAGTGTCAAGGTCCTGGAATATATAAAGTGGCAAGTCATGTTGAAAATACATTGGGATCACTTCTCTGAGAAATACTTTCTTGCACTGGAGGGGATAGGAATCGATGTTTTTCCTGGTGGGGGATCTTGAACTAGGGGGTTCAGTTTCAGAAGAAAGGGTCACCCTTCAGATTTGAAAGATTTTTGGAATTCTCTACCCCAGAGGGTTGTGTGGTTGAATCATTCAACATATTCCAGCAAGATATCTGGGCTACGTAGGAATTAGTGGGTGCTGCGAGACAATATCTTGAAACATTTCTGTGCAGAAAATATCTCCAAGCCAACATTTAATCGGACTTCCAAATAACTTGCTACATTTTCCTGCTAATATTGTTTTTCTTACCCGAGGACACTGAATTCATCCGCTCTGTTAAAATCAGATTTCAACCATGATGGACTTGCATAACTTCCTTATGCTGCATAGGAGAATTTTTGTGTCATAGAGAGATATAGCATGGAAATAGAGCCTTCAGCCCATTGAGTCCAGTACAACCATCAACTATATATTTATATTAATCTAACATTAATCCCCTTTGTTTAATTCACCTGACATTCTTGCATCTCCTCCCAAATTCTACCACACCCTATACACTAGTGGCAATAAAGAACAGCTAATTATCCTCTTGATCCACAGGACTTTGAGATGTGGGAGGAAACTTGGGCACCTGGTGAAAACAGGGATAACGTTGAAACTCCAAGTAGATGGCACCCGAGGTCGGGACTGAACCCAGGTCTCCGGTGCAGTGAAGCAACTGCGCCACTGTTACCTGGGTCAATTCCTTGGAAGGCAGCTAAGCTCAGTATTATACCATCATGGCATAGACAATAGGTGCAGGAGTAGGCCATTCAGCCCTTTGAGCCAACACCGCCATTCAATGTGATCATCCCCAATCAGTACCCCATTCCTGCCTCCTCCTCATATACCCTGACTCTGCTATATTTATGAGCCCCATCTAGCTCTCTCTTGAAAGTATCCAGCAAACCGGCCTCCATCGCCCTCTGAGGCATAGAATTCCACAGACTTGCAACTCTCTGTGAGAAAAAGTGTTTCCTAATCTCCGTTCTAAATGGCTTACCCCTTATTCTTAAACTGTGGCCCCTGGTTCTAGACTGCCCCAACATCGGGAGCATGTTTCCTGCCTTCAGCGTGTCCAAACCCTCAATAATCTTACGTTTCAAGAAGATCCCCTCTCATCCTAAACTCCGGAGTGTACAAGCCCAGCCACTCCATTCTCTCAGCATTTGAAAGTCCCACCATCTTGGGAATTAACCTTATAAACCTACACTGCACTTCATCAATAGCAAGAATATCCTTCCTCAAATTAGGGGACCAAAACTGCACACAATACTCCAGGTCTGGTCTCACTAGGGCTCTATACAACTGCAGAAGAACTCATTTGCTCCTATACTCAACTCCTCTTGTTATAAAGGCCAACGTGCCATTCACTTTCTTCACTGCCTGCTGTACCTGCATGCTTACTTTCATTGACTGATGAACCAAGACCCCTAGATCCCGTTGTACTTCCCCTTTTCCCAACATAACACCATTTAGATAGAAATCTGCCTTCCTGTTTTTGCTACCAACGTGGATAACCTCACATTTATCCACATTAAACTTCATTTGCCATGCATCTGCCCACTCGCCCAACCTGTCCAAGTCACCCTGCATTCTGAAAGCATCCTCCTCATAGTTCACACAGCTACCCAGCTTTGTGTCATCTGCAAATTTGCTAATGTTCCTTTGAATCCCTTCATCTAAATCATTGATGTATATTGTAAATAGCTGCGGTGCCAGCACCGAGCCTTGAAGTACCCTAATAGTCACTGCCTGCCATTCTGAAAGGGACCCGTTAATCCCTCCTCCATGTTTCCTGTCTGCCAACCAATTTTCTGTCCATGTCAGCACTCTACCCCCAATACCATGTGCCCTGATTTTGCCCACTAATCTTCTATGTGGGACCATATCAACTGCTTTCTGAAAGTCCAGGTACACTACATCCAATGGTTTTCCCTTGTACATTTTCCTAGTTCTCAAAAGATTCCAGAAGATTAGTCAAGCATGAGTTCTCCTTTGTAAATTCATGCTGACTCGGACCGATCCTGTTGCTGCTATTCAAATGTGCCGCTATTTCATCTTTCATAATTGACTCCAGCATCTTCCCCACCACCGATGTCAGGCTAACTGGTCTATAATTCCTTTTTTTCTCTCTCCCGCCTTTCTTAAAATGTGGGATAACATTAGCTACTCTCCAATCCACAGGAACTGATCCTGAATCTATAGAACATTGGAAAATTATCACCAATGCATCCATGATTTCTAAAGCCACTTCCTGGGGATTTATCAGTCTTCAGTCCCATCAGTCTACCCAACACCATTTCCTGCCTAATGTGGATTTCCTTCAGTTCCTCCATCGCCCCAGATCCTCTGGCCACTAGTATATCAGGAAGATTGTTTGTGTCCTCCTTAATGAAGACGGATCCAAAGTACCTGTTCAACTCATCTGCCATTTCCTTGTTCCCCATATTAAATTCCCCTTTTTCAGCCTTCATGGGTCCAACTTTGGTCTTAACTATTTTTTTTCCTCTTCACATATCTAAAGAAGCTTTTACTATCCTCCTTTATATTCTTGGTTAGCTTACCTTCGTACTTCATCTTTTCTCCCCGTATTGCCTTTTCAGTTATCTTCTGTTGATCTTTAAACATTACCCAATCCTCTTGCTTCCGTCTCATCTTTGCTGCGTTGTACTTTTTCTCTTTTATTTTTATACTGTCCCTGACGTCCCTTGTCAGTCACGGTCGCCCCTTACTCCCCTTGGAATCTTTCTTCCTCTTTGGAATGAACTGATCCTGCACCTTCTGTATTATTCCCAGAAATACCTGCCATTGTTGTTCCACTGTCATCCCTGCTAGGGTAACTTTGCAGTCAACTTTGGCCAGCTCCTCCCTCATGGCTCCATAGTCCCCTTTATTCAACTGTGACACTGACACCTCCGATTTACCCTTCTCCCTCTCCAATTGTAGATTGAACTTGACCATATTATGGTCACTACCTCCTAATGGCTCCTTAACCTCAAGTTCCTTTATCAAATCCGGTTCACTACATAACACTAAATCCAGAATTGCCTTCTCCCTGGTGGGCTCCAATACCAGCTGCTCTAAGCATCACGGAGGCACTCCGCAAACTCCCTTTCTTGGGGTCCAGTACCAACCTGATTTTCCTAGTCTACCTGCATGTTGAAATCTCCCATAACAACTGTAGCATTATCTTCACTACATGCCAATTTTAACTCCTGATTCAACTTGCACCCTATATCCAGGCTACTGTTTGGGGGCCTATAGATACGTCCCATTAGGGTATTTTTACCGTTACAATTCTATCCACACTGACTCCACATCTCCTGTTTCAACATCACCCCTTGCAAGGGAATGAATTTCATTCCTCACCTACAGCTACCCCACCCCCTCTGCCCACCTGTCTGTGTTTTCGATAGGAGGTATACCCTTGAGTATTCAGTTCCAGCCCTGGTCCTCTTGCAGCCATGTCTCTGTAATTCCCACAACATCATACTTGCCAATTTCTAACTGAGCCTCAAGCTCGTCCACTTTACTTCTTATACTTTGCCTCCCCTCTCGCAATTGGTCATGACCTTACTCTCTTAGCCCTTCTCGAACATTCCTTCCCATTAATTTGAGAGTCATTTGTAACTTTTCCTGTACTCACTTCCCCTTCAACTCCATCTTTATACTCTCAATTTGTCATTCCCTCCCCCCACTATTTAGTTCACACTGCCACCCAGCTTTGTGTCATCAAACATGGAACATGGAACCAGAAGCAGCAATGCTCAGTTCAGTTTTATTTGTCATATGTAGGTTAACACAGGGTCAATGGTACAATGAAATGTGTTGAAATGGGAGCAGAGTTCACTTGTTTTAGTTTAACAAGGAAATTAATAACTACTTACACTCCTACGTTTAATTGAAATGAATCTAGGGAGGCAGCAGGAACTAAGGGCCAGTAAGAGGCACAATTAAAGTTTACTATGTGTTTATTCCAGAACCTATTTTCCAAGGGAGTTTAAATACCCAACAGGAATGGGAGCATCAGGAGAGAGGATTAGGGGAGGTGCTACATGTTTCAAGGATGAGTATTTTTTGGCACAAAAAGTTTCCAAATAAATTACACTTTATATTGAAAAACAAATAAAAACTGTCCATATTGGAAATCCAAATAAAAACAAAGTACCTTCTTTGATTTGAAACATTGAGAAATAACCCTGTTTTTCTCAAACAGCAAAGTTTCTAGCAGTTTCAGTTTCTGTTCTGTATTGTTATACAAATCAGCTTGTGCAGGGGAATGTTGACAGCTTGTGCAGGGGAATGTTGAAAGGGTGCTTATTACCAGCTGAATGGTAAAATGGAAACATAAGCGTCTGCTGATGCTGGAATAGTGAGCAAAACATAAACTGTTGGAGAAACTCAGCGG
Organism: Raja brachyura; assembly: GCA_963514005.1. Next base: position 26,526,618 of record OY740796.1, on the reverse strand, counting down.
GTTGAGCAGCATCTGTGGAGGGGAATTGGCAGATAACGTTTGGGACACCCAGCAGTTTTCCACTCCTCGGTACATCCTCCGCCCCAAGTTCACCATCTCCCTTCTTTCCACTTCACCCTGTCCCCTTCCACCCAAATCCCATGCGCTGGCTTTACATTTGACTGTTCTTTTCTTACTTGATATTCTTTACTCTCCTTTTCACCTCTAGTTTTTGCCCACTTCCCCACCCATCTACCACTCACCTCCTCCCTTTCCTATATCCAGCTATCACTTACCAGGTTTTTCCCACCATACCTCCTTATTCCATCCGCCTGAAGAAGTGTCACGACTCAAAACATCATCGACAATTTCTCTTCACCGATGCTGCCTGGCCAGCTAAGTCCAACCGGAACTTTGTTTTTTGCAATTGAATGATACATCTGGGACCTAGACTCAGCAAGCCTTGGCTGATGAGTTGTGCTCCCCCTGCTACATGACACACGTTGCTCAGATGTATCATGGTTTCCTGCCGTCCCATTTGGATTAGACAATCACTGGAAACTGCAATTAATTGGCAGATGGATACTGTCTTTATGGAAATAATGTTGTGGTTTGTGAGCAGTAATTGAACAGCGTAGCAAGGAATTCACTCACTATTCAGCCCACACTTTCCCAGGAAATATTTTATGAAACACACAGGACAGGCAGCATCTTCAAAGCAAGAAGGTGTATTAACTTGTCAGGTTGATAAGCTTTCATGAGTGTGGTGGGTGCTCCGATCTGTATGTAAAGAGCTTTCTCAACACAATTCCTCCAACACTTCCAGTGCATCAAGCACTTCAAGGCTTGCAATAGGAAAGGTTGTATCTAGTACTGGATGAGAGAGAAAGGGAGGGAGAGCTGCACTCTGCATTTTCCCTGAGAGTGATTAATATGGCAACTAAATGTCTGGATCAGAAGATCAGCTCCCAGAAATATAGTATCATAAGAGTCATGAGTGTTTGTTTGTCATATGCATTGGAACAACAAAATTCTTACTTGCTGCAGATTTTCAAGCATATTAGATGCCAAAACAACAATATACATATATATACACAACTAATTATCGGTTATTCTATGCAAACTAGTGACCACCCTAGTACAGAAACCACAGTACATAAAACAATAATAATAGTGAAAACTCCATAGTAGTTCAGTGTGGATGAATGGTTAAGGTTAAGATTGTGCTGGGTGATTCAAGACTCAGATGGTTGATGGGAAGAAGCTGCTTTTGAACCTGGAGTTGACAACTGTCAAGCTCCTGTACTTTTTCCCGATGATAGCAACGAGGAGCGACCAAGGTGGTGTGGGGTCTTTGATTAAATTAGTTGCCTTCGTAACAGAAATGTAATGTGATAAAAGAGAGATAGTTAGACAAGGGAATTTTAACAGTTGTTAATCTGTGCCAATTTGTGTCTGCCTGTCAGGGGTATCAGTGCGCTGCCCAGGTAACCCAGGACATGGGTCTCGCTTCATCGAGAACACCGCTGGAGAAAAGGTGGTAAGTGTTGAAATAAAGTGGAAGATCTCCAAACCCCTCTGCCCCTCCAGACCCAACTCCACCTTTATGACTCCTCCATTACGTCCCAGTCACTCCACCATCCATTCATTACGTCTCTGTAGCCCTATCTGCCTCAACCCCTCAGACCCCTCCCACTTATCCCCTTCTCATCCCGTTCATTCCCTCCTAACCTATTTTGTCCTCATCTCCAGAAATTCTCACAGCTCTCCATCCGTCCCTCAAGTCAGTGTCCATCTGTGAGGACAAAGCCGCTGTGACGGTGCAAGATGTAGCTGGGGTGAGGGTTGGGTGTGAGGTGGTGAAAATAAGGGAGAGTCATAATGCTGCAATGAGGATGTGTGAGATTCTCTGATGGAATGCAATATTCCATGCATTGGTGGGCGAGGGATCGGTGAGGAATATTAGGGAGATCAGGAATTGGGAAGATGGGGATCTCTGGATTTAGTGCGGCATGAATTAGGTGTGTCGATATTGGGCATCTGGAGACCAATGGTTAAAGGGAGGGGCTGAAGATGTGGAGGGTGTAGATTTTTTGATGATACCATGGTGAGAAGCTGAAGATAAGAAAGAAAGCAAAATTAGGATCTAGACACTGTTAATTCTTTTTTTTTTAACCGTTGAAGCGTCAAGTTATCAATTCGTTCCTGGACTTCAGAGAGAAAGAGAAGAAGAGGTGAGGCTCCACACTTATTCTCATTCATCTTGGGGCAAGTGGTGGTTTTCCTGAATGAACTGTCATATCTACTGTTGGTCACTCACATCAGACACTCCACTCACAGATAGGGCTCTTAAAGATAGTGTAGTGAGGCGATATGGGGAGAAGGCAGCAACGGGGTACTGATTGGGGATGATCAGCCATGATCACGTTGAATGGTGGTGCTGGCTCGAAGGGCTTTATGGCCTACTCCTGCACCTATTGTCTATTGTCTGACAATAATGTAACGCTGCAGACACGGATGTCACATTTGGATGAGATGATAGATTGCTAACCCTCTGTCTGTTTGGGTAATCTAAATCCTATTTCAAGGTGAGCAATGGGTAATCCCAGGGTCCTGATTGCCTATGAAGCTACAAGGGTCACAACTTGTTAAGTCTCAGTGCTAAATTAATGTTGAAATACTTCCAAGCAAACAATTGACACTGAGTTATGCAGTGAACTATTATTTATCGTGGTATATTATTGTCACGTTGCCTGAGATACAGTGAAAATAATTGTTTTTGTGCTATCCAGTCAAATCCTACTTTACATGAGTACAATAAAGCCAAACACAAGTACAACAGGTAATGCAAAGGGAAAAATACCAGAGGGCACAATGTTATAGAGCTTTATAGCTGCAGAGAAAGTGTAGATAAAAAAAAAACGGGGACCACAATAAATTAGGACGGGAGACTGGGACTACATCCTAGTTTATGCAAGGACCTTTTAGTAATCTGATCACAGCACGGAAAATACGTGCTTTCAAGCTGTTGTATCTTCTGCCTGCTGGGAGAGAGGGGAGGAGGGAATGATTGTGGTGTGAGTAGTCCTTAGTTATGTTGGCTACTATCCCAAGGAAATGTAGATGAGTTGATGGGGGGGGGGGGGGGGGGGAGGCTGGTTTGTGCGATGGACTGAGCTACATCCACAATTCTCTGCAATTGTTTGAAGTTTGGGTAGAGCTGTTGCCAGCCAAACCAAATGATGATGCATCCCAATAGGATGCTTTTTATGGTGCACCTGGATTAGCACAGGTGACCAAAAGTACTGTCAATAAGGTTCATTCAGACAACATGCGCTGAAAGGCCTGTGACTGTATTTACTGTTCTAGTAGTCTCACACACAGGGCAAGGAGCAATGATTTACAGAGGACATATCCAGGGGGGCATGACTAGAGTGCTTAAAGTCATGACAATAAAAAGCATGGGCATAGATACAGTACGGTAAGTGTGGGACAACCGTGCATCTACTGGGGCTGCAAAGACCAGTAGATACAGATAATGGACAACCAGCATGAACTGCACAGGCCAAATGAGCACAGGGCCCAGATCGGCCACAAGACAAGGCAGAGTAGAAGGACACAGAGAGAGCACCCTTAAGACCATTCCTGGTTCTGCGAATAACCGTCTCCTGTGTTGTGTCTAGACTCAATCAGAGTGAGTGCCTGACTCTGGGAGATGTCATCACTGTCAATCTGACCTCATTGAAAGGAGGCGTGGCTTACAACGTTATCCCTGATGAGTTAATAGCAGGCTTTGATATCCGGATTCCTCCAACTGTGGACCTCAAGGTTAGTCATGATGTGTTACGTGATGAATGATGGCAAAGAGAGAGGTAGGAGGGATTCCTGTGATACTTAAGCAGAAGCGAGAGAGTGGAACTTGAATGTCTATCGATGGAGACCACTGTGACTTTCTGTCTTTCAGGCATTTGAGGAACAAATGAAGCAGTGGTGTCAGAAAGCAGGGGAAGGAGTTGTCTGTGAATTTTTGCAGGTATTAATATGACGGGTGCTATTTGTATTACAAGAACTTGCAGTCATCATTACTTTGACAGCATTGGAGGGATCCAACTCCCTGGAACAATCTGGCAGGTTTTGCAGAAATGGTCTTCCAGCTCAGACCTGGTAACGCTGCCTTCACCCACAGTGATGTGAGGCTACACTGCTCGTCTGCATAGAAGCAGACAATGTGTCTGGACTGATCTCGTGCTGTCGGGGTGATGGAACTCCCAGAACATGTGCAGTTTGCCCAGGCAAGTCTCTCCCATTCTGCAGTAAGCTTAGAACCAGCTCCTCTCACATTGATATCCTCTGCCCAGCCTGGACTCTCTCTTGTCTAGACTGTTGTTGACTGGGGTTCATCCAGACTGACTCTTACCCTGTCCCCACATCGGGACACCATACTCAACTCTTGCCCTGTGTGAGGGAATGAAACCTCCCTACGTTGACAGCTCCCACAACGCGAGGAGAAGCTCAGGCAGCAGAGAGATGACTGCAGACTACCCTCTAATCTTTAACCAGCTGCCCTCCCACAACTGTGTTAGCTCCTAGTAGGTGAATCAAACCTGGATCCAGTATCCACACAAGGGCTTTGAAATGAGCCTCCTTGAATAGACCAACCTGTATAAGGGTCACTGATGGAGATTGAGTAACAGCGTTAGCGATGGGTCTATCTACCACGTCTGTGTGTCAGGGTCAGTGACTAGGATTGTGTACTGGGTCTGCGTGTGGAGGTGATTTCTCGTCTTCTTCTCCCTCTCAGAAAACCACATGTGATAAGCTGACGTCGATTGATCCGTCAGATCCCTGGTGGAGTGCTTTCAGCGATGCCTGTCGACAGAGGTGAGTGGGTGCAGGACACTGGGGCTCTTGCCTCACACGACCCCGCCACACACCCACTCCATCACTGTACCCCTTCCCCATCACTCACTCCATCCCCATCACTCACACCCACTCTGCCACTCACACTCCCATCACCCACCCTTTCCCAGTCACTCACCTTCCCCCTCCCCCCCCAAAAAAAATTCACAGCCTTTTCACCCAACTCCTCCCAATCACTCACACCCAGTCACTCCCTTACCCACACCCCCTTCGCTCACTCCCCTCACTCACACACGCCTCCTCCTGTGTTCCAGGGACATGACGGTGCAGTGTGAGATCTTCCCAGCCTCCTCCGACAGTCGCTTCATTCGGCAGGTGAGAATCAGGTGGCCTCGGGACAGCTGGGGAACACTGACCCAGTGTAGCCCCCACTGGTGCTGGGGACCACAGTAAGGGTGGGTGGGCGTCTGTCCGTCCGTCTGTCTGTCTGGCTCTCTGGGATGTGAATAAGTGTATGGGTGTGACTGAGTTGTGAGGTATGTGGGGGTGGGGATGTTTGTGGTGAGCGGGTGGGATGTGGCATGGGTATGTGGGGGTGAGGGTGTGGGGCTGAAAGTTGTTTGGGTGGATGTATGTGAAGTGGGGGTGTGTGAGTGTGTTTGGGGTGTGGGGTGGGGGTGGGGGTGGGAGTGGCGATGGGAGACTGGGGTTGTGGGTGAGAGGATGTGGGGGTGTTGAGGTGAGTGGGTGGGGGTAATGGTGAAGCTGCTCTTTGACCTTCCTTTCACTCTCACAGATAGGTTACCCAGCCATTGGATTCTCCCCGATGAACCACACGCCCATCCTGCTGCACGACCACAATGAGTACCTCAACGAGAAGGTCTTCCTGACTGGCATTGACATCTATACTCACCTCCTCCCCGCCCTCGCTTGTGTCCCACCGCTCGCTGGGGAAGCCTGAGGCAGCACACCTACTCTCCACGCCCTTGCCCCAATACCCGGGACCTCTCTCCCCCTCCTCTCCACCCTTCCTCACTGTGATAGACACCCTTTCTCTTCCTCCACCACACTGCCTCCAACCATTGTAAAGGCATTGCACTCTCCTTCTAACTCACCCTCACTCGCCCCCCCAGCCGTGCCTCAGCTCCTTCCTCACCCCTTATCTCCTCCTGACCCTGGAGTTCTGCGGTGTTACCTCATTTACTGAATGTTGCGACTCTCTCAAGGCTCATCTGATTGACCTTTGGGCTTTTCGCAGCCTCTTGATCGCCTTACTCTCTACACACTGATTAATTGGCTGCTATTATCTCGGGAAACCTCGCCACGTGATGACTCTGACCCTTCCCTCCAGGCTCTACCCTCTATCCCTCTCTGTCTCCCTTGATCTCCCTCAGTCCTCCTCTGTCTCTCTCCATCTTCCTTTGTCCCCCTCCATTCCCCTCGATCTTCCTCAGTCTCCCTCCACCCTTCTCCAACTCCTTCTCTTCTCTCTATCCTCCTCTGTCACCCACAGCCCCCCCTCAAACCCCCTCCATCCCCTCCGCCCCTCAGTGAGAGCGGCTGGTGTCGGGACAGTGGGAGTGTTGCCCTGTGCTGGGCAAGTGGACATTAGCTCTGTCTTTTCACAGGAGCTAATGCTTAGCAGAACAGCCCCTTTCCCTACCTCCAGCAAGGGCTCTGGGTCTGGGTCGAAGCCACTGGGGAAACCCAGTAGTTACATCAACACTGTGTGTCTCAAGCATTTACACCTGGCACCCTGAGGCCCCCCCACCCATCTCAGGGCACATCACAGTAGGGGGCCACTCTTCACCCCCACAGCCAAGAAACCCAGGACTAAGCAGCTGCTCAATTAGCTCCCCGTCTACTCTCCTCCCCCCCCCACCACAACATTTCCTCCCTCCACCACTGGTGTACTGTGACTGCTGTGCGTACTGTCTGCAAACACATGCAGTTGCTCATCCAGGCACCTCCCAAGCCTGTGTCTTGATTTTAAAAAATGCCTGTGTCTTTACTAACAGCAGGCTGACGAAAACACCATCCGCCACCTACAGGTTCCTCTCCCAGTCATACGCCATCCACATCGATCCTTCTTCACTGGAACCTCTCCCAGTAGTATTGTGAGCTCATCTGCACCAAGAGGATGGCAGCAATTCAAGATTGTGTCAGTATCTCTGGTGGACAGGTGGGGAGGGCGTTAAAATATGGCCTCAACAACTGTGCCTGTATGGTGTGACATGTACATTGTGAAGGAACAGTAGCTTTCCACAATGGAAAAATCCAAGAATTCTGGGGGTAAATGTGTGTTCTGCAGATTATGGATATTATGAGGATTTGATTCTAATTCAAACTTGATTTTATTCTTCCAAAATAAACCTCTGTGCAGTTCAGGCTGACTGCTATCTCTGGCCTTTTATTGTCTGTCCTTACTGAAGAAATATAAATAATTTACAGCACTAAGCCTAAACATAAAACCACGAGAAACAGGGACAGGGAGAGTCCATTTGGTCCTTTGAGCCTGCTCTGCCATTCAATAAAATCATAGCTGATCCAGTCTCAGCCACAACAATACTTACCCACTACCCATGCCCTCAGCTCCCTTATAATATTAGTTAAGATTTGTTTCTTGTTACATGCGCAAGTACAGTGTGGCAGAAGAGTAATTAAAAAATTGCTTACAGCATCATCACAGGCATGTAGACTCAGCCAAACACATACAAACCCAAAAATTATAGATATGTTCAATAAAACAGTAAGAAGAAAAAGATATGTAAAAAAACAAGGCATAAGTGCAAAACTAAATTGGAAGACAAGTCCGCGGTAGTCCGTAGTGTTCCATTGCTGAGGTAGAATTTGGGTTGTGCAGGTCGGTTCAAAAACCTGATAGTTGTTGAAAAGTAGCTGTTCCTGATTCTAGAAGCATAGGACTTCAGGTTTCTATACTTCATACCGAATGGTAGCAGCAAGAAGAGGGTATGGCCTGGATGGTGGAGGTCCTTGATGAATCTGCTTATATCCCACTATTCCCTGCATATATATATGTACCTATCTAAAAGCCTCTTAAATACCACTAACATATCTGCTTCCACCACCATCCTTGGCAGCATGTACTTGGCATCTACTACTCTCTGTGTAAAACATTTGCCCCACACATTTCCTTTAAACTACCTTACTCTGACCTTAAACTCCCAAGTCTTTGACATTTCCCTCCTGGATAAAAGGTTCTTACTGTTAACCTCTATGCCTCTCATAATATTATATTATTCTATCGGGTATCACATCAGCCTTCAATACTGCAGAGAAAACGACCCAAGTTTGTCCAACTTATCCTCATGGCTAATATCCTTGAATCTGAGCAGCATTGTGGTAGCCTCTTTTGCACTCTTTCTAAAACCTCAGCATCTTTCCTGTAATGGGGCAACCAGAACCGCACTAAATTTATGAAGTGACCGGAACTACACACAATTAATGACTGACCAGAACCATACATAACCCCTTCCTATCCATACGTCTCTCCGAGAAAACAATTCAAGTTTGTCCAATTTATCCTTATAGCTAATATCCTTGAATCTGAGCAGCATTATGTCTTTCACACGTCAGATCTCTTGCAATAAAAACTAATGAATTACTTGCTGTACTGACATGATAATGTTTTGTGTTTCATGCACAGTGGCACCTGACCATTTTGTAATCCCAGTCCATTAACATTTCTTCATGTAATCTACAAATTAGGCTACAGTCTATAATCCCTCCATCTAAGTCATTGATTAAGGTAGCTCAGATGCTGCAGTGGGTAGTGCTGCTGCTTCATTGCTCCAGCTACCCGGATTCAATCCCCCCCTCCTGGTACTGACTCTGTGTAATTAGCATGTTCTCCCTTTGACTGCAAGTGTTTCCACCAAATACTCCAGTTCCATAGACGTGTGGGTCAGTGAGTAATTCATTAATGTAACTTGCCCACAATGTAGATGGGCAGTACAAGGATTGGGGACTTTGGTGGAGATGTGATTACAGCTAAATAAGTGAGGGAATTAAAACGATGAGATTGCTTGATGAGCGAACATAGACTGAATGGGCTTAAAGGTCTCACTAAAATATTGCATATGAACAGTTAAACGTTTAAAGTCATCTGCTTGTTTCATATCCACGTGTCTGTCTAAAAGCCTCTTAAACGCAACTATCGGAAGTCTACCTGAGGCAGTGACTTTATACTTTAGAGATACAGAGACGAAACAGGTCATACACTACACTTACCCCATACACGACAATTGACAGAAGTTTATTAAACAACAAACCTGTACATTTGGAGTGTGGGAGGAAACCGGAGCACCCGGAGAAAACCCACGCAGTCACAATAAACTCCGCACAGATCCATAGTCAGGATCGAACCTGGGACTCTGGCGCTGTAAGGCAGCAATTCTACCGCTGAGCAATCGTGCTGCCCAGCGAGTCACGGTATATCTGAGGCAGTGGGTCTTTGCCTACCTGGGGCAGTGGGTCTCTGTCCACCCGAGTCTACTGTCTCTGTCTTTACGCAAGCTCCATGTACAAAAGCTGCCAGATCCAGATGTCCTTCAGAATTCGGATTGCCTCTGATTCGGAGGCTGCCTTGTTCTTGTCCCTGCAGTCAGGGAACAGAGGATGGATTGTGATGTCCTGAAAGCCACAGGAGATGGCAGTATTAGCTTAGTCTTTCACGCCCAGTGGAAATGAATGCTACATGTTCTTCATTTGCACGCAAACGTCAGTGTTGCGAGGACAGCTCTGGACAGTTTGAGTCCTAACAGTGAGTGAAGGGAGGTCGTATTTGGGGACCCCAAAAACACGGGACAAATTTAATTCACCTGCAAAATCCGTCCAGCCTGCACGTCACTGAAAGGCCAGCAGGTGGCAGTCAGGTGCGGTGTTTCACACAAGCAGAGCCTCACCAGTGGACACAGAATGAAAGAGAGTTAGAAAGAAAGAAAGAGAGAGAGAGAGATAGGGACAGAGATGAAACGTGAGGGAGAAAGAAAGAGAGCAAGAGAGAGTGAAAGAAAGTGAGGGAGAGAAAGAGAGAAAAAGGAGAGAGTGCGTGTAAACAAGAGTAAGAGTGTCACCGTGCGTGTGGGAGTGTGGAGGTGTTGGTGTGTAGGGATTTGGATGAGGGTGTGGGTGAGTGTGTGAGTGTTAGGGTTGGAGGGTGGAGATGTGTGGGTGACTATGCGAGGGTGTGAGAGTGTGGGTGTCGAATTGTGTAAATGTGGGAGGGAGTGTGTTGATTTGTGAGTGAGAGGGAGTGTTGTATACGTGTGATGGAATGGACACGTACTCTAGGAGTGCAAGAGTGGGATTGTGAGAGTGATAGTGTGGGAGGGAGAGTGTATGGGGGTGGGGATTCAGATGAGAATGTGTTTGTGAGTGCTGGAGGAAGTGTGAGAGTTTTGGAGTGTTTGAGTTGAGATTGTGGGAATGTGAGATTGTATGGGTGTCGCGGGGTGGTGAGGATTTGGGAATATAGTAGTATGGAATTGTGTGATAATGTCGGGGAATGGGAGTGTGGATGGTGAGTGAGCATGGGAGTGTGGGTAAGGGAGGTGCTGGTGTATGGGGTGTGTGTGGAATGTGGGGTGTGGGTGTGGGAGGGTGAGTGTGTGAATGTGAATGTACAATATTTTGGGAGATTAGGAGTGCAAGGAGAGTGTGAGTGGGATTGTGAGGGTGTGGAAGTGTGCAGGTGTTAGTGTGTGGGGGGTTGAGGCTATGGATGTGGACCGTAAGGATATGGGAGCGTAGTGTGGGTATGAGTGTGAGATTATGTGTGGGTGAGGGTGTATGATTGTGGGCAAGAGTGTGGGAGAAGTGTGAGTTGTGTTGAGGGTGTGGGGATGGGCAGTGGTGACCGTACAATAGTGTATGAATGGGTGTGTGGGAGGGAGAGTGTGAGTATGGGAGTGTGAACATGTGGGGAAATGGAGGTGTTGGTGTCTGGGGGTTGAAAGTGTTGGTGTGTGAGAGTGTGTGTGTGGGAGCATACTGGTGTGGTGGGAATGTGAATATATGAGTGGGCGAGCGAGACTGTGTTAGTGTGGGATTGTGAGAGTGTGGGGGATAGGAGCGTGAGAGTGGGCGTGGATATGTGGGTGTGAGACTGAATGTGTGTGTGGTGAGAGTGGGAATGTGTGAGTGTGGAGTGTGAAAATGTAGCGAGTGAGTGGTGTGGGAGTGAGTGGTGTGGGAGTGAGTGGTGTGGGAGTGAGTGGTGTGTGTGAGTGATGTGGGAGTGAGTGATGTGGTAGTGAGTGGTGTGTGGGAGTGAATGGCGTGTGAGTGAGTAGTGTGTGAGTGAGTAGTGTGGGTGTGAGTGGTGTGTGGGAGTGCGTGGTGTGTGGGAGTGAGTGGCGTGTGAGTGAGTGGTGTGTGAGTGAGTGGTGTGGGTGTGAGTGGTGTGGGAGTGCGTGGTGTGTGGGAGTGAGTGGTGTGGGAGTGAGTGGTGTGGCAGTGCGTGGTGTGGGAGTGAGTGGTGTGGGAGTGAGTGGTGTGGGAGTGAGTGGTGTGGGAGTGAGTGGTGTGGGAGTGAGTGGTGTGGGAGTGAGTGGTGTGGGAGTGAGTGGTGTGGGAGTGAGTGGTGTGGGAGTGAGTGGTGTGGGAGTGAGTGGTGTGGGAGTGAGTGGTGTGTGTGAGTGATGTGGGAGTGAGTGGTGTGGGAGTGAGTGGTGTGTGGGAGTGAATGGCGTGTGAGTGAGTAGTGTGTGAGTGAGTGGTGTGGGTGTGAGTGAGTGGTGTGGGTGTGAGTGGTGTGGGAGTGCGTGGTGTGTGGGAGTGAGTGGCGTGTGAGTGAGTGGTGAGTGAGTGAGTGGTGTGGGTGTGAGTGGTGTGGGAGTGCGTGGTGTGTGGGAGTGAGTGGTGTGGGAGTGAGTGGTGTGGGTGTGAGTGGTGTGGCAGTGCGTGGTGTGGGAGTGAGTGGTGTGGGAGTGAGTGGTGTGGGAGTGAGTGGTGTGGGAGTGAGTGGTGTGGGAGTGAGTGGTGTGGGAGTGAGTGGTGTGGGAGTGAGTGGTGTGGGAGTGAGTGGTGTGGGAGAATAGGATGTGTGGGAGGAAGACTATGAGTGTGGGAATGTGAAGGTGGTGCATGGGAGTGTGATAGGGAGTGTTATAGGGAGAGTATGGGTGTGATTGTGTGAGTCTGAGAGTGGTAAAGTGAGAGGAGGAGTGTGGAGTGTGAAAGAGGGTGAGTGAGAGTAGGAATGTGGGAGTCTGGAGTGTGTGTGGTGTGGAAGAACGGGAGCATGGGAGGGAGGTCGTGAGTGTGGGAGTGTGAGGGTGCAGGTGTTAGTGTTCGGCGGTTGCAGGTGTGGGAGTGTGGGAGTGTAGGAGTGAGAGAGTACGATATTGTGGGAGAATGAGTGTGTGAGTGAAGTTGTGGACATATGGAGGCGTTGGTGTGTGTGTGGTTGAGGGTATTGGTATGTGTGAGTGTGAGTGTGTATGAGCATGGAGGTGTGGGTGGGGTTGTGAGATTGTGCCAATATGGGTGTATGTGGGTTTGAGTGTAGATGAGAACATGTGAGTGAGTGTGAGCATGAGAGTGTGTGGGTGTGGGAGTGTTTTAGTGTGAAGTGTGGAATGCAAAATTGTCACGGTGAGTGTGAGAGTGTGTGAGTGTGACAATGTGGGCAGATGGGAGTGTGGGAGGGAGAGTATGAGTGAGTTTGTGGGAGCATAGCAGTGCGGGGATTTCCTGAGTGTGTGGATGTGAGTCTCGGTGAGAGTATGAGGGAGTGTGAGAGTGTGGGATCTGTGTTGGTGTCTTTGTATGTGTGTCCCTCTGCACGTGCGATGTCCCTTGCTTACAGAGTGTGCACTGGTGAAGTCACCACCAAAGATCCTACAGCGGAGCAAGATAGCCCATTCCTGCAATGGGCTGCTGTGTAGTACACAATGGATCGGAACGTGGGCCTCTTTTTCATCCATTTCAGTAATCCGACCCGACCCGACTCGCAGTGTAATCAACATAGCGGGGGAACAGTTTGTGTTAATAAATTATAATTCTGAAAATGAGGAGATGATTTTTACCAAAGAACTTTTATTTTTACGAGGATGTTTCCGTAACCGGCTTCCGTCTCCACACTAATTATCTTTGCTCCGCTATGGGATCTTTGGTGCGGAGATGGACGCCGGTTACGGAAATGGGGCCGAAAATTACCCATGAATCTGCCCATGACCGTACTACAGCTTTATCGTCGAGTAATCTATCTTACTTGCTATAGGATCTTTGGTCACCAATGTTTAGTAACATCCCAAAGGGATGATCGCTGCTAATAACATGATAAGACAGTAGCCAGGGAAAGGATGGTTCATGTACTGGAATGTTGTGCTGCAGATGGTTTGCCTGGGAGACAACACCTCAAAAACGCAGGTGCTGCCTGTACTTAGAATAATAGTAGCAATGTTATAAAATTTTGAGATTTTAAAAATCCAGTCTGCAATTTATCCCATCAGATAAAGCATAAAAAGAAGTTTAATTTGACACCTAATTCACTTTCATATCTTCAGTATTAAAAAAGTTATGGTCATTTTCATACTCGGAAATTAGCATCATTGCTTTTCCATTAACTAAACACAAAAGTTGTAATCGAGGACAGTCAAAAGCCCATAACTTTCTTATAAATTAATAGAACTGAAATAAATTTTCAGTTATTATAGATTGAAGCATTCTGAAACAAATATGAAAAAATCTTACTTGGATGACCTGAAATTAAAGTATATAATTAGTTAGTTACCCAATTGTATCTAATTACAAAATTCAATTACAAGATCTAAACATCTATCCATTTCTTAAGAAAATATTAACATTTTTTTAAAAGCCTGTGTCCAAATAACATTCACACAAGAATTCACAATATAGAATGATTTTTAAATCTCATTGTTATGAATTTATAGGCCAAATTGAAGGAATTTAGTGTTTAATGCCCGTAGATAAATGGCCATTTAAATCAACTTGCGAGTGGGATTTTATGGAACGCGATGGATTGGAACGTTGCGGTTGCGGTGAATTTAAACCCCATATCAGCAGTAAAAATACTGCCGGTTCGTATGGGGAATAAATCACCATTTCGCAACATGAAATGTTGATTAAGGTCATCTAAACAAGTAAGTTTATATGAAAAAATAAACAGCTTTCCTTTACCAGTCCCCTACGTAAAATCCGTCCCCGTTGTCGGCATTCACGGCATTAGAAGTTAATTTTTATTTTACTCCAGCGCTGAAATAGTCGGGTGCTTTAAAAAAAAAAAATTTCACTTACCGGCAGTCGGAACGAATCTCCAGAAAAAGTTTGCACTCCAAGAAAATATAACTCCGGAAGTCAGGGGAAAACCGCATTTTAACCCCCCCCCCCCCCCCCCTCAAAGGCGCCAAAGTCGCGCACACGGTCAGTGGCAGAACTGCAGCGCCGCTGAAGGTAAGTTTTGTAACATACTTAATAATAGGATTTGGTACAATTAGCATGGAATTGGAAAGGGAAATCAGTTCTTGACAACTCCATTGGATTTCTTTGAGGTTCTTCCCGCTGGAGCAGGTATTGGGGGGAGCGATTGATGGTGTGTATTTGTGTTTTCTGATTGGAGTGGCTAGGTGTCACTCGCATGATCGTTGAACAAAGTTAGACTGAACCGTGTTAAGGATTGGTCAAATGACTGAAAGCAAAGAGAAGGATTGGGAGGCTGTGACCAGCAGCAGTCCAGGAGAAGTTGTGACATTCGTACAGCATTACAATATCAAACACTCACTCCCTTGGACATGCTCACACCACTGGCTACATATACTGTGGTAGACACACTGGTGGATACGCACAGCAGGGATACGCATACTGGTGGATACACAGACTGGTAGACATACAAACGGCTGTGGATACACACACACTAGCATTGGTGGGATACACACCAGTGGATACTCACACCAGTGGACACACCCACACTGGTAGACACATACACCGGTGGATGCAACAGCAGCAGATACCAGACCAGTGGATACAATGCTAGTGGATATTTGCACCAGTGGATACACACACCAGTGTAGAGGTAACAAAATGGACCAGTAAGGGCAGTGTGGTTGATGTGGTCTGCAGTACAGCTGTTGACAATGTCACACCACAAGGTTAGAGCATATGGAATCTAAGGCAAATTGGCAAATTGTATCCAAAATTGTCAGATGGTGATGCAAGGCATGTTTTCTGACCAGCAGTCTGCGACCAGCAGTATACTACAAGGATCAGTGATGGGACCCTAGTGCTTTGTGTTGGACATTAATGACCACAGCTGGAGTACTGTTTACAGATCTGGTGTCCATACCGTAGGAAGAATGCGATTACACCTGAGAGGGCAACATACATCCATACGTGCGATAATTATGTTCCTGAGCTAGTAATCGAGCCTCCATAATCGGTAATTTTGGAGGCGTGGGTTTAAAGTGCCACCACAGTCGCCGACATTTGTGGTGGTGTGCAAATTCAGTGCATTGAATGTCCATGATAAGAAATAAGTGATAGTGACAGTGACTGACATTTCTGGCAATTGAGCAAACTGAAATGATTTTGCACTGAAACAAATGCTAACTCTGAGGAACAACACTTCATCCCTCAGGACTCAATCTTGTATTCAACAATCTCAGATCACCAGCCACTCCTCTGTGTAAGGAAAAGGTCAGTTCTGACGCAAGATCATCCACCAGAAACATTAGTTCTGTTTTTCTCCCTCCATGGATCCTGCTTGATCTATTGAATATTTTCAGCAGTGTATTTTGTTACAGATTTCCAGCACCTGCTATTTTCTGTATCTCAGTTCATTTATTTCTCTTCTCCAATGGCCAGCATTGAAAACAATTATACTGCCTGAGCAACCTTAGTCTGCACCCATCAAGGACATTCCCTCTCCACCTGCCCCCATCTCTGCAGCTGAAAACGTTTGTCTGTTTACTCTGTTTGTCGTTCCACAGATCCTGCCTGACCTATTGGGAATTTCTTAAGATTAAAATTACCGACATCTGCTGATTTCTGCGTCCCTCAAATCCAGTGTTCAACTCTCCCCTATCCTCATTCCTCTCCAAAAATCTCAGATATCTTAACATAACACCACAGTGAGAGTGCCAACAACTGAAGGACATACAGTGAATGGTAGAACCCTGGGGAGTGTTGTAGTACAGAGAGACCTTGGCGTTTTGCTGAAAGTGGTGACACAGATAGACAGAATAGTGAAGAAGGCTTATTGCCTGCTTGCCTTCATTGGTCAGGGCATTGACTACAAGAGTTGGGACATCATGATATGATTGTACAAAATATTGGTCAAGCTGCATTTGGCATATTAAGCTAGAGAATGTGAAGAAAAGATTCACAAGGATGTTGTTTTGTTTAGATAACTAGCACTATAAGGAATAGGCCAGGTCTATTTTCCCTGGAGGGAAGGAGGCTGAGAGGTGACATGACCAAAATATATTTACTTATGAGAGGCATAATTAGGGAAGATAGCCAGAATCAGTTTACCATGTTAGGAATACCAAAATCTAGAGGTTATAGGTTTAAGCTGAGAAGGAGGTGGTTTAAAGAGGATCTGGGAGGTAAACAATTCATGCACACAATAGTTGGTATCTAGAATGAGCTGCCAGAGGAGGTGGTGGAGGCAGGAACAGTAACAACATTTAAGGGGCATCTTAAATAAACAGGGAATGGAAGGATATGGGATTAATGGAGGTAAGCAGGACTGGTATAGATAGGGATGCTGACACAGGTTGCTGGATTATTAAGCAAAACACAAAGTGCTGTAGGAACTCAATGAATTAGGAAGCACCTGTGGAGGAATGGACAGAGAACATTTCAGAACATCTGAAGAAGGGTCCCAGCCTAAATGTTACCAGCCCATTCCCTCCACAGATGATGCCTGGCCGGTTGAGTTACTCCAGCTGTTCATGCTTTGCCATAGATGCTCAGCATAGACACATAGGGCCTGTTTCTATGGTGTACAACTCTGTGACACAGCCATCATGAGGCAGCTCAATCCTATGCTCTCTGGGCAGTGAGGGCGGGACAATGGCTTCAACAATGATGGTCATGCCCACACACATCTGGGTCTCAGTCTAGATGAGTTTTGGGGGATTTAGGATGAAGGATTTGAAGGAAAAGGATGTATATGTGAATGTTTTTAAATTAATTTTGTATTGTATAAGCTTAAAATATTTTTATTAACATTAATTTTAATTTTTATATATTATTAATTGTTGAATCCTGTACTTCTGTTTTGTCATCAAAGATAGTTATAATCTGTGACAGCAAAGTCTGTCCCCAGCCAAGTGGATCCAGATATGAATCAGGCCCAGCAACATCTGGTGCACTCTCTGTCTCCAGGACACGAGGATGTGTGCGTGTTGCTGTCACCTCCTGTATATGTGTGGTTCTTCACTTGGACGCAGTGCTAGTCATGATATCAAGTTCCACATCGGAGTCTCCCGATGAAATTCCGACAGCCGCATATGGCATTTGCAAGAGAATCCACCAGTTCTATTACAACCGTCTGAGGTCGGTGAGAAGACCTCATGGTTACCCAAAGCCACAAATCCCTCAGAGTTCAGGCCAATGCTCATTTGCCAGATCAGGTAACTGGAGCAAACTAACCAGCCAGTCATCATGTTGACCTGCATGGAGCTTGCACTTGCTTCTTAACTTATGCCTGCGACTTTTTTAAATTCATTCTTTTGGGATGTTTCTGGTAAGGTTACCAGTTGTTGTCCGTTACTAATTGCTCTTGAGAAGATGGTGGTGTGATGCCTCTTTAACCACAGCAGTCCTGTAGTGAAGATGTTCTTAAATGCTGCTGGGAATGGCATTCCAGGATTTAGACCCAGAAAACAGGGAAATATTTCCAAGAATGCACTCTGGAAAAATACGTTCTTGGTTGTGAAGGGCATTGGTTCGAGCTGGTAGAGAAACCTTTTTCCTGCCCAGCTGCTTGTGGCAGACCTGATGCTGAATTGGAAAAGGTGCAGTGTAATTTAACAGACTGTGGCAGACTCCAGAGGAATTTCTACTCATTATGAACAGAAAGTAATTCATCACCATTTTGAATACGGTGACAAATCAAAGTTAAATGAGAAACT
This sequence comes from Raja brachyura, assembly GCA_963514005.1. The sequence continues at coordinate 26,508,658 of OY740796.1, read as the reverse complement.
TGACCCATTTAGTGAGATAAAATCAAGGAGTTAATAGGTTTGCCAGACTGCCCTGCACCAAGGTTGGGAGATAACGAGATGCTTTTCACACTGAACTCATCCCTTGCGTTTGAACAAGATCTTCAATATGACAGTCTGCTAGATAAAAAGTGACTTTAATTAATTCTCTATATAAATATTATTATATTAACAAAGCAGAGTTTCCATTAGTGCAGCAAGCATCTCGTTCTCATTATGATTGCAAACTGACAGCCCATCCAGTTCCACAGAGGAGTCTATTCATACATGTGTAACTGAGGCTGTTTCACAGGCACAGCCACTCCAGCTCAGCGCCTGCACACTGAAACCCACTCATCATCCATTGGAAGCTGAATAGTAAGATTGAACGAGAACTTACCAGTTCGAAGGTTGATCTTTATTTCATGAGGAGTCGAAGTGAGGGATTTCGTGAAGAGCCCGCCGGCGCGCATGCTCGACATACTTCAAAGTAGCGGCGTGGAATCACAGAAACCAATGAAAAGAAATGACTTCACATAGTAAGAATGAAAACGACTAAGATTACCAGATGAAGGTGATTGAGGGTTGGGCGAGGAGGGCACGAAATCCCTCACTTCGACTCCTCATGAAATAAAGATCAACCTTCGAACTGGTAAGTTCTCGTTCAATCTTACTATTTCATTTCGGAGTCACGTGAGTGACTTCGTGAAGACTTCAAAGCTTCTGTGATGACACGCCCTGGACCACGTCCATGCTGTCACACCACTACCAGGGATGGATGGGAGGAATAACGTGCTGACTAGTCCATACTGCAAAACAAATCATATTTATTAACAACAAATCAAAACCCCTTATTCGGGGACATCTCCACGTTCTTGCCCCGCATCTAGCACGGCTTCTGCGAACTGTAGAGGCGCAGCAACGGGCCGGTTGTAGAAACGCTGAAACACCGCTTCATTAGCCCATCCTGCTGTGGCGAGAATATGGTCCATGGGCACCTCCATGACCCTCGCCGCCGACGTCGATGCAGCCCTGGTGGAATGAGATTTGAACACATTAGTGTTGATACCTGACTTACCCAAGACGACTCGAAGCCACCTGGATATCGTCTGTGTTGTCACTCGATAGTGAGGTCTCTTATGAGTGACAAGCAGGTATCTCTCTTTTCCTCTGATGCTTGCCATCACCTTGACGTAGTAACGGATGTGGGAGGCTAAACATAGCCTAGCATCTGCGGGGTATGCCGGGAACTTCAGCTGCAGCCCTGTGCACCCAGGTCTATGCTGCTTTAGTAGCTCGTCAACAAAGAAAGCTACTTCTGTAGGGGTAGACATCATTCTGTCGACACGTAGTTTATGGAGTGTCTGTACCCTCTGTGCTGAAGTCAGCGCTAGTAACATCACCAGCTTCATGGTGAGTTTGTCCAGCTGGAGCCCTTCCATGGGGGACCACGTCCTGAGCAGAGCTAAAACTACCCTGACATCCCAGGTGATATTGTAGCGTGGTGTAGGCGGATTCGTATTGAAAATACCCCGCATGAGCCTGGACACTAGCTTGTTGGATCCCACCTCAATATTGAGGTAGAATGATAGAGCGCTCCTGGCGCTGTTGATGGCACTGTAGCTTAAGTGTTCATCATGGTGCAACCCCGCGAGGAATTCCAGGACGTCGGTTATAGTCACGGCATCGTACGTGATGCGAGAGCGGCTGCAGAAGGCTTCCCACTTCCTGATGTGAGAGCGGTATCTTCGCCTTGTAGACTCTCGGCACGACGCTGCAATGGTATCCATGGTCCGGGTAGAAAGGCCGTAACCAACTAAAGGCCGATTCAGAATCTGCAAGCCAACAAATTTAAATAGCCATGGCAGGGATGTGGCTCCCCTGATACAGGGTGAGTAACTAATTCTGGGCTACCCTGCAAACGGACCCAAGGTTCACTGAGCGTGTCAAAGACCATCGGATACCACGGCTGTGTAGGCCAGTCGGGTATGATAAGGATGCCCTTGGCACCATCCATCTGAATTTTTCGTAATACCCGACTGATGAGGCAAAACGGAGGGAATGCATAGAAAAAGCAATTCCCCCAGTCTAGCGAGAATGCATCTAACGCTATAGCCCCAGGATCTGGTTCCCACGAGACGTAGGTTGGTACCTGATGGTTCAACCGGGACGCAAAAAGGTCAATATCCGGTTTCCCAAATTTGGCTGTGATTTTTGCAAAAATTTCAGGATGTAACATCCATTCAATATTATCATTGAACTTGCGTGACCTGGCGTCCGCCACAAAATTAAGCTCACCTGGCAAATAGGTGGCTGAAATCCAAATGTCTCTCTTGACACACCAGAGCCAAATTGAATTAGCCAATTTATCACATGAAACTGACCTGGTACCGCCCATGTGATTTAAATACGCCACCGCTGTGGTGTTGTCTATTTGGAGCCGGACATGTGCTCCAAAGATCTTGGAACAATATGCACGAAGTCCGTGAAACGCTGCAAGCAGCTCCAAATAGTTGATCCCTTGTGATACCAACATTGTATTCTCAAGGGTATCCCAGCGGCCCCCACAACTAGAATGTTGATTCGTAGCTCCCCAGCCATCAGAGCTCACATCAGTTTGTAAGTATATCATCGGTTTCGCCTCAATAATAGTTTTAAACGAGTTACTAATGTGGCAAACCCACCATCGTAACTCATCCAATGCTGCAGGCGGCAGCTGTATTGATCGATCATAATGACCAGCGTGCCGCCGCAGCGCAGCAATCTTGGCTCTCTGCAAGTTTTGATAATGCAGAGGTCCATACCGGGCTGCCGGAAACAAAGCCACAATCTTGCCAATGACAGTAGCTGTGTGACGAATCGATGGTATACGAGTATTGAGTAAATCTGTACACACCTGTGTTACCTCCTCAACTTTGTTAATTGGTATGGTGACTCTTATGCTAATGGAATTCACCTGGAACCCCAGATAATTAATTACCTGGGTGGGGCAGAACTTAGATTTTTCTGGATGAACAATGAACCCAAGCTGTTGGAACAAATTGACCGCAGCTGCAACCCCTTGTTGAGCTGATTCCAAGGTGTGTCCGATAATTAAAATATCATCTAAATAGGCCATCACGACATGATGTCATTGTCTTAAATAAGCCATAATTGGCTTCACCAATTTAGTAAATAATCGAGGGGCTGTGGTGAGCCCATTAGGCAACGCCCTATATTGCCACAGCTGGTCCATCCAGATAAATTTTAAGAACCTTCTGTAATATTTTTGCATGGGTACGGTATAGTACGCATCCTGTAAATCAATACATGCCATAAAGCACCCTTGTGAGATCAATGATTTGGCCGTTTCAAACGTGTCCATTTTAAAATGAGTATATGTTACAAAGTTATTCAGAGTGGTCAGATCAATAATGACTCTACAGCCTCCATCTTTCTTAGGTCGGGTAAAAATATTGGAAACAAATTCAACGGGCTCATGAACCGTTTTCTCTATGACCCCTTTCTGTTCCAACCTTAAAATTTCCTTATAGCCTACGGACTGTTCCACAGCCGTTAGTTTAAACATACGACCCGGTCTATGCTGAGACGGAGGGATGTCCCCATTAATAAACTCAATGCTATGGCCCTGAATATTCCGTAACACATACTCATCACTGGTAATATTACCCCATGCACCCGCAAACAACCGCAAACGCCCACCAACATGTGAAGTTAAACAAAGAGAAAAAAGAGAACCAGACCGCCTCACCTCTGTGGTTACCGGCGGTCCCTGACACGAGTGGGTGGACGTAGAGGTGCTGGGTTGGTTTGAGGTCGTGGCGTCCTCATTTTCCATCTCGGCTTCTGCCGAGCCTGTCCTAAAAAAGACCCCTGTGGTTGGGGTGGCTGATATCGGTTTGGACCTGGAGGGTAATTCCTGGTAGACATGCTGGCAGACCCTCGTGAGCGGCCAAGCGAAGCTTTGGAGCTCGATGGCGTGGGGGCACTCTGAGAGCGCATGAGCCCCACGGTCTTGGCTTGTTCATCAAGCTCTCTGACCCTTTTGGAAAGGTCTTCGACAAAGAGCTGACGGGGCGGCGGCGGCGGCGGTGGTTTGCACAACCCTGCAAATTTGGGGTTGAGCGCTGGGCGGATGCTATTTTTCCGAAAGCCGTTAATTTCGTTTTGAGTAGCGCATAGAAGCGCCAGAGCATCCTCCTGGTCCAAATTAAGCTCCTCTCCATCGACCGACTGCACAAAGGCAGTAATCCCGGCCGTGAGGAGTTTCAGGATCCGCTGAATCTTCAGCTCCTGCTGACGGATAGCCGCACTGATGTTGCCCCATATCGGCGTATTGACCACAGGCACGTTGAGGGAGTTGCAGTTTGATGGAGCCTTGTGACGGCTCATGGCTTGTAATAGAACTTCCTCCTGAAGCTGGTGATTATTTAGGAAGTCCACAGTGGCTGCCAGCTTTGTATTGATAGGAAGCCCCAAGGAATGAGGGGCTGCAAACTTGGTGGCCACATCGAGGAGGTCCTCTGCCGGTAATTCAGGCGGGGGTGGGATGGGGTCGCCCACGGCCTCCTCGTCCTGCTGCTCCAGGCTGGTGTATGAAGCTGGTGATGAAGCCCTGTGCCTGTCGCTGCTGGATGCCTGTTGATGTTGGATGAGACGTTCCAGCAGCCGCTCTATACGGTCAATACGCCCTTCACCCTGAACACTCAGGTGGTCGGAGTCCTCCAGCTCTGAAAATTGGCCGGGGCTCCTGTCATCGGCCCGCACCTCGTCGAGGCCCTGCCGGTGCCGGTAGTTGTCGTCGACAGCCGCCGAGGCGAAACTGCGCGATTCCTGCACGGGCGTGTTCAACCGCCTCCGTGTAGCGGGAGCGGAAGCCGTTGCCTCTAAGGACAGATGCGGCATAGTGTCGGCACCAGCCGAAGCCTGGATACCTTGGGCCCGTGCAGGCTTGCCAGCTGCCCACATCGTGGACCTTGCCGACGCATGGTCTCGCCCACCCATCCATGGGGGGCTCGGCGACCGTGACGGGACCCCCAACTGACTCGTCCCGGCGTCGGAAGTTGGGGAGCGACGGCTGGACCTCACAGCTGCCCCGGGTCCCGTCCTGGAACCTGACCGCTCCTTAGCGGCAGGCAGAGCCTTAGCCCCGACAGGGTTAGGCGTCTGGGCTCCTGCCCTTCCCCTGCGCAGGGGGCTTCGTGAAGCGGGCCGTGCAGCCGCACGGACCCGTCTGCTCGAGGCCGTCAGCAAGCCTGCTGACGACCGGACTGCCATGGCAGGGTCGTCCTGCTCTGGCGGCACACCACACTCCTCCTCGTCAAACTCCTCCGAGCTGTGGTGTGCGGGCGGGTCCGGACCTGAAAAGACAGAGCTCAACGACATCTCCGCCCTCGTTCCGGTCTGCGTTGCAGGTACCCCCGACAACTCTCGCTCCGGAACTGCTGGCCGGCGACTTCTTCCCGATCTCCGGCCTCTCAAACTCCCATCCATGTTCTTGCTGTGAAGCAAACACAACAAGAACCACCAACTTAAGGTAGCATACTTACCTGCGTGGTTCCCTTATGAAGGGCTGGCGAGGAGCACGCTCCTCCGTCAGCCGTCGCAGCAACGCGTTACGACGATATGTCGAGCATGCGCGCCGGCGGGCTCTTCACGAAGTCACTCACGTGACTCCGAAATGAAATGGTGTATCTGCAGACATAATGTTGGTCTTAACTATTTGCTCCCCTTTAGCTGTTTTAGCAGCTGTGCCCTCCCCTATTAAACATTTCTGCTAAATATACTGGAAGCTTGGGTGTCTGCTAATGTTGAGAGATTTAAGTGCCTTGTTTCTTGGGATTTTAGGCAAAGGGGTCTCGGCACTGTAATGAGATTGACTGGCAAAGGGGAAAAGTATTTTCAACTGTAAGTTTGGTGAGACTTGAAATCATAGAGACATACAGCGCATCGAGTCTGCACCAACCATTAAGCACTCACAAACACTCATCCCATTTTATTTTTCCATCAATTCCCTTCAGATCCCACCACTCACTTACACACCAGAGGCAATTTCCATTGGCAAAATCAAACTGCTGGTGGAACTCAGCGGATCAGGCAGCATCTGTGAAAGGAAATGGACAAACGACATTTTGGTTCGGGACAGTTTCTGTCTGCTTCACCTCGAGCCATCCCGCTGCTGATGCAGTCGTTACACTGCCCATGGGCAGGACCAGAGTGATGGGTTTGGCTGCTGGAATCCACTGCTCACACCACTGCCTGGTTGTAGAGTCCTGCAGCATGGGAACTCTGGCCCAACTTGTTCCTGCCGACCAACATACTCCAAGTACGCAAGATCCGTTTTCAACAAAACCTTTCCTATCCATGTTCTTGTCCAGTTGTCTTTTAAATGTTGTTATTGTATCTGTCTCAAACATTTCCTCAGGCAGCTCGTTCCATATACGCACCACCTGCTATGTGAAAAAAACTGCCCCTCAGGTTCCCATTAAATCTTTTCTCGCTCAACTAAGTTCTCTACTGTCATAGAGTAATGTAGCATGGAAACAGGCCCTTTGGCCCAACTTGTCCATGACAACCTGTGCCCTCTGGAGGCAAAGATTCATACAGCATGGAAACAGGCTCTTTGGCACAAATTGTCTATTCCCTCTCACCTTAAAATGATATAGTCTGGTTCTCGATTCCCCTTCTCTGGGTAAATGGCTCTGTGCATTCATCCTATTGTTTCCCCTCATGATTTTATACACCTCAATAAGACCACCCTTCAGCATGCTGTGCTGAAGGAACAAAATGTTAGCCTGCCCAACCTCTCACTATAGCTCCGTCTATCGGGTCCAGGCGACATCCTTGTAAAGCTTTGCACTCATTCTAGCTTAATGACATCTTTCCGATAATAGTGTGACCAAAACTGAATGCAATACTCCAAATGTGGCCTCAACAAAGTCTTGTACAACTGTCACGATTTATTCCGAACAGCTCCGTCACAGAGGACTCTGTGATTTACGGACTGTTCCCAGGGATGCATTCGGAGACTGACATTGAGTGCTGCTGGATGGTCATCAACTCAGTAAAAGAAGTCTTTGGTCTGCCCGAGCATTGTTGACTTCCCAGAGATGTCCGTCGGGGAATGTTGCCCACTGGCCTACTGCAGACTGCAGGAGTACATGCTGAGGGATGCACTGAGCTTGGTGCAGCCAACGCCAAGGCTCGGTGGGGGAGGACCACAGTCTAGGGTCCTTCCATTGCTGGACATGGGGGGCAGGGTGACCAGAAGCAGATATAATTCTTTCAATTTGATTAGATAGAGGGAAACTCGCCCAGAATGCCAACTTGGTTGGCATGGGCATGGTAGATTGAAGGGCTTGTTTCCATGCAGTATATCTCAGTTACTCTATGATTCTAACCATCCCCACTTCCCATTCCCATCTTCCTAAACCGTGCACACTAATCTAGTCCATGCTTCATCTTGCCATTGTAAAGGAAACCGTACAACAGTGTATTCAGTGCGAGAAGGTGTCCTTGGATGATTTATAGGAGTTGTGGTACCCAATAAACTGAAGCTGTGCTATCTGAGGTCACCCACTGTTTCTTTGACCTGAAAAGATCTTTAACCTGAAAGGTTTCTCTCTTTGTGGGGTCTGTCGGACATATTGAGCATTCCTGGTATTTCTGTATTTTATCTTTATCTCTGCTTCTGACCCATTTCCTTAAATCCAGATTCTAAACTATTAATAGCACTGGTAGTGGAAACATTTTATCCATATTCAAGTTAACAAATCCTTTTGTTGTTGTGATTGCCTCGAACAAAACTCATATTCAGCACTCAGGAGAATAATTCCAGTTTCCAACATCTTCCTACATGGCTGAGGTTCCACACCTGGCATCTTCTGGTGGATGTTCTCTGCCCTGCTTTTGATTTCTTTCTGCACTAAATTAGAGTCCAATACTCCAGAGTGTCCAGCTGAGTACAGGGAACATTGGGAATGATTCCACATACAAGTGCAGAAGCTGTTTTCAGAACTTCACCTCATTACTGCAGCTCCTGTATTCTACTGTTATACCTGTATCTCCTTGTACGAAACACTGAAGCACCCAAACTTAACTACTTTAAAACACATTAATTCCACTTCTATTTGAATCAGAATTGCAATCCCACTTGATTTCCTTATCTCATGTTGAAATGCCAGCGTTAGGTGTGAAATAGAAGTCACCACTCTTATGGAATGTGTAATCTGTTCATTATCGCTCTTTATAGAGTTGTTGTTGGAAAGCGTGACACTGAGGTGCAAACCCTCGAGTGCCTTTTGCAGATTTTTGCACTCAATCTATTGCAGACAATAGAAGCAGCAGTGCTTTTGTGAAGCTGACATTTCTGTTGCTCAGACTGGAGTCTGGAGGTGCAGGTACTTAGATTGAAACGATGTGGGTAATTAACTTTTTCAACCACAGCTTCTTGGTGCAGGGACACTGTGTGGGCAAACTGATAACCTGCCTTCAGTGGCAGGACGACACTGGATCTCTCGGGGTTGCCACTGACGTCTAGCTGTGCAGAACTTTGTGGAAGGTTGGAGATGATTCATTATTGAAACACATTATAAAGCATCCCAGTGTAAAGCAGAACTCTTGACATCCACCACACTAAATTTATTTATTTATTGGTTCTATCATTGTTAGTTAGCTTAGAATAGCTGATAATTTATTGTATATTTATTTGTTTTGTTTGCCTGTAAATCTGAAAGAAGTAAAAACTTAATTGTTCTGGCATATCTGGTGTATATTTCCCTGTTGGAATCAATCATCTCAATATCCCAAGGTCAGCGGGTGGCTTTTGACCTTTGCTGATCTTCGTCCAGTGACCTCCCAGTTGGTGTGTGTGTGTGGGCAGGACTAAAGATCTGATCCCTACCTCCAACCCCCAGGTTGGAGCTGTGGGGACAAGACAATGTGAACCACACAATGTCCACCCCCACCCCTCACCTTCCACGTAACCACCAGCCTTCATCTTAGACCACTGCTACTGGCCACTTGTTTACACTAGTCATGACAACCCACTGTCTCAGTCTGGCCTTCAGACGATGGTTGGCTACACATATCCCAATGTTTTAAGGCCCTGTCTCACAGTGCGAGTCCACCCAAGAGTGACCCCAAGTGAAAAAAAAACGGACTCGTGGTTATGCACGAGATTCAAAGTTTATGGTCAAGTGTTTAACCGAGTTCCCACGGGCATGTTCTTTATGCGATGTTCCAAGGTGCTCTCCCGAGTTACCAAGTTCCTCTCCCGTTACACTTGAGCCAACCGTGAATGAAGGTATGTTTTAATAAAGCAACAATGTTAAAGAAAACATCTCCATCCTGCGGCTTTGAGTTAAAGATAGAAATCAGCACGGCTGCATCTATTAATATGACCTACAGAGGGAAAATGCGCATCCCTCTTGTTGGGAGACGGAGCTCAGAGTTCGCCTCCTGAGCTGCTTTGGTGCCCAGGTGTGAGGGAGGTTGGGGAGGGTGGGGGGGGGGGGCGTCAATAATCTGTCTGGGGTGACAAGGCTCTTGGGTTAGGAGTGGTGTGCAAGGGAGTGGTTTGCAAGGGAGGCTTAATTCTCTCCGATCTCTCTGAAGCCCCGGACGAGAACAAAGGAAACATATCTTGCCAGCGCGTACAAGCCCGTTGTATATAAGGGTCTCGACCCGAAACGTCACCTATCTCCTTCGCTCCTTAGATGCTGCTGCACCCGCTGAGTTTCTCCAGCCTTTTGTATACCCCCGTTGTATATAACTTTGCTGCTGAACGCACACCCACTCTCTCTCCCTCTCTCTCTCTCTCTCTCTGCTCTCTATCACTGCAGCTCAGAGCCCAACCTCGCCATCCTATAGTGGTAACATTCACATCGGGTCCCCTCCACACCCGTTCTCTCCGACACACACCCCCCACAAGGCAACAGGCAGCGTGAGAGACAGAGAGTTTGTAGGGTGTTAGTTTTGTATAAGGATTTATTTTTAAATTATTAGCCAAGGTCGGATTTACTTATTTTAAACGAAGTTTGGAGCGCTTGACAATACTTTTTTTTTCTCTTTGCGCTCGTTTTCAGAAAGGGTTCAGACCCCGCTTGGCTCGTTGCCCCCTTTGAACCAAACCCTGCGAGAGGGAGGGAGGGAGGGAGGTAAGGTGTGAGTGAACAAGAGCGCCGAGGAAGAGAGGGAAATTAGATCGGAAGCAATGTTCCTCTAGAACTGTAACTGAAACCGTGTCCACATCACCTCCTCTTGGCCAGACCGCAACACCAGATCTACGCGTCAGGAAAGTCCAATGTTCATTGATTCATCTCCATGGTTTTTATAGCTAATTTTCCAATAAATAACTGCAGTAATCACCCCCCGAAAGGGTAGGATAGGGCTGAAGCCCAGTGTTTAGACGTTGGAATGGTTTTTTTTATCATTCTAATAGAATGATTTTCCAACTCCTGTGGTAATTAAACTTTTTTTTCACTCCTAGTTTTTTTAACATGTTTAGGATATACATTATATATAAAATTGTACACATGGGAAAATAAGACGAAAATGACCAAAAAACAAATAATATTTAGTCTAGGGTGAATTAAATTTTGTGATTAAGACTCGAGTGTGAATGGCACTGAAATATTTTAAAGAGTTCCCACGGTAGACTCACGAATCACTAAGTTAAACGCACGGGCCCTACGTTCTTACAACGAGTCTAAATGTTTCAATTTTAAACTTGAACACTAAATTTGACTCGTGGAAAAAGTCAAACATGTTTGACTTTTTTCACGAGTTCACAAGTTTCGCGGGTACCTGCCGTTAGCGCCCGAGTGGACAAGTTGATCGCGCGAGGTCCGACGTTCCCGCTACGTTGGCTGTACGTGATCACCACGAGTGAAAACTCGGGGTCACTCGTGGACCAACTCGCACCGTGAGACAGGGGTTTAAGTGAGAGAAATATGTAAAATCATGACAGGCATAAGTAAGAAAAACAGTCCAAACCTTTTTCCTAGGGTGGAAATCTCATAGCTTTAAGGTGAGAGGAGGAAAGTTTAAAGGTGATGTGCGGAGCAAGTTTTATTTCATGGAGAGTAGTGAGTGCCTGGAACGTGTTCCAGGGGTGGTGGTGGACTGTCCCAAAGGTTAGTCTGATTTGAAAGAGCACACCTGTCCTGTGAGAGGCGGGGGAAGCCAAGTTCCTGGCCTTCCTCAAATGTCCCTGCCTGCTGTGGGTTGTAGCCTTCCCAAGCTCAGTCTTTCCTTCAGTTACAACATATTCCTGGCAGGCTTTGGGATTGGGAGTGATGGTCCCAAGGTTGCCAGCCTACCTTTACAATATTGCAGCAGTTCAAGGCAAACTTTTCTCTGCCACCTTCTCATACCAGCACAACTGGTCTTCCTGCTGTGATACCAACCGCCACACGCAGGGAAACCTTGTCGTGGAGTGTGAGAAAGCAGTTGGTTGGAGCGTGCAACTGATCACCTTCACCAGAAACCTCCTGCTCACCTTGAATTGTAAACCGAAGAGTTTTACATCACTCCCTCAGTGCTGTTTCCATCTGAAGATGTGATGTGATTCCCAATAACTGGATCACTGCTCTGCAAACTTATCCTCTACACAGACCTCGGGCAGTTCCACTCCCACTACTGTGGGCTGCCTCTGGAGGGGCGCGGGGAGGAATGAGAGAGACAAAGGAAGGGAGGAGAGCCTGGGAAAAGCATGAACCGATTGTGTGTGTGTGAAAATCACACCAGGTCTGTATGTGTGTCTGGTTGTGTTATCATGATTCTCACGTGATATCTGATGGAATCATTGTCTTCCAGTATGGAATCAGGCTCTTTGGCAGACCATGCCCATACCTACCGTTAAGTACCTACGTATACTGATTTCATTTCCCAGCATTTAGCCTGAGCTATCTGTGTCGGGCATCTGTCTGTGAGATGGGATTGGGGCTGGAGAATGGTGATTTATGATCAGGGTTAAGTGCTGAATCATCCTTGCCATTACCTTTCACTTCCTTGTCAGTTGCACTGGATACAACACCTTGCTTTTGATTGTAAAATAATAGAAGCACAATCAACTGGTCTGAAGAAAGAAATCATTTTGCAGCCATTCTGCACAGAATAGAAAACATTGCAGGCAGACAAGCATCAGCACCGAGAATGCACAAGCAGGACATCCGCTGAGAACATGGCTGATGCGATTCTGTCGACTTGAAAACATGCTGACAGACCTGGCTCAAACCCAGCTCCTTTATAGCCCTGCTGCCGGTTTCCAAACGACTCCTACTTGTGTGATAATCATTGTGCTGCTTCTTTACAATCCACTCAGCATCACTTCAATTAGTTCACACTCATTCCCTGAAATTGGCTTTTCAAACTGCGCTTAGCTCCAACTGAGATTTAAACCAAACTCTTACTCTCTGTGAGTGTGCGTGTGTCTAGGTGTGTGTGTGTATGTTTGCATTAGTGTGTGTGTGTGTGTAGTTTTGTATTTGTGTGCATGTGCGTGTGTCTATTTGATTTTATTTGATTTGTTTCATCTTTATTGTCATTGTCCATAGTACAAATACTGAGACAACAAAATGCTTTTTCCCCATACAGCTATACGAATAAAAAAAAATAAAAGCACAGAACACGATAGTCTATAACATAAACATCCCCACAGCGGTACCAAAGTTTCCCACTGTGAGGGAAGGCACCAAAGTTCAGTCAACCTCCTCGTTGATGTTATCCTCGGCGGCTTGGACCTCCGAATCGGCCACTTTCTACCGGAGTCCGCGGCTCCTGAAGTCCACACGCCGAGCTGGGCGGAAATTAATCGCTGGCGGCCCTCGGCAAAGGGTCCCAGGTCTCCGCGATGTTGATCAGCGCTGCCCGCGCTGGGAGAACTACCAACCACAGCACCGCGATGTTGATGCTGCAGGCCCAACACTCCGGAGCTTCAAACGGCGATCCCAGGTGAGGCATCGCCCCCTCCGCGATGTATCCAGCGCTGCGCCGCCGCTGCTGAAGCTCTGGTCCGGTCCCCGGCAGGAAAGGCCGCACCAATCCAGTTGGTAGGCCGCGAGGAGGGGGGCGAGGGCGCGACTCAGAGAATAGTCGCATCCTCGCCAGGAAGTGACTGAAAAACGGTTTTCCCCTTACCCTACCCCCCTCCCCCACATAGAACACTGGGAGAAAAAAAATCCTCCAAACATTCTCCAAACAAACTAAAAATAAAAAAAGATTAAAAAACAAACAGACAGTAGGCAGCCATCATGCAGCGCCCCCGCATTGAAAATGCGTGTTTGTTTGCATGCGTGAGTGTATGTCCCTGTGTGTCTATTTGCATGTCTGTTTGTCTGTGGTGTCGATTTACATGTGTATACATATTGGATGCCTGAGTTTGTATGTGTGATGTGTCCACTATTAGACTCCAGTAAAAGACACCAGTTTCCATGCTCGGGCATGACAAAAGATTATCAGGTGGACAGAGGTAACAATTAAGGGCACCCAAAGCCTCCTGAACAAAGTACATCTCCATAGACTCCTGGCATTGCTCAAAGTTGGGAAGGAACATTCAGGATATTACTCAGGACCTCGAGGCCCTGCAAGGGGAGCACAAAGGATGTGAGCACACCAGCTCACAACTATCTACTACTCTCTCCCCCTCGGGCACCTCATGCTGCATTGGTGGAAGTATCCGCAGTCCCACGGTGAGCTCAGGACCCACAGTTTGTAACTGGAACTAAGTCATCCTCGATCCTGAGGGTTTGCCACAGGAGGAGAGAATGTTTGTAGTAGCACACGGGTTACTGCATGGGTTTGCTCATTTCTGCGAGCACGCTTCCATGTTTCTGGAATTGTGCTGCACGTGCATGTTCTGTGCACTCAATATCGTGACGTCTCCATGTGTCTGTTGGTGTATGTTTATATTATATGCCTGTGTGGGGTCTGTTTGTATGCATGTATCAAAAAGACTTCTGTATGACATGTAAGAGTCTGAATGTGTATGATTGAGTATTTCTAGTGTTCAACACTGTTTAATTGTCAGATGCGCTGGAATAATGAAATTCCTACTTGCTGCAACTTTACAAGCACAGGCCAACAAATGGCCTGGATGGAGACCATAGCCACATCCTCATGACCTATGTGGACACTCCCAACCAAAGATTATACTCCCAACAAGGTGAATATCCCCTTTTATTTTCTGAGCTCCACCCATACAGACTCACTGGATGAAATGGCAGTAATTTCATCTCAGACAACTGCCATGATATTCTCCTTGATTAATAAGGCAACACCCACTCTTCTTTTACACCCACCTCTTGCTCTCTTGAAGAACCTGTACCTTGGAACGTCCCTCTCTCAACCAGGTTTCCGTAATGGCTACAACATCCCTGTCACACATACTTATCCATGGCCACTGCCTTACCCATCAGGCCTCATGTATTAAAATAAGTGCAATTCAATGCAACAGTCATTCCTCACTCCCTGTCATGCCTATTCTGTCCACTTTACTTTGTTCTAAATTCTAGTAAACCAGACCATGATTGTGCGAGCCAAAGTACATTAAGCCAAGTGTAACCTTAATAGTACAAAGTCCATGGTAGTTTGGAATTGTTCTTGAACCTGGAGCTGTTCAGTGAAATGTGCAGATGTAACCTTGTATGTGAGTAGATTCAGATATATGCAGAGTGTGTGCGTGGGTGTACATGTGTGTGTGTGCGCATGTACATGTGTAGGAGCACGTGTGCTTGTGTGTGTGTGTACGTGTGCACGTGTACGTGTATGTGTATTGGTGTCCGTGTGTTTGTTAACATGATTTGAAGAGCCAATGAGCAGGTTCCATGCAGCTGCCTCTTTGTTGTGATTTGGCTGCGAGCGGAGTCTGCAATCAGACAGGTAGTACACGTTACAGCCCAGATTACAATGATCTGTGGAAGGGTCAGAAGAGCATCCACAAAGGAACAGGCAATATGGCTGAGGGCAGTTTTCAACCATTGCTGGCTTATTCGTTGAGACGTGTGTGAACATTGACCCTTACTCACATTGTCATTGAGCTGAAACAGCAGTCACACTTTACTGACTGTTCAACCTTCTCACCCAGACATATTTCACCACATAACTGGGCACCCACGAGTTGCAATTTGCAGCACTTCATCATGCAAGAATGGTGGAGGACATAAAACATCTGTTGGGAAATTGATTTTTATTTCCTTTCAGGTTGAGCTGAGGTATTCTATCATCATTCGACAGGGTTAAATATCAGGGCTCTGGCACGGGCGCTCCCAAGAGACTGTTACATGGCTAAACTGAAGCACCCTTTGTTGGCCAAAGCTGCACCAATGCTGGAGGGAGAGGAGGGCAAGGGTGGAACTGAGTGGAGAGAAGGATGGAGGAAAGCTAAGTGAAGGGGAGTCTTACTTATTTATCTTAGCACAAAAGACTTCAGTCCAGCGCTCTTTGCAGATCTCTCCCTCTGTCTCTTTTCCTACTGCCCTATCTCTCCCACGTTCTCTCTCTCCCTTTCCTCTTTTTCCTAAACTCTCTTTATTTTGCTCCATCACTCTCCCTCTTTCCTTCTCTCCCTCTCCCCCTTTCTCTTCTACTTTCTTTCTCTCTCTCCTCTCCACTCTCTCCCCTCTCTCCCGTTGGTTCTCCTTGTCCATCTCTCGCCTTTGCAGTTGCAGCTCCTAGACTATGGGACAGCATCCCTCTTCCCATCAGAACTGCCCCCTCCATCGACTCTTTTAAGTTGAGACTTAAAACTCATCTTTACTCTCAAGCCTTTCTTGACGTCCTCTGAGGGAGGGCTATATGTATGTATTTATGTATGTACTTAATCTATGAACCACTGTTGTATAACGTTAGTACCTCCACCAATGTAAAGCACTTTGGTCAACGAGAGTTGTTTTTTAAATGTGCTATAGAAATAAACGTGACTTGACTCATATTCTCCAACTTTCTCTCCCTCCCACTCAACCTCTCCCTCTCCCCCTCGCTCCCTCTCTCTCTCTCTCTTCCCTTATCTCTCTCCATTCACTTGCTCCCTCGCTCTTTCTGTCTCCACCCGACCCCCTATTATCTTGCACCTTCCTTTGATCTCCTTTGAAACCTTGTGGGATCAGCCTTTGATCATGTACCCTAATATCACATGTCCAAATCCCCTTTACTGTCCTGCAAAGTACTTGTCGCCTTGTAAAAGCCTTAACTCGGTTTCCCATTGGGGAACTGGTACATAAGAGAAGTTGAGGCCAGCAGAGATCAGCCATGACTATTTTCAATGGCGGAGCAGGCTTCAGAAATGTATACATTTCATTGAGTTTGACTCTCATTCTTCTAAACTCATGTTTTCTGCTTTACTCACACAACAACTCATTTATCCCAGAACTCTGTGAATCTACGCTGTTGATCCTTGCACACCCAGCAATGTGCCACACAGCCCAGCTGTTTCCTGTTCACTCCTGTTTTCTGTGCATGGTGCAGCAATGTTACAACATTTTGAGATTTAAAAAATCAAGTCTGCAATTTATCCCATCAGATAAAGTATAAAACAAAGTTTAATTTGACACCTAATTTACTTTCATATCTTCAGTATTAAAAAAGTTATGGCCATTTTCATACTCGGAAATTAGCATCTTGTTCCCCATTGCCTTTCCATTGACTTAACTCAAAAGCTGTGATCTAGGACAGTCAAAAGCCCATAACTTTCTTAAAATTTAAGAGAACTCAATGAAATTTTCAGTTATTATAGATTGAAGCATTCTGAAACAAATATTAAACAATCTTACTAGGATGACCTGAAATTAAAGCATATCATTAGTTAGTTACTTAATTGTAGCTAATTACAAAATTCAATTACTAGATCTAAACATCTATCCATTTCTTAAGAAAAGATAAACATTTTTAAATTGCCTAAGTGTCCAAATAACATTCACACAATAATGCACAATATAACATGATTTTTTAATCTCATTTTCATGAATTTATAGGCCAAATGGAAGGAATTTAGTGTTTAATTCCTGTAAATTAATGGCCATTTAAATCAACTTGCGAGTGGGTGGAATTTAGTGGAATGTGGTGGATTAGAATGTTGTGGTTTGGGGTGAAGTCGGCAGGAAAAATACTGCTGGTTCGTATATATTTTTTGTCCCCATTTAGCAACATGAAAATGTGATTAAATGCTTCATAAGAACCACGTTTTTATGTAAAAATAAACTGTGTACTTTATTTTCTCGCCTACGTAAAATCCTTCCCGTTGTCGGTGCTCACGGCTTTAGAAAATTATCTTTAAATTACTCTAGCTAATAAATAATCTAGCGTAATTTAAAAATACCTTCATCAATCAAATGTCGGAGCGATTTTTCTTCAGCAACGAAATCCCCTGACATGGATGGAGTTGAATGGTCTGGTGAAAAACCCCTGAAAGGCGCCAAAGTCGCGCACACAGGGAGTGGCAGAACTGCAGTGCTGCTCAAGGTAAGTTTTGTAACATACCTACAGTGGTTTGCAAAAGTTTTCATACCCCTTGAACTTTTCCACATTTTGTCACGTTACAACCACAAACGTAAATGTATTTTATTTGGATTTAATGTGATAGACCAACACAAAGTGGTGCATAATTGTGAAGTGGAAGGAAAATGATACACGATTTCCAAATTTTATTACAATTAAAAAACAGAAAAGTGTGGCGTACAAAAGTATTCAGCCCCCCCTGAGTCAATACTTTGTAGAACCACCTTTCGCTGCAATTACAGCTGCAAGCCTTTTGGGGTATGTCTCTACCAGCTTTGCACATCTAGAGACTGACATTTTTGCCCATTCTTTGCAAAATAGTCAAGCTCAGTCAGGTTAGATGGAGAGCGTCTGTGAACAGCAATTTTCAAGTCTTGCCAGAGATTCTCAATTGGATTTAGGTCTGGACTTTGACCAGCCATTCTAACACATGAATATGCTTTGATCTAAACCATTCCATTGTAGCTCTGGCTGTATGTTTAGGGTCGTTGTCCTGCTGGAAGGTGAACCTCCGCCCCAGTGTCAAGTCTTTTGCAGACTCTAACAGGTTTTCTTCCAAGATTGCCCTGTATTTGGCTCCATCCATCTTCCCATCAACTCTGACCAGCTTCCCTGTCCCAGCTGAAGAAAAGCATCCCCACAGCATGATGCTGCCACCACCATGTTTCACAGTGGGGATGGTGTGTTCAGGGTGATGTGCAGTGTTAGTTTTCCGCCACACATAGCCTTTTACATTTAGTCCAAAAACTTCAATTTTGGTCTCATCAGACCAGAGCACCTTCCTCCACATGTTTGCTGTGTCCCCCACATGGCTAGTGACAAACTGCAAACGGGACTTCTTATGGCTTTGTTTCAACAATGGCTTTCTTCTTGCCACTCTTCCATAAAGGCCCGATTTGTGGAGTGCACGACTAATAGCTGTCCTGTGGACAGATTCTCCCACCTGAGCTGTGGATCCCTGCAGCTCCTCCAGAGTTACCATGGGCCTCTTGGCTGCTTCTCTGATCAATGCTCTCCTTGCCCGGCCTGTCAGTTTAGGTGGACGGCCATGTCTTGGTAGGTTTGCAGTTGTGCCATACTCTTTCCATTTTCGAATGATGGATTGAAGAGTGCTCCGTGAGATGTTCAAAGCTTGGGATATTTTTTTATAACCTAACCCTGCTTTAAACTTCTCCACAACTTTATCCCTGACCTGTCTGGTGTGTTCCTTGGGCTTCATGATGCTGTTCGTTCACTAATGTTCTCTAACAAACCTCTGAGGCCTTCACAGAGCAGCTGTATTTATACTGAGATTAGATTACACACAAATGGACTCTATTTACTAATTAGGTGACTTCTGAAGGCGATTGGTTGCACTGGATTTTATTTAGGGGTATAAAGGGGGCAGAATACTTTTGCACGCCACATTTTTAGTTTTTTATTTGTAAAAAAATTTGAAAACCATGTATGATTTTCCTTCCACTTCACAATTATGCGCCACTTTGTGTTGGTTCATCACATAAAATCCCAATAAAATACATTTACGTTTGTGGTTGTAACGTGACAAAATGTGGAAAGGTTCAAGGGTTATGAAAACGTTTGCAAGCCACTGTACATGGTGGCACAGTGGTAGAGATGCCGCCTTACAGAGTAAGAGACCCAGGTTCGATCCTGACTATGGGTGCTGTCTGTATGGAGTTTGAACGTTCTCCCTGTGACCTTCGTGGGTTTTCTCCGAGATCTCCTGTTTCCTCCCATACTCCAAAGATGTACAGATTTGTATGTATAATTGTAAATTATCCCTAGTGTGTAGGGCAGTGTTAATGTGCAGGAATCAATGGTCGGCACAGACTCAGAAGGGTTTATTTCCACGCTGTATCTCTAAACTAAACTTAACTCAGTCTTCTGTTGATTCTTGTTGTCCAGAGATAAAGGCCACCAGCCTTTGCTGCTCATGAGCCATTTTCACCGCCACTCACCCACACCATCCATTGAAGCAAGTGACTATGCTCAGTGGGAAGGTGGCAGGGAGTGGCTTATTCCCCCATATTCTACACATGCCCTTTCACCTCACAAGCCGGGGGGGGGGGGGGGGGGCATGGAGTTGGCTGCTCCCTCCCTCCTCCAGTCTTGATCTTGATTCCTGACGTTTGAAGAGGAAGGAGTTGTTGGCGTTATTAGAAACTCAGCGGGTCAAGCAACATCAGAGGGGGAGCAGGAATGGTCAACATTTCGGGTCAAGATCCTGCATCAGGATGGAGTGGAGAGGGGAGACAGCTGGAATAAAGAGGAGAGGGAGAGGGTGAGATTGGTGGACTGGGGAGTGCTGGAGTGTGATGGACAGCAGGAGCCAGATGGGTGGAGGGGGAGAGAGGCATCCATCGTTCACTAAAAAAGGAAAAAAGGAAAATGAGGAAGAAATGATAGGTGGTAGATGGTGCCTGGCAATGGGAGGAGAGGGTGAAGGTGGGCAGGTCTGCTGGAAGATGAGTTGTTGATAATGATATTTTTATGCATGTGAGGAACGAAAGCAAAGTGAAATTGGGTGAGATCTGAACCACAACGCTCCAGAAAAATAATGGTCGTACCCACTTGCTTTCAATTCCTGTTTAGGGTGAGAGGCAAGTGACTGTGTGGTGCCTGCGCCTTCTGTGAGACACACGACCTGTGCTGGTCAAAGCAGAGGAGACGCGGCTAGTCTAGGAGCACAGATTTCTACAAAGCTCTTCAACAGGAATAATTATTATTCTGAAGGCAGCTTCTGAATGAATGATGACATTGCAAGCCAATTATTGGTTGAAATGGGAGACCAAACTCCTTCTGTCAGTGGATTATTGGAGTTAAATTTGTTTACAGTCACCGCAGCTCCTGGGAGCAGAGAAACAAAATGCACATGATAAGCAGCAGGGAGACTGAGGGACACTGAATTCCATCTTCCCCGGCCACAGTGCTTTAAATGTCACGCTGCCTTTCACAATGATCTACAACCGGGAATCTGTTTCAAAGGCAGCAATTCACTCAGCCCCTGATGCAGAGAGGACAGCTGCTGTTTTCCAGGTGTTGCTTCATTCTCCCAGCCCTTCTCCATCACACGCTCCTTTTCCCAAAATGACCATTGCCAGGTGTTTTGACACCTTAATTTTTTTTCAAAAGAGCTTCACACTTGGCAAAATTACTGAGCTGAAATCAGTTATGTCTCCATGGTGATACTTACGGAAACACGTAATACGCCTCCCAAAGTAAGTGTGAGGCGCTGTGCTTTGGAAGGTTTAATATGAGGGGAAAATATACAGTTCAGCATGATGTTTGACACCGACATTGTGGGTCAAACTGCCTGTTTCTCTGCTGTACACATCTCTGAACCGTCTCCCGGAAATTCAAGTCACATCACAGCACTGGCCTTTGTTTTCTCTGCCAATGCCCAGATGACCAAAATCTTTATCCAAGAGAAACAGCAATTATTTATTCTACTCAAAATGTGCTTCCTTATCCCTGTGAATCATGGTGCCTTCCTGAACTTGCCGTATTTGCCTGTGTTTGGCCCAGATCCCGCTCACCTTTTTTTTATCCATGTACCTGTCTAAATGCCTTTTAAACATTGTAATTCTGCCCTCCATTACCACTTCCTCTGGCAGCTTGTTTCATATACTCACCACCCTCTGTGTGAAAAACATGCCCCTTTCACCTTAAAACGATGCCCTCTAGTTTTAGACTCCCCAATCCTGGGAGAAATACTGTAACAATTCACCTTATTTATAACCCTTATCATTTTGTAAACCTCTACGAGGAAACACCTTAGCCTCCTACGCAGCAGGGAAATTAGTCCCAGCCTATCCTGTCTCTCTAAATGAGTCAAGCCATCCGGACCCAGTAACATCCTTGTGAATCTTTTCTGTACCCTCTCTAACTTAATTACATTCTAGAGTATGGCAACCAGAACGGCATACTTGTCTCTGCTACAATGCAGAGAGCAGACATAGATCACCTGTGTATACGCCACTGGTGTGAACCCAGGCTGTCAGGTATTGGTCATGCTCCCTGGGGGACAGGTTGGGGACATTAACATAATTGCACAAATGGGAGAGCTGCAGTCTCACAATAACAGTGTGTAGGGAGTTTCCGCCAAAGATTTTAGAGCAGAGCAAGATGGTTCACTCCGCGAGAAAGCCGTAGTAGCTGATGGGTAATCTTCACCGACATTCCCGTAATCGGCTTCTGTCATCTACAAGCGGAGTGTACTGCTCTGCTATAATTTGCTCGAATCGCCAATGTAGATGACCTGACCTGTCTGCAGGTTCCCCACGAAAAACGAAAGGTGAGAAAAAATGTATTTACTTTCTGTCGTGTAGTGAAAATATTATTTAGCCTGCCCGACCTCTCCCTATAGCTCAGATAGTCGAATCGTTGCCAGGACTCGACTATCTGAGCTATCAAGTGGGCGAGATCGGGCAGGCTAAATGATGTAATTTCTTTCAGCCTCTCATACAAATTCAGCTAAACATCTAGACCAAAGTTCGTAGAAAGGACTATGATCTTTGATCTAGTCTCTGTTGCACTTGTGCAGCTCCCACGTCTAAGGGAACAATGACATGCCACGAGGAGCACACATTAAAACCTTAATTTCCCAATGTATGATGACTGTAACCATATACTTATAACATATAACCATATACAATTCTATTCATATGATCCCAACAATGTATTATATTATGACATCACTTTTTAACTTTTATATTAATGTCTCTGTTAATGTCCAGCATCCTATTTGCTTCATTAATTGCTCTGTCAACCTGCCCCACCTCCTACAAGGATTCATGCACCTGCTGTACATTTTTGGTTTTGTTCTTGTTGTAAGGTATGCATGCTAGTGTAATAAGATTTAATAAGCTCTTATACATTTAAGATAAATTGGCATATTAGAGGAAAATTGTGTCTTCAATATACATGACTCTCCCCACCCCTGAAAACAATTTTTGCATTTAAGTGACATGTCATTCATTCTGCAGGTATGTAGTTATAATCATTTTTTTTCATATGTTAATCCTATATGATATTCTTATAAGTTAATCTTATAAGAAGATTGTTCTTATGTTAATCCTATATGAGAATTTCTGTAATTTCAGATGTCGACAGTGGGTCCAGAATACTCGTCGACAAGATCACCTACGCTGAACTACGGAGTACTCGTCAAAGAACTGCTGTCATTGGTTAGCTGATATTCGAAACACTGCAACCCTGTATATCATGCACACATAACAATGTCAACTATGTAAATCTTACCATGAACGACATAAATAAAAAGTGTTATCCTTGTTTATGAATTTCGATGTTGGATTATTTTATATTGAGTGGGTTGGTGCATAATCCATAAATCACAATAAAAAGCCAAAATATGCCTATGTTCCTTCCACAGCATGTGGGGAATCAGGCCCAGGTTAGCACGGCTGGGCTGCCAGGGATAAAGTTGCGGGGAGGGCAGGAGTGTAGAGAAGGAGGGGGTCGGGGGATCATGCCAGCAACTCACTCAGTAGCTCGGGTGGATACGAGCAGCCGCCGGGACTGGACAGCGGAGCTGCAGCTAGATCAGGGGCTCGCAGGTGACGTGGGAACTGCAGCTAGATCTGAAGAAGGGTTTCGGCCCGAAACTTTGCCTATTTCCTTCGCTCCATAGATGCTGCTGCACCTGCTGAGTTTCTCCAGCACTTTTGTAGACCCGGAGGGTCCTGGCCCCTATGCAAAAAAGGTTGCCAACCCCTGGACTAAACCAAACCATTGATCCTGTCCCGCCAGCCTTTGTGTTCATTGATATTTTATTCACAATATTAGGATTTAGTAGAGGGAGAGAGAGAGATAGATTGAATGAATGAATGAATGAATGAAAGAAAAAGATTGCTCAACAAATAATTAGAGATCACAAGAAAGAAACAAGAGAATATATATATATGTGTGTGTTATATGTGTGTGTTATATGTTATGTATGTATATGTCACATTATATATATATATATAGTGAATGTATATGTGTTTATATATAAGAAACTAGAAAAATATATGTGGGTACACAAAAGGCTCTAGAAACTCAGCGGGTGCAGCAGCATCTAAGGAGCGAAGGAGATAGGCAACGTTTTGGGCCAAAACCCTTCTTCAGGGTGATAGGCAACGTTTCGGGTCGAAACCCTTCTTCAGGGAAATATGTGTGTGTGTTATATAATTTTACTTTGGAGTCACGTGAATGATTCCGTGAAGAAGGCCCGCCAGGCCGCATGCGCATCATTACGTCAGCCGCATTGGTGCAAGCACCAGTCTGGCAGGACAGAGCTCCTGCCGTGGTAAGTTAAACTTAAAAGGTAAGTTTGGTTTTTTACTTACATGGGGTTTTCAGGCAGGAGCCTCTTTTTACAGAAGGTTTTCCTGCCAGTTTTCGCAGCCCGACAAGTTGGACTGTGGGGAAATTCCAGTCCAACCGCAAATGCGGATAAACCGGCAAAATTGATCGGGTTGCGAGATAAGGAACAGCTAGCAGTGCAGTTAGCGACTCCCCAAACTGCAGGGATGCCGTAAAAACGGCAGGAAATTTAAGCAGAGTCACTGACAGGGGGGTCAGCGGCTCCCAGCCTGTGGGATGCCGTTGGAACGGCAAGGAAGCAACGTTGGAGCCACTGAGAGTAGGGTCAGTGGCTCACAGACGTTGGTCCCCAGTCAAGAAATTACTGGGACTCATTCAGCCCTATTTGGACTCGGGTGAGTCGGACTATAAAGGGTTTCTCCTTATAATAAAAAGTATGTATTTTATAGTGTTTTTTAGTAAGTAAAAGCTAAAGGCAAAGTAAAAAGTTTGTTATATGTTCTGACAATGTTATAATTGTTTAAGCACAGGTTTCTATGATTTATTTTTACCCTTCACAGGTAAAGCTGTACACTAAATGTTGATTTAGTGAGCTTACACAGCAATAGTGTGGGCCTATGGGACAGGCCGTGCCAGCAGCGCCTGACAGGGCTGCTTCATGTGTAAAATATGCGGGCCTATGGGACAGGCCGCGCCAGCAGCACCTGACGGGGCTGCTTCATATATGAAAGTGCCGGCCTACGGGACAGCCATGCCAGCAGCACCTGATACAGGGCTGTTTAATTTGTGACATTACCGGCCTTTGTGATAGCCGTGCCAGCAGCGCCTGACAGGGCCGTTTCATGTGTGAAGTGCCGGCCTATGGGAGAGCCATGCCAACAGAGCCTGATGCAGGGCTGTTCATGTCATAAAGCGCCAGCCTTTATGAAAGGTGGCGCCAGCAACGCCTGGGACAGGGTTGCTCAAATTCACACATATCTGATCGCCCACGGAGTCGGGAGATAATTCTCCACCGGGGCTAGAGAGCAAGGCCCACGGAGTTGGGGGATGAATTCCTCACCGGGGCTGGATAGTGCGTTGAAATGACCATCCTAAATATAGCAACTGTTGTATACAGTGCTGCAAAGGTCTCCCTCTCGGAGGCAGAGACCAAGATGGGTCAGTATCCTGCTGACACTGAGTCCCAGAGTATGGCCGTGGGGCATACCCAATGGGATGAAGGGCACGTGTCAGAGGTACCTTTCCTGACAATAAAGTTGCCATCCCAGTAAAGTATTCTATTGGGTTAAGGCCAATGGGTTCATATCAGTATTTGTATCCTGCGGCCTGCGGCAGTGCCTGTTAAAGTTGCCTACGAATCACCCTCTCTGAGGAGGGAAGAGCAAAAGGTCAAGATGACTCCGGGCTCTAAAGACGTCAATAAAACAAACTCAAGCACATATGTGCCGGCAGTGAACAACGCCAACAGGGGGATGTGAGAGCCAGCCGCTGAATCGGTTATTCAGGTAGATCTATTCTACAGGGGAAGAAGCCTGGCAGATGAATTAATTTGACCAACAACGGGCAAAAGTCATCGTTCAGAATGCACCCCAGGTGCTCATCAGCAGTAGCGGTTCACTGGAGCTGGGGGCAGCATGATAGCTGAGAAATTCCATGCACCTTCCAATCATGCTCAACTAAATGGGTCCAGCACTTCCAAAATTTGGGTAGTGCACCGTTCACAAGTTGTAATATTTACATTTGTTTGTACAACGCACAAAGGGTAAAACTATTTGGTTGAGGCACAGCCAAAGCATTCCAAGTAAGTTGGATTATGGCCAGGGTTTGGAAATTGGGCAGAAGTTCTCATGCAAACCACCCATGCAATAACGCAGGATTGGCATGTTATTATGAAGAATGGAGAGTATCGGGCATATGAACTTTCCGAATGTAAAAACTTATTCCTGACTTCAACAGATTCATAAGGTAAGAGATACATGTTATACAAATCCCATTACAAAGTTTATCAAAGACAATATAACTGTACTATAACAGTAAGCTTTGCAGTATGGGATAAACTGTTTGTTGGTCATTGGGATTTACCTTTAATTATTATTAGCCTTGTCTCCACCTTGTGGCAAGAGATTGGGGTTATAGCAATTTGTTACAAATCTGAGTAATTGGCAATATAGCAGCTGTGTTGCAGCTGAGCAAATCAAGGAACTGATATTGTGTAAGTAGCAATTAGATTGTTGCTAACAACCTTGTGCTATTGTCAGCTGAGGCTACTTCAGCCACAATGATGCAGTAACAGTATTCAGCATTGCTGGACATGACAATAACTCATTGAACTTGAACTTGAAACTCGCTACAGTAGTGTGGTCGGTTGAATTCAGTTATTATGAACTGATGTTTTGAACTCTAAGATGAGAAGTTCAAAATACCATCACCTACTCGAAGGTAGTGGAGATTGCATGAGTTACCAATTCTTCAGTTAGTATCAACTAAATATATACACTAAATGCACCGTTGAGTAAGGTTTTGAGTGAATATACACATTCTTCATGCACAAATTTAAGTTGCTACTCTACAATGGTGACATATGTTAGTCTCATGGTAATTAAGAAGAATATCCTGTAATTAATCTCCTTGCCACTGGTGTATCGTCCAGTTTAGATTGATGATAACACAGAATAAGCGTTGGATCTCAAAGTATGATGAAAGCATGATTCAATACTTCATCAAATGTTCGTCATGTTTATGCATGTTTTCACTGTTTGCAAAAATATGTGACACAACAGTGTGGAGAAATACATTCTCACTTCAATATGAGGAATGGACTTATGTCTTCCTCATTAGCTGGGTCTTAAAACAGTCAGCAAGACCTCGTTTGGATTCGTACTATTGGACTGGCCAAGCATCCATGTTGCCTGCTTCAGCAGGCATTATGGCACAACGGTATACAGTTATGCCAAAAGCAAAAACTTGCTGTTTTAAACGTGGTTCAGGAGACTGGTCCTTGCACAGTAAAACGATTATTGACTTACACATTTCCAATGGATTGACTTATGCCTCAGGTTGTCACATTTAGCCATGAGGGTGTTCACTGCAGTATGCATGGATATCTTCCAAAAAAGCAGTACATCTGTATTGAGGGAATCAGAAATGTTTGTTAAATATTAATGATACATTTGATACGATACTAATTACTGACATTTCCAGTTCATTTTAAGTGATATTGACAATAGTTCAGTTATAGAGAAATTACAGCTGTAACATAAGGGAACTACATTGTCGGGTCCAACCCGGATACCAAGTTGTTAAAAAGATCTTGATACAAGTACTCACATCACAAGATTATGCAGTTGGTTATTGTAAATGTGTAAATATTACTTCACCAAGGGGTTCCAGCTACATCTTTAGTCATGACTCTAATATCAGCACAACGATGGCAAAACATTGTAAACGCTGTGGCTGGGCAGGATGGAATTGGCTGTTCATCCCATTACATTTTATTAACATTGACGATTGTGTGTCTCATTCCACCAGGTCAGCATCAACGTCAGTATATCATTTAGATAGTGTGTTTACATCTCATTATACTAGGGCAGCAGCTATGTTGGCGGCCAAAGGGAGGGATGTGTCCTTCGACCAAATTTTAGCAGCCGTCGGATGGGCAAATGAGCTGATGTTTTAGAATTTTATCATCGGCCAATTGTCAATCCAGGGCTGTTTGCCAATGACATTTTAAGTACCTAAATTTTAGGGGTCCTGTTGTTTGTTTACATTGTTAAATAAACCCTATCATTACATTGAATACAATGTTATTACTAATGCATTTATTTCTCTTTCGAGTTAATCAAATGCAGTGGGATAGTAAGATTGTAATCTGCGGCATGAAATCACAAAGCCTTGAACTCTTCACGGAATCACTCACGTGACTCCGAAGTAAAATAGTAAGATTAAACGAGAACTTACCAGTTCGAAGTTTGATCTTGATTTTATGAGGAGTTATGTTGGTGATTACGTGCCCACCATGCCCAACCTTCTCTCATAAAAGATCATCTGGTAGATCTTGAGTCACTGATCTTACTGTTTACTTTGGTGTTGTTTATTTGTGATTTCATACCGCTGCTTTGAAGTTTGGTGCGCATGCGGCCTGGCGGGCCTTCTTCACGTAATCACCAACGTAACTCCTCATAAAATCAAGATCAAATTTCAAACTGGTAAGTTCTCGTTTAATCTTACTATTATATGCATTTATCTATCACATTTATATATGTGGGTGTCACACATATATATATAACAAATATATATGTGTTTATATATTATATATATATAAATATAATTGTCTTTATGGGTGCATAGAAGCAGTTGTGAACAATGGGATTAGATGAATTACAGAGTGCAAGGTTAATACAAAAATCAATTCAAACACAGGACATGAGCCTTTTAAAAAGAAAAATTAAAAAAACATTTAAAACATTTAAAAACACACAAACTCTTCCCCCACATCGCTGATTGCACTGCGAGAGGCATAACTGAAGTTGGGTCAGTTTTACTGAAATGGTGGAAGTTATGCTCCATTGCGTACTGCACGTCAGTCCATTGGATTTTGCAGGAGTGGACCAACTTGCTTCGCTATAAGATCTTTGGTTTCTACGTTCCCCCTGTGACTATATGAGTTTTCTCCATATGCTCCTATTTATCCCAATACAGATTAAGCTGTACGATGCCACCAATGTGTAGGTGAAGGGCAGACGCTGGTGGAGGCCAATAGGATCAACAAACTCATCAGGAAGGCTGACTCCGTCCTGGCGGTGGTCTTGGAGGGAAGGATGCTCCTCAAATTGTGGAGCATCCTGAACAATACAGCTCACCCCCTCCATGACACACTGGTCAACCTGAGGAGTACCTTCAGCAACAAACTGGTTCCACCAAGATGCAGGACAGGACACCACACAAGATCCTTCTTCCCTGTGGCTATCAAACTTAAACAAATCTTCCCCTTCGGTCACGAGACTGAGACTGACGCCCCCAACCCAATCTTTGACATCATATTTGTCAGGTGCCCCGGTGATGTTGAACAACTCTTGTTGCACCGATAAGCAAAATGTCGATTTGAATGAAAATGTAACAGTAAGAAAACTCACGGCGCTTCAGACCATCCTAAAGGAGCTCCCTGACTCGACATGCAAAGTCGGCTTCACTTCAACAGATGATGCTGAAGATGCCCACCACGGGATTACCCAGGACCAGGATGATCCATGGGGATCTGCCTCTTTCACCGACTGACAGTAAATCTCCGATGATCTGGCACCGTTGGTACTTTGGCAGTGTTGAAGTGGCAGATATTCCAAGCAGGGTCTCAACCCGAAACATCACCCATTCCTTCTATCCAGAGATGATGCCTGTCCCACTGAGTTGCTCCAACATTTTGTGTCTATATCTTCGGTGTAAACCAGCATCTGCACTTCCTTCACACTGATCACACTGATCTGTTTTGTAGTCAATGCTTACTATGTTCTGTTGTGCTGAAGCAAAGCAAGAATTTTATTGTCCTGTCAGGGACACATGGCAATAAACTCTCTTGAATCTTGAATCTTCCTACGCAGATACCCCAGATTACTGGATGCTGTTTTCATTAAAACTTCAAAACCCTTAAATTCACTTTTTTTAGCAAGTATTACAATACGTTTTCCAGTTTATTGCCAGTGTAAGACCCCAAGGGTTGACCACTCTCTTACCCACAGTCATCTCACGGAGCATCCGGGGACACTCCAGGGAGACGTATGCTTTATTCCACTGTGGAGCAGAAGTAGTGAAGGGTTAATTTGTGGGAACATGTTGTCGTGAATGAATCAGGGCACTCAAAGCGAGTAATCTCTTCATAGAGACATGGGTGAAGGTCTGGAATCCTCTTTCCCAGATCCTGGAGGTTTATATACAACTTCAGAATTATGACTGCAACTGCAGCCTAACCCAGGATCAGAGAACCACAGGGGGTAAATGGACATACGATCCAAGTCAGGCTTGACAAACAGCTCTGCTGGCGAGGTTAACTGTCCAACCGGCACCCACTTACAGTACATGTTCCTGAACACTGTGTGGTATAAGAGACGGTCTAGGAGTGCATGGAGATTTGTTTTTGATTTCTGTGTTTGAGCTGGGCATTTGGAAGGTGGGAAACATGTGCAGTATGGGGGAGCTTTATTCATTGTTGGACTGCAGCCCAGTCTGCAGGGGAAGGAATTGTGCAACAAAGTCACACACCTGTAAAAGTCACTTCAAATTGGTGTCAGTGTTTTATTCTCTAACTCCATTGAGAGTACTCAAAACCGTCCTGTGAAAACGAGGCTCCGCAGGCTTCTGAGGTTTTAATCTCCTGCTCCCGGGGAGGAGAGGGAGTGGAGGGTGAGGTGTTAAATCATGGCCAAAGTCTTTTAGTTAACTTTTCCAGAATTTACGTTGGAAGCACGGCTTGGCAGGGATGGGAGGAATGTCAGGAGAGGAAGACATTT
The DNA here is from genome assembly GCA_963514005.1 of Raja brachyura. The sequence goes on along the minus strand of OY740796.1, from coordinate 26,478,344 downwards.
TGGAAAAGAACTAAAGCAGCAAAAATTTACAGCGATGGAATACTAATGGCTTCTGGTAATGAAGAATAAAGAGGAAGAAATTAGTTGTTTCGTGTATTTGGTCCTTGGCCTTTGGGCCTGAAGACCGCCAGGGTTGTCATTGCCAGTGGCTGTCTGAGCAACACCAGGAGCAGCTTGGCTCACATGAGTATCATTACATCTCCTTCCTGTAGCTTGTGGGGAAAATCAATCTACCGACGGATGTGAATCAATCAGCCGTCTTGTCCACCCTGAGTGCTGGCACAGCTTGACTTCCCATGGCTGAGTGGCTTTGAGCTCCGACAGCTTACTTTCTCCCATCTGGCTGAGCTTTAACCTCAACACTCTGTCAAGATTCAGGCACCAGACTGGAGGTCGAGATTGTAGGCGAAGAGGGGGGAGGGGAAACCAGCCCTTCTCTCCCTCAGGACCTGGCTCCAGAGGGACTCCTTGAGTTGGTGCACCAGAGTCCAACTGGGCCCAACTGGGTGAGGGGTAGACGCCCCCACTGTCGATGGTCTTGATTCCCCGGGTACATCTGGGAAGAGGCACCTCTGCCACTGGCCCAGGGTTGGGACTGAGGTGGAGGAGAGACCAGCGGGTGGGGAAGAGGCAACCACCTCACAGGGTGAAGCGGGAGTATCGAACACTAAGAGTACATCCGGGGATAGGGATGGTGTCTCCATCTGCAGTGAGCGGGTGGAAGGGGACTGCTCGGACAATGAGGCAATGGATGTTCTCGCTCCCCCCGACGCCACTCCACTCATTCCAGTGGAGGAAATCCGCAAGTTCATCAAAGCCACCGAAGGAGCCCAACATCGGCCCAGACCTCCCTCCAGTGGCCAAACTTACACGGGCTCACCTGCTCGCTGATCCTCATCCTCAAAAGGAGGGGGAGGAGCAAGGAGGTGCAGGGGAATGACCGGCGTCAGCTCAGGTCCTTCTTGGCAGCCCTGGAGGACTCCAAGATCAAGTGTAGTGTCGTTCCTGATGAGGGTAGAGGGACCAGTAGTGCGTTCCTTGTAGAAAAGGTCTGGAGGCCATCTGCTGGCCATCCGCGAGTGATGGCGCCAGGCAGAAGAGGGCTTTGCCCAAGCCAGATGCTTGCCTCTTTACCAGGGTTGTATAGTAGTTATTAGTACATTTGTAACATAGTTGTTTGGAATTCAGTGTCTGAATAATTTGGTGATTTTGTAATACGGTGGTGTCACCGTGGTTTTTTTTGTTTTTGTTTTTTATATCGTGCACGTCATCAGATAAATTGCTTTTGATACAAAAAAAAGCTGGTTACCAAGCAGTTTCTCTGCGCATCCCTCTGTAATTGGATCCTCGACTTCCTCATCCACAGACCACAGTCTGTTTGAATTGGCAGAAACACTTCTTCCTCAGTAACAATCACCTCAAGGCTGCGTGCTCAGCCCCCTGCTCTACTCACTCTATATTCATGACTGTGTAGCCGGACATTGTACGAACTCCAACTTCAAGTTTTCCTGTAACACCACCGTTGTTGGATGAATTACAGATGGTGATGAGTCAGAGTATAGAAGTGAGATCGACCGATTGACTAAATGGTGCCAGCACAACATCCTGGCTCTCAATATCAATAAAACCAATGAACTGATTGTGGACTTAGGACAAGGAAGGATGAGGACCCACAATCCTGTTTATATCAACGGGACGATGGTGCAGAGAGTCAAAAACTTTAAATTCATGGGCGTGAATTTTTCCGAAGATCTTTCCTGGATCCAGCGCACTGATGCAATTATAAATAAAGCACATCAACGCCTCTACTTCTTGAGAAGATTACGGAGATTTGGTTTGTCAGCAAGGATTCTCTTGAATTTCTACAGGTGTCTTAGAATAAAGGGGAGATCATTTAAGACTGAGGTGAGAAAAAACTTTTTCACCCAGAGAGTTGTGAATTTATGGAATTCCCTGCCACAGAGGGCAGTGGAGGCCAAGTCACTGGATGGATTTAAGAGAGAGTTGGATAGAGCTCTCGGGGCTAGTGGAGTCAAGGGATATGGGGAGAGGGCAGGCACGGGTTATTGATAGGGGATGATCAGCCATGATCACAATGAATGGCGGTGCTTGTTCGAAGGGTCGAATGGCCTCCTCCTGCACCTATTTCCTATGTTTCTATGTTTCTGTGTTTCTATGTACAGTAGAGAGCATATTGACAGCTGCAATAAACTAGTTGATCAGTTGTGAGAATATTTAAGAGAGAAGCAAAGGAAACCTTTGGTACGGGTTGGGTAAGGTAATGAAGTATATGCCAACTGTTTTCAGGACAAGGGGTCACAGTTTAAGGATAAGGGGGAAATCTTTTAGGACCGAGATGAGAAAAACATTTTTCACACAGAGAGTGGTGAATCTCTGGAATTCTCTGCCTCAGAAGGTAGTTGAGGCCAGTTCATTGGCTATATTTAAGAGGGTTAGATGTGGCCCTTGTGGCTAAAGGGATCAAGGGGTGTGGAGAGAAGGCAGGTACAGGATACTGAGTTGGATGATCAGCCATGATCATATTGAATGGCGGTGCAGGCTCGAAGTGCCGAATGGCCTATTCCTGCACCTATTTTCTATGTTTCTATGACTGGTTGCAACACGGCCTGGTTCGCAACTCGAACGCCCAGGAGCGGAAAAGACTGCAAAAACGTGTGAACACTGCCCAGTTCATCACCGGCTCTGACTTCCCCACCATCAAAGGGATTTATCAGAGTCGCTGCCTCAAAAAGGCAGCCAACATCATCAGAGACCCACACCATCCTAGCCACACACTGATTTCACTCTGCCATTGGGAAGAAGAGCCTGAGAACTGTAACATCCAGATTCAGGAACAGCTTATTCGCTACAGCCATCAGGCTATTAAACAATGATACCTCAAATAAGCTCTGAACTACAAAATACTATTATTATTATTATTATTATTATTATTATTATTATTATTTTATTATTGCACTACTATTGTTTGTGTTTTGAGTATGTGTGTGTATGTGTATATATACATGTGTGTGTGTGTGTGTGCTTGTGAGTATGTGTATATATGCATACTGAACATTTTTCTGCTCTCTCGTTTATCATAATGTTTACAGTGTACTATGTTTACATATTCTGTTGTGCTGCAGCAAGTGATCATTTCATTGTTCTATCTGGGACATATGACAATAAAACACTTTTGACTTGACTCTTGACTCTCAGTCAGTCCTTCGGGATCATGAATGACTTGCTTCCACTCTGGTTTTGTAGGTTCGAACATGATTATAGAGTCATACTACACGGAAACAGACCCTTTGGCCCAACTCATACATGCCAACCAAGTGCCCAATTAAGCTAATCCCATTTTCCCACTTTAGCCTGCCCAACCTCTTTGTATAACTCAGGTCATTTGGTCGTGGCAACATCCTCATAAATCTTCTCTGAACTCTTTCCCATTTAATGGCATATTTTCTATAGCAGGATGACCAAAACTGAATACAATACTTCAAGTGTGGCCTCACCAACGTCTTGTACAGCTGTGACTGATGAGGCCAAAGTGTGAACTGCAGACTCTTCCACTGGTGGCTGATGGTGCCGGGTGGGTATGTAGTTTATGAGGTGTTGTACCTCTTCCACAAGATTTCTGTGTGCTCTTGATGCATAAACTTGAGGTTGTCAATACATTAGTCCTGGAGTGCAGTCACCATGTTGAATGCACCTTGCTCTACTCCACACTGGGCAACACTGTGAGCTTCCAGTAGTTCTCCCTTAAGGGCCTGTCCCACCAGCATGCAACTCTATGCGATTAGCGCGACATAACGTGGTCGCTTGAGCCATCCGGCGTCGCGGGGCCGGTCCCACTTCGATCGCCGGAGCCGTGCGGAATTGTGCGGAGTTCGTCCCGAGTTAGTCCCGACACCGCGCGGGGCTCGGAAAAACTGACTATGTCCAAAAATTCTGCGCGGCAACAGCTTGCCGGCTCGCAGTCGCCTCGACGTTTACACACCGCCCCGACATCGTGCCTCCGTGACCCTCTCTGTAGGTGCCTCCGTGACCCTCTATGTGTGTGGCTCCGTGGCCCTCTGTGTGTGTGCCTCGGTGCCCCTCTCTGTCCTGGCGAACTTACCTTAGACTTCGCTCCAGGTTCGCCTCACTTTGCGCCACGTTGCGCCACTCACCCGACCTCCACACGGCCCCTACTGCCGGTTTGGTTGCGCTTACCGCATGCAGGCGCATGCTGGTGGGAACGGCCCTGTACAGGGATCACCCGACCTCCGCGCGGCCCCCGCTTCTAGTTTGATCGCGTTCATCGCATAGAGTTGCATGCTGGTGGGACAGGCCCTTTACAGAATTCACAAATTACTGGTCAAAATTACTGGTGCAGAATAACATTCACTCCTATGTAGTTTATGTAAAAACGTAATTAAATCATCACAAATTTTATTTTTCAACTCATGGTTCTTGATACGTGCAGATGATGTGGCCTTACATTACAGATGATCTGAGGTCATGTAATCTCCACATGTCAAGAACAACAAGTTAAATGACTGATTTCTGTGACCAGCTGATTGATGGAGTCAGAGGCTATGGAAGGTGGGGAATAGTGGAGGGTGCTGCTACCTGCATTTCTCTTGGAGTTGTCACACAGTGAAGATCACATCCATTGTGCCCCTGGGTGGATGGATTGGGGAACAATTCAGCCAAGGGTAGGTGGTAGAGACGAACATTGGTGATGACCTTCCCTGCAGCGAGCCCTCTGGAGCTCCCACTGTCAGATATGTTGTTTTTCATAAATACAGTTATGGATTCCTCCCACATGTTGATAGTGTGAATGTAGATTTGTGACTAGGGTTCTTCACCACCAATATTTAGGACTTGAGTGAGGTCATTTATTCCCAAGAGTAACACACATACATACATGCGCCCACGCTCACACACACGCACACATAAATGCGCGCAAGCACACACACACACAGACACAAGCACACAGACACACGCAATGACACATGCACACAGACACGCACTGACACAAAACTACACACACAAACTCATTTGCACAACCATATATACAATACACACACCTGCACATATACACACACCACACAGGCAGACACACCACAATCACACATGCATATAACCCTTCACACACACCAGACAGTATACATACACACACATCACATATAGACTCGCACACCCACACATACACACAAAAACATAAACACGGCTGAACACTAGAAAGCACACACAGATAATGTGCGATGTTCTCTGCATTTTAAATGACACATTTCAGATCAGATGCCTCATTAAAGAGCTGAGGAGGGTGTTGCCCGTTTATAGACTGTGTGGAGCATTGGTGCAATGTGATTGGCCGGAGTGGTGGAGATGCCAACAATCAGTGAAGGGCCAGTGTCGGTGAATCAGTCTTCTGCCGAATTTACAAATTATACACCATGGGTGAATGGGTGTAAACAAAATGATTGGCTGCTTATTATCTGTGAGTTTAGCTGCGGTACATTTGTGATTCAAGGACCTCTTGAGCTTTCACAGACGCATTTCCCTGTAAGGCCACAATCATTAACATAAAACTCCATTTATGTTAATATTCCTGCAGCTAAAATGAATAATCAGCTCCACTAAAATGCATAAGGACTTGTATCCATGTCAGGGCTCCTTCTGCACACCTCTTATTTGGGAAACCTCCTATTTCCTCTTCATTTCATTTACCATGTGCTTTGTCCGCTGGTTAAATCAGTTCCATGCATTTGTTCGAAATGAGGGTTTGGTTGGAATCAAGACTTCATGTCAGAGCAGGTACAAATTGTAGCTACATTGAAATTCAGCTTCGGTGATCAGGAGCTGTGGACACTCGGAGACATTGACTGATTCACCAGTCATTCACTCATGCTGCGCATCCCAGCCACACACAGGCAGCTCTCTCTTTCCAACATTCTGGAAATGCAATTTCACAGGATGCACAATGCACAGGGAAGGTGCAGTGCTGGAACCCTGCGGTGTTGAAGGCAGCATTTTTGTTTCTCTGCTCACTGTTTGAAACACGCGTGGGTGCGCTATGTAAGCACAGGCGATCAGTGATGGGCCAATGCCACTGAATCAGGATTCTATTCAGTCTACAAATTACTCACCGGGTGAATGCTTGGCAAATGTTTTCTTTTCAACAATTCATCCAATTTTCCTCTGGAAAAATACTATTGAATCTAGGTACTCTGTCCTTTTGCACTGTGGACTCTCAGGCATAACGACTCCTGTGTAAAGTCACTACTGTATATCTTCCTGCTTCATTGGATGTTATCTTAAAACACTAGTGAAGGATCTTTGGATTGAAATATTGGAGATTTCGCTCTCCATAAACGCTGCTTTTTCTGCTGCGTGTTTGCAGCCATTTCTGTTTTTATCTTCAATCTCAAATTCCTGGATTACCAGTTCTCCAGGCTTAGTATGTTGATTAGTGTCTGTGTGTGTGCGTGTGTGTGTGCGTGCGTGTGTGCGTGTGTGTGTGTGTGTGTGTGTGTGTGTGTGTATGCATTTGTGTGGCTGTGTGTCCAACATACGCCATACACAGGTGGACTCCATGTACAGGGCAAAAACAGTTTAGAAAGCACAGAAATAAACCCATACAATGAGGCCATTTGGCCCAATGTGGGCAATGGTCTTTAATACCACTCCCATTCTTTGTTTATGGTTCCATGGGTCACACCTCTATTGCCTACTCTTGCATGCTGAATGAGATGGAGGTTTCTGCCACCAACACCCTCCCAGGCAGCAAGCTCCATCTATCTTCTCTCCATTCCACCAAATTTGTTACTGAGGTAAGGCAAAAATGCTGGAGAAACTCAGCGGGTGAGGCAACATCTATGGAGCGAAGGAATAAGTGACGTTTCGGGTCGAGAACCTTCTTCAGATTGAGACCTTGGTGCGGGAACTGTCCTTACAGTTTACCCTGCTTAGCCTTCCCAGAATGTCATGCAGCTCAACCACTCTTCCTGCACTCTTCTCTCTTCCAAAGGACACAATCTCAGCGTCTCCTTGTGACCCCTGTTCTCCAGCCCCAACGTTCTCTGCGCCCTCTCACATCCTTCCTCAGCTTTTGTCCCACCCATCCTGGGTCCTCGGACATCAAACGGCCTCCTGCAGAGGATGGAAGAGAACCTTTACAAAGCATCTCAGAGACACCAAGCACTCGTACTAATGGAGAGCCTTCAACATCATCGTTCCTGCCCATTTCAGGGGTGGAGTATCTGGGTAACCCCAGAGTGTGTCACTGAGGACAATTCTGGAATGATTTCTGTCAGGCCAGGAGGAGCAGTGGCCTTTCAGGATCCACCTGGCCTGGGTTGTAGCCTGCCTTTGCATTTGTCTCATTGCTGTCCAAGGTGGTCCCATCCTTGCTGAATCCATTGCAGGAAGTTCAACAGCATGGCCCTATGTTGAGTCTCTCATGGGTAAGTTATTAAAAATCAAAACGTTCTGAAGTAAGGTACTGTGTAGAAAGGAACTGCAGATGCTGGTTTAAACTGAAGATAGACACAAAATGCTGGAGTAACTCAGTGGGACAGGCAGCATCTCCGGAGAGAAGGAATGGATTATGTTTCAGAACTGTTCAGTTCAGAGAAATGCCTCGTCTGCATGGGATGTTGTTCTTAGTTCTGTATATTCCTGTGATGCGTCAACAGGCCTGTCATCTTCTGGCTGGCTGCATTGTGCTTGCGAGCCTGTCTCAGTGCAGCAACTGGCATTCAGCAAGCTCGTGCTGTGCCACTTCACGTAATCATCATCTTTATCAGCGAGCTCAGGGAGAGTGCGGGGGTTGACAGGTTTAATGCTGCGTGAGGAATCTGCCACCGACCTCTACTGCTTTCAGTCCAGCTGCTGTTCCTCTTGCAACACCGGGGCCAGGTTGGATACACCTCTCTCTGGGCTGTGCTCGGTCCTGCACTCATTCCAGGAATCTCCACTAATTCACTGTGCACACTCTAGGACAATGCCATGTTTTGGATGTCCATCACCGCCCCACTGAGATAAAACGTCATAACTGAGGTGTCATGCTTCTCTCAAGAAGAATGAATGGGAAAAGGTTGTATATTGCAAGGGTTAGAAGGAAACATGAGCTTTGGAGGAGTCACTTTGACAGTACCAGGGCACGCAGATTAAAGCGGTGCGGAGGAGTGCGGACTACATTACGTTTGTACTTGCTTGAATGAAATGGTCTAATTGAAACTAAATTAAAGAATCATAGAGTCATAGAGCACAGAAGCAGGCCTTTTGACCCATTTGCACAAATTGACCTATATTCCTCTAAACCTTTCCTTTCCATGGACCTGTCTAAATGTCTTTTACATGTTGTTATTGTACTTGCCTCAGCTACTATCTCTGGTAGCTTGTACCATATACATATAACCCTCTGTGTGAGAAGGTTGTTGCTCACGTTCCTATGAAATCTTTCCCCTCTCACCTTAAACCTATGCCCTCTAGATCTTGATTCCCCAAACCTGGGAAAAAGACTCCATGCACCTATCGTATTAATGCTTCTCTATACGATCACCTGTCAGACTCCTGTCCTCCAAGGAATAAAGTCCTAGCCTGCCCATACCGCTCTCTATAACTCAGACTCCTAAGTCCTGGTGACATTTGTATAAATCTTCTCTGCGCTCGTTTTAGCTTAATGACATATTTCCTACAGCAGGGTGACTAAAACAGAACACAATCCTCCAAGTGTAGCCTCAGCAATGTCTTGTACAACTGCAACATAATATCCCTGCTCAATCCTTTACTGATGAAGGCTAGCGTGCCAAAATCATCTTCACCATCCTGTCCACCTGCAATGTTCTTTCCACAAACTATGTACCTGCACTCCTGGGTCCTTCTGCTCTACTGCACTCACCAGGACCTTTCACTGTGTAGATCCTGCCCAGGTTTGATGAATTATAAAGTTCTGGAGATAGGAGTGGGACGTCAGATGAGTCGGGAGAAGGAGGTCATTTTGTTTTTCATTGGTATGTGAGATTCAAGTTCTTGACCTGTTAATTCTGTTTTCCCTGCACAGATGCTGTTTGACCCACTGAGTAGCTGCAATGTTTTGACATTCGATATTGCGTTGAGATATTTCTCATGTTTAAAAATTTGGCAGCAGCTGATTCTGCTGATGGTTCAAGACAACTGGTTTTAAAACTGTGGTCCACTCACACCTATCGTCTGGGAGGTTGAAAGGCAAGACGTTTCAGGTCTGAAAGAAATCTGGAAATCTGAAAGAAACTCAGGAAATGCTGGGAACGCTTAGCAGGCCAGGCAGCTTCCGTGGAGAGGGAAGCAGAGGTTACGTTTCAGGTGGATGACTCTTCATCAGGCATGAGAACTTAGTGCGCTGCCATTACCAGAGGCAGGACCAAGCTCCAGTAATTGAAGTTTGTTGTGAGATATGTCAGAAGCCTGCAATTGACAGGCATGGGCGTTTGTTTTGACACTAATGCCAGCCCCGTAGTTCATATTCTGCTTGATTGTCTCCAGAGAGAACACATGTAGCTCCAGGCTCCTCAGCCAATTCCCTGCACCAAGGGCACACTTGACAAACCCCAACATCACTATCAATTAAAATCCTCATCCCTTCTTTGATTTGAAAGACTTTCTATTAGAAATAGTTTTTATAACACAGCCAGATAGGGCCTGGTCCTTAACTGTTTGTATATTGTGCTGTTTTATTTTATGGTGAGATGTTCCACACAGCTTCAGCTGCAAAGTAGCCCTCTTCCCGGTTTCAGTTTCAATCATTACATTAATCAGCAGAGAGACCGCGGGCCCCAAGAACATCATTCTCCAAAAGTGGAAACATAGATCGATAGGATGGTGAAGAAGATAAATGGCATGCTTCCTTCATAGCTCGGTGCATAAATATTGGCATGTTATGGTCACATGTATCAAGATGCAATGAAAAACATTGTTTGCATGTTATCTAGTCAAAATTATACCATACATGAGTACAATCCAACCGTATATAAGTATAATGGGTCATGCAAAGAGAAAAATAAACAGTGCAGTGAGATGAGAAAAAACGTTTTCACCCAGAGAATTGTGAATTTGTGGAATTCCCTGCCACAGAGGGCAGTGGAGGCCAAATCACTGGATGGATTTAAGAAGGAGTTAGATAGAGCTCTAGGGGCTAGTGGAATCATGGGATATGGGGAGAAGGCAGGCACGGGTTATTGATTGGGGACGATCAGCCATGATCACAATGAATGGCGGTGCTGGCTCGAAGGGCCAAATGGACTCCTCCTGCACCTAATTTCTATGTTTCTATGTTTCTAATGTATTATAACTACAGAGAAAGTGCAGATAAATAAAACATATAAGGGGTGCTTCAAGGTAGATGGGGAATTCACCCCAAGCATATGGGAGGTCCATTCAAGAGTCTGATTACAGTGGGGAAACAGCAGTTCTTGAATCTTGAAATAGGCAGGGCACAGAGAATACGATCCTAATGTGGACAAATAGGATTAGTGTAAATGGGCAAATAGGTCAGGTGAGAATGATGGGCTGAAAGACCTGACTGTGTTGCATGACTTTAAGACTCAAAATCCACTGCAGCTATTGGACTTTAATACACACTGAGAGAGGATGCAGCTCAGTTGAGTTATGAGCAGGCCATTCTCAATAAGCCAGTTCTGCCCTTGACTCTTTGACAAGAAACATGGACATGTTAAACTGGAGTTCCGCATTCAACATAATCCTCTCCCAACTTCTGGACCTCCCTCTGCCACCTGATCCTCAGCTTTCTGACCCACAGACCTCAACCAGTGAGGATAGGTGATGACACCTCCTGCACAATAATCTCAACACCAGTGCCCCGCAAGGATGCTTTCTCCATCCACTTATATACTCTCTATACACTCAATACTGTGTGGCCAAATTCGCCTCAAGTCCATCTACAGGTTTGTAGATGGCCCACTACTGTGATGGTCTGGATTGTGAACCATAATGAGAGAGAGCACCGGAAGGACATAGAACTTAGTAATATGGTGTCAGGACAACAATCTCTCCCTCAATGTCAGCAAGATGAAGAAGCTGGTTATCAACTTCAGGAAGCATGGTGGAGTACATGCCTCAATCATAATCAATGGTGCTGAAGTGGAAATGGTTGAGAGCTTCAAGTTTCTTGGAATCAATATCACAAACAATGCGTTGTGACCAACCACGTTGAAGCGACAGCCAAGAAGCCACGCCAATGCCTCTAGTTCCTCAGAAGACGGAGGAAATTCAGTATGTCTACAGTTACTCTTAAAAATTTCTGCAGTTGCACCATAGGAAGCGTACTGTTGGGTTGCATTACTGGTTTGGAAACAGTTCTGCTTGAGACTGCAAGAAATTGCAGAGACTTGTGGAAGTAGCCCAGTCCATCACACAGACCAGACCCCCCACCATTTTATCCATCTTCACTTCATGCTGCCTCGAGAAAGCAGCTAACATAATCAAAGATGTCCCACCCCAGTTGTTTCTTCTTCTCCCCATTCCTATCGGGCAGAAGATGCAGAAGCTTGAAAGCTGCAGCACCAGACACATGAACACATTCATCTTCTCTGTTATCAGACTTTTGAAATATCCTTCCATAAGCTAGGGCTGCTGTTCAATTTTCCTCTATCCCATTGCAGACATAGGGCTTTTACAGAACTGATGTGCTACAATGCTGAGAACTATATTCTGCACTCTGTATATTTCACTTTGTTCTATCTATAGCATTTAAGTTTGACTTGATTGTACTTATGAATAGTATTAACCGACTTGATTGGATAGCATGCAAAACCTTTCACTGTACCTGGATATACATGACAATAATAAACCTAAACCTAAACCTCTGTCTGTACTGATTAATATTCCAGGATTATCCTTTCCTGCTGTTTTTCTTTGTTGGTACCTGACCTTTTAAAACTGTCCCCCACATCTTCTGGAGCCTCACCTCAATAAAAAATGTAAAGATCTCAGGGATTTTGTCATCAAAGTTCACTTTATCAGCAGCTTTGCTGCATTAAAGTGCCACGCAAGTGCATACCCCCATGTGTTACAGAGCCAAATAGAACAGTTTGATGGACCTGTCACTAATGGCAGGGTGTACCAAACAATCAATAAACAATGGTATCATCACTTTGAGTGGGCATTGGGCTGACTAGGCACGGCAAATCATTTGAAAGCTCATTGCGTCTCTGGTTCTTTGATACTCAGAATATGAAGAATGGGAAAATCAAGCCTCAGGCTTTAGTGCTGGTTTGGCCTTGGAGCATGTATCAGGTATCAGTACAATATCAAGCCATATGTACTATTGTGTAAAGAATAAATTGCCTTCTGAGCAAGACATTGTACATCCTGTAAGGAAAGCCAATTACTCACAAACCACAAACCACATGACCAGAACTTGATGTTGCCGGGACTCAACAGATCTCTAGGGAGGGTTTGGGCAGGCTTGGACTGTATTCCTTGGAGCGCAGGAGACCGAGGGGTGATCCTACAGAAGTGTATAAATTCATGAGGGGAATAGATAGGGTCTTTTCCCCCCATGGTTGGGAATCAAGAATTTGTGGGGAATAGGTTTGAGGTGAGAAAGAAACAATTTTATAGTAACCTGAAGAGTATCTTGTTTCCACAGAGAGTTGAACAAAGATGTAACGAGTTGCGGGAGGAAGTAGTTGAACCAGGTACGGTAGCAACATTGAAAAGACATTTGGACAGGTACATGGATCATGGATGGGAAAGGTTAGAGGGATTTGGGTCAAATGCAGCTTAGATTGGTACTTGATTGGCATGAATAATTTGGGTCATAGGGCCTGTTTCCATTCTGAATGCCCTTACGACTTTATGACTAAAATGCAAGATGTGTTTCCGTGCTATATGTCTATGACTAATTCAGCAGTAATTGTTCTTTACAGGGGCACATTAAAAACAGGAGCAGGAGGAGGCTAATTGGCTCCTCAAGCAGCTCTGCCATTTAATGTTCATGGATGATCTGATCTTGGTCTCTGCTTTACTTTCCTTCACTTTCTCCATGTCCCTCATGGTTCGAGCCCCCTTGTAATTAGGAGGAACTCTATTCTTCTCCCTGTGCTGACTGCAAAGCTTCAGCTTGGACATATTTTTCTTTGAAGCAATCTTTTGTAAGTTGTTTGTCTTTCAAAAGTTTGTCATGGCAATCTGTGCGGTTTAGGCCAAACTTGCAAACAAAATAACCTTAATTGTAGAAACAGGTTCATGAACAGCTTCTTCACTTAAACCATCACACTCTTGAGCTATCCCAAACAACCCTAATCACAACCCTCCCTCAGCACCAAACCACGATGGACTTTATATAAAGGTTGTACGACATATTTTAATTTGCACAAGGCAGGAAGGTTGAATATGGCAGGAATATGGGCTGGTTATCTAGTATAACTGAAGATTTATTGATTTATTGTTTAGTGTATATTTATCTGTTGTAGATAGACACAAAATGTTGGAGTAACTCAACGGGACAGGCAGCATCTTGCGTTGTCGTGTAACTGCCTGTAAAATTGCAGCAATGAAGAATTTAAGTATTCGGTTCCCAGTGAATGTGACAATGGAACACTTTGAAGAGATTCACCGATTTCCCCATTATCACCAAAGAGTGCAAATGTATCTCAGTATTGAATTGACCAAACTTCTCTGAGCCTCCTTGCTGAGTTCACACAGATATGTAGTAAATCTTCAGTCACTGACAATTTTCTCAATAGCTTCTACCTCCTTCTGATGAGCCTGTCTACCAGCAAAAGAAAACCATAGTTTCACGTAAGGGCCATTACAACATGTTCTTTCAACATTGGCCATTTCTCACAGTCCTGCAGAACTCTATAAACCTTCATCCACCACTCGTCCATGAGTCAGGAAGCAAGTGCTGCAGAGCAGTATTCTGAAATCTTTCAGTCCCTCTGCACAGATAGCGTGCATGTGGAAATATTTATCGAATCTCATAGCACAGCCCTTCAAGGCAGGCAGAAGATGGTCTGTTGACACACATGAGTGATGCGAGCACCAATTTGACATCTTACGTATATCTTCACCATGCAATGTTTCTTCCAGCTTGTTTAACACCTCCAATGTACAGTATGTGTTGGTGCCATCTGTGCAAATTCCAACAAGCATTTCACTGGAAGGATTTTTCGCAGCCAGTTGATGGAGAAATTCACATTGTGAGTCAGATGCTTCCCTGGCAGAGAAACAAACTGTGACTTTTTCTGCTCTTTTCATGCCAGTCATTGGACTACAGGTGCTGTCTTTGGGAGCTTAACTCCTCCGGTGGGGCTGGCTTTCAGTAAGAATTAAATTTGATCCACGTTGGTCTGAAGAAGGGTCTTGACCCGAAACGTCACCCATTCATTCTCTCCAGGAATGCTGCCTGTCCTGCTGAGTTACTCCAGATTTTTGTGTAAATTTCCAAGTCCTTGCGTGTATACAAGGATTGCATCACCTGTCCATTGATGCAGTTATTGCCACATGTGCGAAGTGCTAACAGGGTGAAATTATTTTTCTTTCAAACAATCCAGTAGAGTATTGCCATAACCGCTATCCTCGATTAGCAAGTGTACAGAAATAGTCTACTGTGCCCGCATGCAAGGGGCGCCATGTATTGGTGCCATTATTAAAGACCATGCTCCAGTTCTTATGAGCGGTGCCTGTTCCAGGCAAGTCTCAGACTGTTACAGGCCTCCATCCATCACTTCGCCCATCCACCGTTGTTCCCCGGGGGTGCCTCCCGCAGCTGACCACAGGGCGCGGGAGGCCAGAGCCTGGTTCCCTCTCCTGCCGGCCTCAATCTTTACCCATTGTTGCCATCACCAGCTCCATCCTCCTAGTCTCTTGTCTTCATGGACGAGCAGGGGTCTGGCTCGGCGATCACCCCCTGAAGCCGTGATCCGCCAAGTCTTCCGTACAGATGTGGGGAATGGGCACGGCGGGTTCCCCCTTCCGCGGGGTCTTTGAGCATGGCTTAGTGGGCTCGTTCTGAAGCTGTGATCCACCAGGCCTTCCATTCGGCCACAAGGAACCGGCTCGGCAGGCGCCCCCTTAAGCCGCAATCCGCCGGTCCGGGTCTTGAGTTCGGCCATGCAGGGGCCATGGCCTGCTGGGAACCTTCAGCCGTGCACGTCAGGTTGCGAATAAATGGACCACCTCTTGCCCTCGACCTCAATTCTCTGTCAACCTGACTGACGTCCTCCCTTGCCGGGAACCCGCTTCACCTGCCCGACCTTCCAGTGGGACCCGCTCCCCATCTTGGGAGTATGTGGGATGTTGCTGGGGACTCTGGCTTGTGTGCAGTTGATTCGAAAGACACATTGAACACTGCAGGAGCTGGCCCTTTTCTCCACTTTGCTGGGTAGTTTACGTGAAACATGGAGACAGAGGGGTAGGAAGCAGATGATAACTATGTGGCCCTGGTGTGGGTCTCTTGAGATTCGTCAATCCCTTCAGCTCCCATGGGTCAGGAGTTGGGAACTGGACACCTCACCCACTTCCTGCACCCCTGCAACCTCAGGGACCCCAGACAGTCAGCAAGGTCCATGGAATTACCTCCAGTATCTTTGGGCACTGCTCAGGATAAATGATGTGACGTCAGACTGGGTCAGTGAAGTCAGGATTGGTAGATGATGCTGATTTGTAAATAAGGACGAGATGAAATTGTTGGTTGGAGCTTTATATCGCTGTGTAATGGCTGGAAATTCTTACAATCCTTCTAAGGCAAAGATAAATGTTCATGTTTGGAAGGGTTCTTTGGGGAATAAATGTCCCTGTCTGTGATACAAACTGCATGAGGAGGCAGCCCTGTGGGATACGGCACTGGGTCAGGAGAATGGAAAACTGCTGCGCGGGAGAGTGTTATCAGTAAATGAAAACAGTCACTATAGCAACAAAGCAACCTTTACAAACCTCCGCTGCTGATTACTAAATTAAATGAGACTTAAATGAGAAATGAAATGAATTTGCCCGTGCAGTGTATGATACAATGGTGGGATTCAGGCTGGACTGGAAACAACAGTGAATTTCCAGTGGTGCAAGGGTTTACTGGAGGGAACCTTCTCACTTCATCAAAAGGACACAAAGTGCTGGAGTAACTCAGCAGGTCAGGCAGCATCTCTAGGGAACATGGATGGGTGACGTTTTGGGTCGAGGCCCTTGCTCAGGCACACTTCATCCCTGGGCTTACTCTACACAATATAAAGAGAATACTTGCTGTGTTAGTCAGCGGCTCTAGTATCACTGGATGATGTGCCTGCTAAGATGGTAGGGATGAAGTTTATGGTGTCGACAGCCATCCATTCCTACTCTATCTGGGAACTCTTCAACAGACACACTGCAAAGTGTTCAGGCTGCAGTGAGAGCCTTAGCACCAAACACAGGGTGTGTGTGTGCACCAGGTGGCTTCTGCAGTCTATATAACCTGATATCAATGTGTATACCCATCCGTACACATACAGGGCTAGCGTACCAGTGTGGATGCAGACCCAGGTACCAATGCACATGTGTGGGGCCAAGATCGATGCACACATGTGAGGCCACGCATCCATGCACATGTGTGTGGCCATACATTGATGCACATGTGTGGGGCCAAACATCAACGAAAATTTGTGGGGTCAATGGGAGCATGTGCTTGACAAGGGGTACAAGCATGCAGGTGCAGCCCTAAGATCTGATGAATGAGTACAAACTGACAATCCCAATGCATAAATTCGGCACCACTGGGTCTCTGGTAATGCATGGGCCATGAGTGCTGTAGTTCTGGGGCGCATGAGTGGGCCTGGAGCTGTGGGCACTGGTGTAACTCAAGCACAGAGTTCTAGTATGCCCTTGTGTGTCTCATGGGACCATACGCATGACCTACAAAGTCTGTAAATGCAACTTAATGTTTGCATTATGTTACTGAAGATAACGTAAGAACTTTGTGTTTCTACGGAGCATTCTGTATGGTTGCCATATATCTCTGAGGTCTACAGTGCATGCAATTCCAGAGTATGGATGTCATCTGAAACACCGCGCACAGGATTGGTCTCCCTATTTAAGGATGTTATTACATTGGAAGTCGTTCACCGGAGTTTGGAAGAGGGGATGTATTGGTATTGATTTATTATTGTCACTTATACTGAGATACAGTGTAAAACTTTGTATTTCATACTATCCAGGCAGATCATATCATACATGAACACGTCATATTGTGCAAAAGAGAAAATAAACTGCTGAATATAGTGTTACAGTTAAAAGAAAAGCAAAGGCCATAACCAGGTAGATTGGAAGAGTGGAAATACCTTTATAATGGAGATCTTTAAAGGGGACTTGATCAAAACGTGATTTCCTGACAGATTAGATGTGGAGAGCATACATTCTATTGAGGGAGAATCTAGAATGAGGACCCATGAGTCAACGAGTTGCCAAAATAATGGGTGGCCCATTCAAGGAAGAAATGGGAGAATATTTTTTTCTACAGGTTTTTTATCAAACCTTTGGTGGAGAGATTCTTGGTAAAGCAATATGGTGCAAGGTTATTGGAGTAGACAGTGACGCAGAATTGAGTTTACAATCAGTTCAGCTGTAATTTTACTAAACAGTTGAATACACTTCAAGGGTGGGGTACAGTGGTAGTTATGATCATACTGTGAATGCACACACGTGTCATAGTCTGTCAGTAGTGTCAGTTGGGCTGAGAGAGGATAACAACCATAAATATGTTTCTGTAGCACTATTAATGAAGAATGGTTACATAGGGAAGTTTAGGAAGTTCAAAGAAGAATGCACAGTCTTTACCCCAGGGTTTGGAATCAAGGGCATAGGTTTAAGCTGAAAGGGGAAATATTTAATAGGTACCTGAGGGACAACATTTTTACACAAAGGGTGGTGGGTATATGGAACGAACTGCCAGAGAAAGTAGTTGAGGCAGGTACAATAACATTTAAAAGATATTTGAATAAGTACGTGGATAGGAAAGGTTTATATGCATACAGGCCAAATGTGAGCAATTGGGACTAGCTGAGATGGGTCATCTTGCTCAGCATGGATGGGTTCTGCCAAAGGGCCTGTTTCTGTGTTGTATCACTCTGAATTTATTTGGACAGATGACCAAATATTTGGCTGGAAATTGATGTTAGGATGTCTTTAATTAGGACAGAGCGAAAGTAACCCAAAGGTCGTGAGGAGGTTCTGGAGCTGATCGTGAATGTAAGCTTCAGGGATGGAGCAGTGAAAACCAGAGAAGTGGGAAAAGCAAGTGGAATATGCTGATGCTTCAAATGATAGACGAGTTTCCAAGGGCATACAAAGAATACTTGAACAGAGGGATCTGGGGTTCTTTGTTCTAGAAAACTAGAATGTCAGTATTCAGTATGCAAGAGAAAATAAAATCAGGAAGTCTTGCTGCAATTGTATGGAGCATTACTGAGCCTTTTGTGGGGGAATGTGCACAGTTTACTTGTTGAGCTAAATATTTAATCTTCCAGAGGGTTATGATACTTTGGAACTCTCTCCGCCCCCCACCCCCATCACCCCCCCCCCTCCCCCGCCACCGTCCCCACCCCCACCCCCAGCCCGAAGGGGAGTCGCTAAGTATTTTCAAAGTAGATTTTGTTATTAAAAAGGGTCGGTGATTATGGGAAACAGACTGGAAAAAAGAGCTGAGGCCACAGTTAGCGCAATATTGATTGGCAGAAAAAGGTTTGAGGTGCTGAGAGTCTCCTTCTCCTGTTTCCTATATCCTGATGTATGTTCATGTCATTGATGGATTGATAACATAAAGTGCTTCCTAATTTGAATCTCTGACAGGGAGAATTTCAAAGAGATACGGAATCAGTTGCGTTCAGAACTGATTTGGTGATGGAATGATTTACATCACTGTCTGAGTTTTTTTTCTGTGATGGATTGAGCTAAACTAAAGAGATTAAATTGATGTGTAATTTGTATTAGTGATGGAGCGAGTTAAAATAGTTACTGACAGCTCTCCAATACCACGGAAAACGACTGGTACTAGTCGCATGGTTATTGGTTGCACTGTCGGAAAAAAGAAATGGATTTTCCTGATGTCTGCAGACACTACTCTGCTGTTTGTCAGAACCATGCTTGTGGACTATGAATTTGGTGAAAGACCAGTGTTGCTGTAGGCTCGTCCTGTGGCAGTCTTCCAATAAAACTTTGTGATTTGTTTGGCTTCTAATGTCGAAATAAAATTGCAAGCAGGGGGAATAACATTGATAGACCGGAAAATCTTCATCGCAAGTTTGTGATCATATCGGAAAGGAACGTTTGCTAATGTACAGTTTGCCTTATTATTGTGCAAATCCCATCCAAGGACCCTGGGACTAAAATGATGGTGGAGTATGCCTGACGGAATTGGCCAAGGAAATTAGTTGTGTGGGGTTCATTGCTCCAGGGCAGAGGGCGCCAGCTAGGCTCCATTGGACCACATGGCTCAAGTGACCTGGTGCATTTGGAGTCACATCATGCAAATAGCTTCCTGAAGCTAGTGAAATACATAGATCACAACGTCAACTTAAAGTTTACTGATCTGGTTTTCATCGTGTGGAATGATTGGGGATGATCAGCCACGATCACATTGAATGGCGGTGCTGGCTTGAAGGGCTGAATGGCCTATTGTAGTGGCAGATTTTTATATTGTTCAAGAGATTACTCCCTCTAGCCACTAAAGTAGACAACATGATTAAGGAGAATATTGTAATACACATGTGAGCTCTCCGTGAGACCTTCAGAGCTGCTTCACAGATAAAGTTTGATTAATAGATTCTTTATTGTTGATGAAAAGCAATAAGGTACATCCAACCTTACACTCTGACTCATACACTTTAATCTTCATCGAACTCCAGCATATCGCTTTTTAAAAAAATATATATTTTTTTTTATTAGAGTAGGTAAGCAGTGAATTAGCAAACACATAT
This sequence comes from Raja brachyura, assembly GCA_963514005.1. Next base: position 26,458,407 of record OY740796.1, on the reverse strand, counting down.
TATGATAGCAATATTTTGTGTACAGCAATCATACATTATTAATATTATCAAATGAATCATATTGTCTCTAATAATTTTTTTTTAATAAAGAGAGAGAAAAACAAAGAGAAAAATAAAGTAAAAATCAAAAAGAAATCATAAAGAATGGAATAATTTACCATTAATACATCATTGGAGATAAGATCAAGGAATATAGAATATAACTTTTCATCTAATCCTGAGTCCAAGTTTCAGTTAGGGTTCCCTGCTGAACCGATCTACCCCTTTAAATAATCAATGAAAGAAGACCATATTCTAACGAAAACTTCTTGTTTGTCCATCAGGGCAAATCTAATTCTTTCCAGGTGTAGGGTCTCCGACATTTCCGTAATCCACATTTTAATTGTGGGGGATATAGGGCCTTTCCAAAATTTTAATATTAACTTCTTCCCAATTATTATACTATAATCTAGGAAATTTCTTTGACTTGTTGTAAGTGTTAAACTTTGTTCTGATATTCCAAGTATTATTAATTTTGAGTCCGGATCCGATTTAGTATTAATAACTTCAGAAGTTATTTCTAAAAATCTCAATCCAGAAATTCTTAATTTTTACACAATTTGCAAAAGTATATGTTAAATTAGCCTCTGGATGCTGACATTTATCGCAGATAGAGGAGACTTGTGGGAAGATTCTATTCAATTTAACTTTTGAGTAATGTAATCTATGTAATACTTTAAATTGTATTAAAGCATGTCTGGTATTTAACGAGCATTGGTGTATATATTGTAAACTCTTGTCCCATATATCTTTTGTTATGGGTTGGTTTATTGCATTTTACAAGTATGTCTAAATTATTCCGTTGTTGGTATCTCGCTATCTAAAAGGATATTATAAATGCAAGTTGTTCGTTTTTCTGTATTAGGATGCTTATTCAAACATTCATCAAGGATTTCTGGTTCCTTATTCCTATAATCTTGTGTATTTGATTTAACATAATCTCTGAGTAGTAGATATCGAAAAAAATTATTTGAGTGTAATCCATAAATCTGTTGTAATTCCTGAAATAAAAGAAAAATGCCTTTCTTATAAAGGTGTTCCATCTTTTTGATTCCATAGTTTTTCCACTGAGTAAAACCTTTGTCCAGCATGGAAGGTTTGAATAAGGGATTGTTTACAATAGGGAGACAGAGTGGTATATTATCCAATTTTAAAGCCTTTTTTAGTTGTTTCCAGATTCATGTACTGCTGTATATTATAGGGTTTTCCCTATAGGTTTTTTTGTGCAATTTTGTTGGTGTAAATATAATCGAACCGACTTCAAAAGGTAAACAGTCCTCCTTTTCCATCCTTAACCAGTCTGGTTATTGATCCATATGGACTGCCCAAAAATAAAACAGGAAATTTGGTAGAGCTAAACCTCCATTAATCTTTGATTTACATAAATGTTTTTTATTTATTCTATGATTCTTGTAGTCCCAGATGAAACTTGTAACAGTGGAGTCTACTTTTTAAAAAAAAAGATTTTGGAATATATATCGGGATTGACTGAAATAAGTACAATAATTGCGGCAAAAAGATCATTTTTATAGCATTAATCCTACCGAACATTGAAATAGGAAGTGTTTTCCAATATTGAATATTCTTATTTAGTTTATTCAGTAAAGGTGGGAAATATGATTTAAATAAAGAAGTATACGCCTTAGTTACATAAATACCTAGATATTTAAAATTTTCCTCAACTATTTTAAAAGGTGATTGTTGTAGTATATGTAAATTGAGTTCCGTTATTGGCATGATTTCGCTTTTATTCCAATTAATTCTATATCCTGAGAACTGACTGAATTGAGTTATTAGATTTAGTAAATTTGGAATACTAATTTCTGGCTTTGTATTATATATTAATATATATAATATAATCTGCATATAGATAAATTTTATTCATTGTATCTTTAGTATTATACCCATGTATTTCTGGATTAGATCTGATATTTTCTGCGAGTGGTTCAATTGCTAAAGCGAATAATAAAGGAGATAACGGGCACCCTTGTCTACACCCTCTAGAAAGATTAAATTTAGTTGCTAGCATTTGGTTTGTTAGTATTCTACCTGTTGGGTTAGAGTATAAATGTTTAACCCATGTACAGTACTTCTCTCCCAGTTTAAATTTTTCCATCACTGAAAATAAATATGACCATTCTACTTGATCGAAGGCTTTTTCAGCATCTAGCGAAATAATTGCTAGATCTGCATTAGCAATTCTATTTGAGTATATAATATTAAATAATCATCTCAGATTGTAAAATGAGTGACTTTTTGGGATAAAACCTGTTTGGTCAGGGTGGATTAATTTGTTAATCACTAAACTCAATCTATAAAATAGGATTTTAGTTAATATTTTATGATCAGTATTTAATAGAGCTATTGCTCTATATGAGGCCGGGTCTTCTAGATCCTTATCAGTTTTAGATATAAGTATTATTGTAGATTTGTTTAAAGTTTCCGGGAGTTGCTGTTGAATATAAACATGTTTATACAGTGTTTGTAAGCGTGGAGAAATCAGATCATAAAATTTTTTATAAAATTCAGAGCTTAGGCCATCAGGGCCTGCGGCCTTTCCATTTTTTAAAGATCTAATTGACTCTTCGATATCTTTTGTCGTTATTTCAGCTCCTAATAATTCTTGCTCTTGCAAATCTAAGCCTTTAAGGTTACATTTCTGTAAAAATGCTTCCATTCCTGTTGATTGTTCTGTCACTTTAGTTGAATAAAGATTTTGATAGTATTGTGAACGTCTGTCATTAATATCTTTGGGGAGTGTTAGTGTTTCTCCCTTATCTGATCTAATCTTATGAATCGGTTTTTCCCCCGCCCAATTTACGGAGCTGGCATGCTAATAGTTTTTGTGGTTTATCACCAAATTCAAAATTTAATTGTTTTGTGTGTTGATCAAGTTTTATTACTTGGTCAGAGTATATTTTATTTAACTTATATTTCAGTGCTGCAATTTTATTATGTTTTGCCAATGAAGGTGCTCCTGCATTTTCCATGTCTAATTGCCTTATTTCCATTTCCAATGTCTGTTGTTTAGCTCTATTCTCTTTATTACGAAATGCCTGAGAGGAAATTAATGCCCCTCACATAAATGTTTTAAATGTTTCCCAGAGAAGGGAAGCAGAGATTTCAGGTTGGTTATTGACCTCGAAAAACATATTAATCTGTTTTACAAGATATTCACAACATACCTGTTCATTTCAGATTTGAGGATTAAGTCTCCATTGTGTCTGTTTCTTGTCCATTCCCTTTAGTTTAATCATAAACGATAATGGAGCATGATCCAAAATTATAATGTTATGATATTGTGGCTTGTAAGTAAATGGAATTAGTTTAGAGTCTACTAAGAAATAGCCTATCCTTGAATATGTTGCGCTTCCTTTTTAAGGTGAGTCTCTTGGAGCAAAATTATGTCTGTTTTAAGCAATTTTAGGTGAGCTAATACTTTGCCTCTCTTAATGGGTTCATTAATTCCCTTAACATTCCAACTGCAGAATGTAATTCCTTCACCCCCAGTTTTCACTTTTACATCTTGCATCTTATGATTAGGGTGGTCTATAATGGAGCACATGATTCAGCATGTTAAACCATACCTTGCACCCGGACCTCAGATAGGTGAATTTTAGATCTTGTAGGTTTTCTTCTCGGTCATATCTCCTTAAATAATAATTGTAATTCCATTCAAAATAACGATTACACTGATTATTATACTGTAAAATAGAAAAGATAAGAGATTATTATATTAGTAAAGTGTGAAAGAAAGAAAAAAACTACATCTATAATTAGTGTAGTTAGTGATAGCCACCCTAATGTGGCTAGGCATCTAAGGACTTCCGTAGCTTTTGGTTAAAAAAAATGTTACTAGCTCCGTACTTTCCCTGAAGGAAAAACTTCAAATTCAATAAAGAAAAACATTATACAGGGGGGTGGAGGAAATAATGGTTATTTTCCAATAGTGGAATAGCCAATAATCTCAAAGTAAGTAAAATATTGGTATCATATGACAAAAGTATTAGTCCATGATTAGTCAAAATAGTATCAAATATCAAGGATTAAACCTCCATTTTCTATTTTAATCAACTTGTGGTTCATCCTTTTAACTAATTCTGAATTAATCCAATTAACTATAATTGTTGATAATTAATAATTATAATTAATAATGGTAAGTAATAATTAGTACTATAATATAAAATATTATATAACAATAATCAATTTCATTCTAAATTCATAACAGTCCTTGAGTATAGTAATTTAAAATTCAGTTTCTTCGCAGTAAAGTACCGAATCCAATATCATCACGTATATATTTAGTGTTAAGTATTAATCCTCATTGTCCTCTTTTTCGCTCTCGCTCTCGGTAGTTTCAATATTCTCAGTGTTCTCAATGTACTTTGCAAATTTAAAGGCCTCTGTGTGGTTGGAGAAGAAGTATCCTTTCTTGTTGTAGGTGATTCTCAATGTTGCAGGGTACATCAATCCATATCTCAGGTTCTTTATATTCTTAAGTATTCTTCTTGTGTCTGTAAACAATGCTCTTGTCTTGGCAACCTCCGCCAGGTAGTCTCGAAATATGCTGATCTTCTTCATCATGTCATCCAAGACATGGTCATATTGCACCTTCACTATCAGTTGTCTTGGAGGGGCGTCCGCCACTGGACGGCGTCTCAGTGCTCTATGTGCCCGAGCAAGTAAAGGTGCTTGATCCAGATTTAAAACTTTCTTCAGTAGATCTGCAGCAAATTCACGGGGGTCACGGTTCCCCTCTCTTCCTTCCCGGACGCCAAAATTCTTAGATTCTGGCAATTGTATGGAGTATTACTGAGGGGATGCTCCATACAACCTTTGTTGTATAACCTTTACATATCGCTTTAAAGGTTAGAAAACTCCTCGTGTCTCCATTACACTTCGCATGGTCAAAGGGTATGCCTTCCTCATGCAAGTCCCAAACCAAATTAAAAACTAAGCTTCTGCGCAGGAAACTTAGCTCCAGACACGCCCTAAAATACGTCATAAATCCAACCCACATAATAACGGGCAGTCTAAAATTTAAAGACACATGCCATAATTAATGACACACAAAATAAGCCAAATGGCCACAACACCTACTCCTGCACCTATTGTCTATTGATATAAATGGTTATCAGCAAGTAGAACGTTTCACCCAGCCTTTTCAAAGATGACATGCAAGTTGGGGTCTCAGGTATTTGCAGCCTGATTGGGCTGAGGGGACCAAATGACATTGTTCCAGGCCTGCAGGTGGAATTATGAGTAGGGAGAAAAATGTAAAGAGACTTCCAGGGCATCTGGACATTCTAAGTCATAGTTTTATAGAGTCCATGCCGAAATGAGGCTCATCTAAGCTAGTCCATTTGCCCACATTTGACCCCTATCTCCACAAACCTTTCCCATTCATGTACCTGATCAAATGACTTTTAAATATTTTTATTGCATCTGTTTCAACTGCTTCACCTGGCAGCTTGTTCCATATATCCATCACATTCTATGTGAAAAGTTGCCCCTCAGGTTCCTATTAAACTTTACCCTGTCACCTTAAACCTATGACCTCTAGTTCTTAATTCTCCTATCCTGGGAAGATGATTGTGTTAATTAATCCTATCTGTTCCATTCATGATTTTATATACCTATGCCATCATCCCTCAATCTCCTGCTCTCCTGCCTATCCAACCTCTCCCTATAACTCTGCATCTTGAATCCTGGCACCATCCTCATAATTTTTTTCTACACCCTTTCCAATGTAATGGCTGGAGCATGGTTTATGATGTAGAAAAGTGTGAAGACATCCACTTTGATGCACAAAACGGAAAGCATTTTATAAATGGTGAGAGATTGAAGAGTGTTGGTGTTCAGTGACTTGCACACAAGGCACTGAAGGGCAACTTGCAGATGCAGTTAGTGGTGAAGAAGACAAAGGGCCATTATTACGAGAGGATATGAGTGCAGGAGTTAAGATGTCTTACTGAAACTGTAGAGGGCCTTGGTGAGACCGCACGTAGACTTCTACTAAACCGTGTGCGAACGTGGCGTCGAAGGACGAGAAGCCGAAGCAAAGAAGTGGAAGCCAAATAACCGAACGGAAACTAAGCCGAAAAGCCAAATATGACCCGTCACAGTGCGGCCGCACAGGGGAGACGAGGCGGAGGGAGAGTGGGGGCTATCCCGAAGGATGCGCTCCTTCGGCCGCTTACGACTTTGCGCTCGGGTTCAGAGTGCCCAATCACCTATGGTTTGTGTGGGCAAATGACCCCCACCCTCCCGTCTCCATCCGCAAGTGATGTGATGGATGCGGGGGTCTGGACCAATCGCTGACAAGTCGCACCCCCCCCCGGGCGACGTCATGTCCGTTATTTGACTTTTCGGCAGAACGGCCATTCAGTGAGTTGGCTTGTGGGCGATGCAGCCTTTTGATGAGTTGGCATTTTGGCAGAGTGACCTTTCTGTGAGTTTGCTTTTAGGCGTCCCACCCTTTCGGTTAGTTGGCGTTTCGGTTTCATACACTTTTGGTTTTTTGGCGTTTCGACTTTGTTTCTGTTCGGTTATTTGGCTTCCACTTCTTTGTTTCGGCTTCTCGACCTTCGATGCCACGTCCGGGTACCGTTGTACACACACCTGGTCTCTTCATCCAATGAAAATACATGTACTTGCCATGTCGGAATGATAGATGGTTCTACTGGCCGATGATGTGTGATCTACTGGCTCAGTGTTGTCTGGAGTTTAGAGGAATGAGAGGTGATCCTATTCAAACTGACCAAGTTCTCTCAGGGTTCAACAAGGTGGTTGCAGAAGGGTGTTCCATAATTGAGGTTTCTAGAATTAGGGGTCACAGTCTCAGATGACAGAGTGGGTTTTTCAGACTGAGATGGGGAAAAATATCGTTGACCCACTGAATCTTTAGAACTGCCTGTCTTGGATGGCTGTGGAGACTGTCATTCTATTAAAACCAGCAGTAGATCATTTTCTAACAATAAGACAATCTAGGGATGTGGGATGTGCAGGAAAGTGGTGGTGGTGATGACCTTGATCAAAGATCCAGATTGGAAGGCCAATCCTGCCCCTGTTTTTTAAGTTCCTATGTTCACATGTAACAACCTCTAGGTTACACTTGGTTATATTCACTGTGAAATATAGAAATAGGAAGATGGCGGAGATAAATGTGTGGCAAGGAGATGGTGTGTGAAGGAGGGCTTTAGACCCCTGAGGCACCCGCACTAGACCAGGGCGTGGGAAGGTTGTTCCTGAACACCAGGCCAGAACTTATATCTGCATGGGTGGTGTCACAAATTGCTGGGATGAATTTAAACAAACCATGGGTTGGAAGAAGTGCAAGTGAACCTCTACCTCACCTGATGCAACACCTGTCCGTATACCTCATCCCTCAACTCCATCCAAGGACCACTGCAGTCCTTTCAGGTGAGGCAGTGGTTCACTTGTACCTCCTCCAGCCTCAGCTACTGTATCCGCTGTTCTAGGTGTGGACTCCTATATATCGGAGAGACCAAGCGCAGACTTGACGTTCGTTTCGCTAAACACATTCGCTAAGCCCACCTCCCCCTCCCATTCTGACTTTTCTGTCCTGGGCATCCTCTATTGCCAGAGTGAGGCCAAAAGGAAATTGGAGCAGCATCTCATATTTCACTTGGGCAATTTATAACCCAGTGGTAACAATATTGATTTCTCGACCTTCAAGTAACCCTTGCTATCGCTTTCTCCACCACACTATCTCCTGATTAATTTTACTATTTGCACCTTCCCCTGAGCCATCAATTAACCACTGTACATTTCCTTGCTCATCGTCTACTTTGATTCGTCCTTTTCACACCTTATATTCTCTTTGTATCCTTCCATATCCCCTGATTGAAGAAGGGTCTCAACCCGAAACATCATCCATCCCTTCTCTCCAGACATGCTGCCTGTCCCGCTGAGTTACTTCAGCATTTTGTGTCTATCTTCAGTGTAAACCAGCATCTGCAGTTCCTTCCTACACATTACTCATTTCAGTGATGGCCACAGCACAATGATACACGACAAAACGCAGGAGTTGGAGGGACCATTCAGCTGCTTGACCCTGCTCCACCATTCAGTATCATGTCTGGTCATCTATCCTAGCTCCACCTTCCCACACTAATCCACTAATTTCATTAATATCTGAATATCTCGCAACCCCTTTTATGGAATTGCAGAGTTACGAGTAAAGTACAGAAACAGACCCTTGGAACAAGTACAAATAATGAGATGTTGGTGCTGAGACTGTGTGGTGAATGGGCGTAATAGAATGACAGGATGGATCATTCCAGAAATCTGGGATAAGGCAGGCTTTGTATGAGACTCCTGTTGGTGCCACTGAACTCTGTTCACATACCTTGTGATTTTGCTCTTCAAGTTATTATCCAAATTACTGAATCTACTTCTACCGCTATTTTAATCAATCTATTTCAGATCATAACTATGCATTCATGAAAAGTAAAATCCTTATTTATCTTGTGTGCTTCTGCTTATCATTATCTGTATAGGTTCTGAATGGACTCAGTGACTGAGCGGCATACCTTCCAGGGTAGAGTCATTTCCCCTTAGTGGAGGACTGCAGAGATACCTAGCCCTGGTCCCAGACTTCTTGCTGCCTCATCTCCAACGAGCCCTGACAGTATCACCTATAGATCCCTTCAATGGTGGAGAGGTTCGTCAGTAACTGCGATGGAATGGGCAATGTCTACCACTCTCTGTAATCTCCTTTATTCGAAGTGCTGAACATGACCATGATGCAACTTGCCAATATGTTCTGTACTGTACATCTGAAATTCAAGAGAGTATTCAATGACATACTGAATCTCCACAGTCTTCGACGAAAGTGGAGGTGCTTATGAGCTTTCTTTATGATGGACCCCAAGATAGATCTTTAAAGACATGCACACCCAGAAACATGAGGTTGTTGACTTTCTCCACCGCCAACCAATTGATGAAGACAGATTTGTGGATCTTCGGCTTTCCCCTTTTAAAAGGTTCAATCAGCACCTTGGTTTTGCTTATGTTGAGAGAATCTTCATCATCATCATCATTGAAAACATCAACAGGCACGGTGCCTTACAATGCTATGTACGACAGTGATCGCAACTTCTATTGAAGTGTGGAAGGCCATTGGCTCGCTAGGAGCTCATCTGCCCTTTGACAGGTCTTGTTTTTGGTCCTGCTGGTGGTCCACAGCCCCCTCCTCACCTGGCAAACCAGGTGGGGGAGACGGTTCAGTCGCCGACTACCCGACCAAGGAGCAGGTAGCACGGGATTACATGGTACCCGTGGCGGGGAGAACTCCCCCTGGCCTGACATAATATTGTCAACAGCAATATTGAGCGAAAATGGACACAAAATGCTGGAGTAATTCAGCGGGTCAGGCAGCATCTCTGGAAAAAAGGAGTCGGTGACGTTTCAGGTCAGAACCCTTCTTCAGACTGAAAGTAGAGGTGGGTCTGGTGGAGCCCATAATGGGCTATTATTGGCTGGGGAAGGTGTGATAACAAGAAGGATACATGGATATGACCAGTGGAACAGGTAGGCCAATTAGGATGGTGGAGTGGGAGAGACAGGGAATGCAGGACTTACTTGAAATTAGATAAATTAAAGTTCATGCAGATGGGTTGTAAGCTACCCAAATGAAATACGAGAGCAAGATTGTTGTTCAGGCACCTTTTTCAATCTCCCTCCTGTATTCCGACACAATTTCTATTTCCTTTGCTCTATTTCCTTCGCATCTATTTAATTCGCTCCATAGATGCTGCCTCACCCATTGAGTTCCTACAACATTTTTGTCTATCTCTGACTCAATATTGCTGTTATGTGTTCTACATGTGTCTGGCGACACAGTTGGATATAGAGTGAGTAGAGCAATGAGTCCCGAGGTGCTCCTATGCTGGTGGAGGAGGAAGGTATTGATTGTGGTTTGTCGATGAGGAAGTCCATGATCTAGCTGCATAGGAATGAGCAGAGACCCAGCTCCATGCGTTTAATAACGTTTGGTGGGGATGTTGATATTGAACGGTGAGCTGTAGCCGATGAACATGAGCCAGATGTGAGTGATGCAATCTCCTATGTGCCAGCATTTCAAATTAATTCTCTGAGTTTCTTGCATTTGAATCTACCAGGTAAATGTATTTTTCCCTCCAAGTGAAAAGAGTTGCTTGACATCATTCCAAAAGATAATGCCTCTATCCTAAAGAGAGATCTGTTGGTGAATATATACTTCCTCAGAACTTGTTAATTACACTGACTTCTGCCATTTAACAGTGTCTTTTCAAAGTAGTTATTCGTTAAGGTTTCTACGGAACCACATTTAAAGTAATCTGACCAATTTGTAACTTCAGACTCTGGTCCCTGCCTTTGTTAATAATCACATCCATTAGCACCGAGTTACAATGACACACTGAAATATCCGTGTAACCTTTGCAGAGTGTGACTCAAGGGAGATTAGATTTATACATGTCCATGTGTACAGTGTTAAATCTGGTTGTGATTTATAATCAATTAAATATGCTCCTTGCAGCCGTGTGGCTGGGTTTTGCCCTGATGAAGTGGACTAGTGTTTTTCGAGCTGAATTGGGAAGGACAACTTCATTCATTCTCTCAGCATTTTGAAGCTAATCTTATCAGGCACCAGTAACTGCACTTCTATCGGAACTGATTAGTGTGAGATGGCTTGAGGAGCTGAGGTAGGCATTGTGCATCCTTGGACTTATGCTGGCAAGTGAAAAACCAGATAGTTCATTCGTGGGAGGTTGCAGCCGACTGTTAAGGGCCTGTCCCACTTACGTGTCCTTGGCATGCACATTACGTGATCTCATGGTCGCGTTGAGCCTCGCTGGTCCTGCGAAGGTCGGGCACGATTACATGCGTACGCACAGCCGTCTGGAGCGCGTGACATCATTTGAAGATAGACACAAAGCTGGAGTAACTCAGTGGGACAGGCAACATCTCTGGAGAGAAGCAATGGGTGATGTTTCGTGTCGAGACTCTTCTTCAGTCTGAAAAGAAGGGTCTTGACCCGAAACGTCACCCATTGCTTCTCTCCAGAGATGCTGCCGGTCCCGCAGAGTTACTCCTGCATTTTGTGTCTATCTTCAATTTTCTTCGCCCCGCTCTGGGAGTAGAAGTGGGGGTGGATCCTGAGCCCCAGGCCGAGTTCGGCGATCATTTGCCTGCTTCTGCTGCTGCTGGAGGTGAGACGTTGTGTCGCGCCAGGGTCTTGGGCCTGTCCCACTTTGGCCGTCTGATCTGCGACAGGCCGTTGGCGCGCGAAGATTTCGTTCACTACAAAAATTTTGGAGCCCCGCGTGATGTCGCGCACAACTACATACCCCTCTATGCTTCTAAGTGGGACAGGCCCCGCGCGGCCATACGGTGCCCGTACGCCTCAATGCGACCACGAGGTCGCGTAATATGCATGCCAAGGACACATAAGGGGGACAGGCCCTTTAAGGATCTATTTTGTTCCATGTAATATATTTATCAGAATACCAAAGATCAGCTCACAAAACTGCATGTGTATCTCAGCGTGTAGTGCATGTATGTGCTCACATGTCGTCCTCTGCAAAAGCAGAGGGAAAAACCATTACCCCAATTTCCTTCCATAATTTCATATTTATTTACAATGGAGAAGGAGGTAATTCAGCCCACTAAGTCTACGCCAGGTGTTAGAGCATTCCCATCAACCTCATTGCCCCTCTATAACCCCATAACCTATTTGGTCTCACATGGACGTCAACTCTCCTACGACCACAGGAATAATTTACACTGGCCAATTAATGAACCAGCATGTTTACTGGAGGAAACCAGAGTGCCCTGGGGAACTCCACCAGTCTCCATATCCAACATATAATTCGCTGACATTTCTGTCACCTTCATCATCACCTCACCACCAGTCACATTTTCCAGTCCCCAACATATTCTGCTTTCCATAGAGATCACTCCTCCACAACTCTTGGTTCACTCATCTCTCCCCACCCAACCCGAACCAACCCAGGAACTTTCCACTGCAACTGTGTAAGATGTAACACCTGTCCCCGACTCCTGTGCGTGCACCTCCTCCTTTATCTCCATCCAGGGACTTCAGCAGCCCTTCTAGGTGAGACAGATGTTCATGTGTCCTTTTCAAACTTCATCTACTGCATTTAGTGTTCCCAATGTGGCCTCCTATCCATTGGCGAGACCAAGCATAGACTACGCAACTATTTTGCCAGACACGTACTTGTTTTGCCAAATCCTGCTGGAGGTCCCATTAGCGAACCATTTTAATTCCCATTCCCATACTGACCTTTCTTCTTTCATGGGGTGGTGAAAATGTATAATTCTTGACCTCAAAGATTCATTCAAAATTGAGATATTGGGGAGAATTGAGGGATATGGGGATAGTGTAGGGGAGTGAAACTGAGGTGGAAGATCAGCCATGATCTTAAATTCAGAGCAGGGTTGAAGGCCAAATGGCGTATCCTTGCTCTTATGTTCTTGAGAGGCCTTCAAAGAAAGGGAAGCAGTGAAGCTTCACTGTATTTGCCTTGGAGAAAGGCAGAATAGAATTTGCCAATTGGTATTGGTAATTGTTTTTTATTGTCTCATGTACTGAGACAAAGTGATAACCTTATTTGTGTACTATCCTATCCTGGCAGATTATACCATACATGAACACATCAGGTAGTGCAAAAGAGAAAATCTACAGAGTGCAGAATGTTACAGCTAAAGGGAGTGTGTTGATAAAATAAAGTGCGAGTGCAGCAATGAGGTAGATTAGAACATGAATTCATCGCTAGCATGTTACAGATCAGTTCTAGAGTCTTATAACAGCGGTGAAGACATTTCTTGAATCTGCTGATACATGCTTTCAAGCTTTTGTATCGTTTGGCTGACTGGAGTGGGCGTGTAAATGGTCCTTGATTATGTTGCCTGCTTTCCCAAGGCCGCATGCAGCATAAATGGAGTTGATTGGGGGAAGTCTCGACCCGAAACGTCACCCATTCCTTCTTTCCAGAGAAGCTGCCTGTCACGCTGAGTTACTCCAGCATTCTGTGCCTACCTTTGATTGTGGGGAAGTTCGTTTGTGTGATGGTCTGAATTGTGTCCACAACTCTTTGCAGTTTCTTGCTGTCTTGGTCAGAGCAGTTGCCAAACCAAGCTGTGATGCATCCTGATAGGATGCCTTCTATGTTGCATCTGCAGAAATTGCTGAGTGTAAATATCATGAGGAATTTGGAAGAATGAGAAAGGTTCAATAAACAATAGGTGCAGGAGTAGGCCATTCGGCCCTTTGAGCCATGTGATCAGCCATGTGATTATGGCTGATCATCCCCAATCAGTACCCCGTTCCTGCCTTCTCCCCATATCCCCTGACGCCGTTATTTTTAAGAACCTTATCTAGCTCTCTTGAAAGCATCCAGAGAACCTGCCTCCACCGCCCTCTGAGGCAGAGATTTCCACAGACTCGCCACTCTCTGTGAAAAAAAGTATTTCCTCATCTGCGTTCTAAATGGCTTACTCCTTATTCTTAAACTGTGGCCTCTGGTTCTTATTGAAACATTTAGATTCAGATTGGTCCTGGTGCAACGTCATTAAGCTGGAACATTGTTTCACTCTTAATAGTTGCTGCCTGACCTGCTGGATATTTTCAGCACGTTCTGGCTTTGCTTGTTGCTGGGAGTGATACGTTGGACATCAGCAGATTGCTTTCCCTGGGGAGAGTCCTGAAATAGTAGGCACACTCTCAGGGTCGGGAAAGAGCATGAGACCACAGGAGTGTTGTGCATCTTAAGAATTCCAGGTTTGTGGGGGTGGAGCGTGTAAGTCCTGAGGCCAAAGGCCCCATCAGCCGCGTTTGAACTGAGTGACGGGGTTGGGTCCTTGCTGCTTGTGCCTGTGCTGACCAGACAGTAATGACCAGCGTCATGAGAGTGGCCCCCTCTGTTGGGCTAGAGAGTTGTGTTCTCACCCCAGCGTATGCCTTCCACTGGGGTCCGGGTTTCTGAGATCTGATGGGCAGAAAGAGGGAGTGAGGACTGAGGATAACTCATGGCAAATGGTAAGTATACAAAGGAGGAGGTGCTAGCTCGTGTGCGTGTAGCAGTGAACCAGAATGTTACAGTTATTCATCTGATGGAAACAATTGTAAAATATCCTGTTATTAATTCTGCTGCAATTTAATATTCTATGATGTCCTGGAGGTTTTGCAATGATACATGGCTGTTTGCTTTTCCGTAGTTTAACAGTGACTGGCTGTTGGCTATATTTTACCTGCATCCCTGTCTCACCGCATTCCTGTTGTATGAGAGCATCTGAGCCCCTGCATCTGATATAGCATCTTATAAAAATCCAATAAACATTTTTCTCCACAAAGGTTGCAGAGTTGTCTCTGTTTTCTAAACACAGAAACAACATTACTTTGATAAATTTCTCCTGAAGATGCATGAATTGATTTTGTTGGCGGAGAAAGCATATTGCACATCTTGATGGATTCCCCAGCTTCAGTGCTGCTCTCTCTTGCAGCTGTCAAAATGAACTGATCTCACACAACATCTTCTCAAATGAATTTACCACCTCATTTACGAAAATCCGTACACAGGGGATGGAGCCGAACTTGGCTTGTTGCGCTTCAAACTCCTTTGCTGATTTCTGATAAGTTCCCGCTGTTTTTCTTTCTATTACAGTTCGTGCTTTGCAAACATATTGCTATTGCTGATATCAAGTATGATTCTATACAGTGTCTTTATGTCCTCTGCAAGCTAGCTAGCATCCTTTCTTCAACAACAACTTGCATTTCATGTGGGGTAAATCACTGCATTGTTCCTTGCGGGAGGTGGGGAGGCTCAGGTAAGTGACCAAAGGCCTGGTCAAATTAAGGAACATTGTAAAGAACAACAGAGATCCAAGGAGCGAATTCCAGAGTTCAGGGTCTGGCTGACTGGAGATATTGTTAACAACGACAGGAGCAGAGTTACCTGAGTGGATTCAAGCACTGGAGGAGATAGGGATGTTCCAGGCAATGGAAGCATTCAAAAATAGGGACATATATTTTAAAATATGGGTATTGCCTAACTGAGGCAACCCAGGTCATCATGAGGATAGGCAATACCTTAACCACGGCATCACCAAGACTTGATCGAAGCTAGGATGCAGAATGATCTTTGGTCAACAAAGGGTAGGACATGGGAGACTGTCCTGGTACATACTGGTCAGGGGGGGTGGCAGAGGCCAGGAGGGCGTTTTAGCATTGATGTCCGAGCTGAGGTGTTTACCAGAAGGACTGTGTAATACCTGTCTCTCTCCTGAAAAATATCCAAAGTCCTGGTCGATAATCAGGACCAGGAGATGGGGAATTTAAATTCAATTCACAGTGTCTGTGATGGTTCGTGTGAAGCCTCTATTGTTGTCCACATCCCTCTGATGTCTTTAAGGGAAGGGAATTGACTGCCTTTATTTGGCCTAGCTTGTCTTTGACTCTGACCTACATAACACAACTCCTTTTCCTTGTCAGCTGACCCAAGGGGAAATTCTGGACAGGGGATAAACGTTGAAGTACAAACAGAGAGCTCTGGAAACACTCAGCAAGTTAGGCAGCATCTATGCTGAGAGAAAAATAAATGCGGTCATAGGGAGAACTTGCTAACTTGCCACAATCAGCACCCAAGGTCAAATTGAAGCAGGATCACTGGAGTTACAAGGCAACAGCACTGACCACTGCACCACTACGCACCTTTATAGTCACTTTCAACACACACTGATGACACTGCCAGTGACTATTGTTTTCTGCAGAGACAACAAACAGACTGATGAATGGTCAAGACCTGAAGCATCATCTGTCCATTCCCTTCCACCTGCTAAGTTCTTCCAGCTGTTTGTTTTTTTTAAATCAAATGTCCTATGGTCACTATTACACTGATCATTGGAGGCAGGTTACTGATGCCTCCTGCAATGCAACACACCTGCTGATGGGAGTACAGACGGCATTACACGCAGCAGTGACCATGCATGACACAGCATATTCACTGATATCAATAGGAAATGGGCTAATTGACTGGAATGCGCAGTTTAACTTCTTCATGCCTGGAAACCAGGGGGTGGTCTGAAAGAGGTTTATAAAATCACGAGGAGGCAGAGATAAGGTTAATGGTCATAGGTCAAGAGAGTCTAAAACTAGAGGGCTTAGGTTTGAGGAGAGAGGGGTAAGATTTAAATGGGTCCTGATGGGCATTTTATTCACATAGAAGGTGGTAAGTATGTGAAACGCGCTGCAGAGGAGGTACAATAACAATATTTAAAAGACACTTGGACAACTACATGGATGGGAAGATTTAGAAGGATTTGGGCCAAATGCAGCCAAATGTTAGATGGGACGTTAATCTGCATGGATGAGTTGGGCCAAAGGACCTGTTTTCATGCTGTATGAAGATTCTAGGACTCTTTACAAGCTTGTATTTTTTAATGCCTTTTGATGTACCAAATACCTAGAGTGCACACAGTAGTTAGTACAATTCAAGAACTGCAGTTGCTGGAAATGTTGGAAACTCAGGTCAGGCAGCAGCTGTGGTAAAAGAAACCGAACTAACATTTCAGATGAAAGACCCTTACTCAGAACCCTGAGAATATGTCTTTGACTTGAAACAATAACCATTCCTCCCTTCATAGTTGCTGTCTGACCTGCTGAGTGTTTCCAGCAGATCCTGTATTTATTTCATACACAACAGTGGGTCTGAGCCAGGAATTGGTGTTGCCTGGGTTTTAAAACTGACTTCAGACACATTAGTACCCAAATTATTTAGGTCACAGTGCAGCAGAATGGGGAGACGGTGTTGGACTTGTTCAAGGCCTGCTCTGGCTGCTCACTTGACAGAAGGGTGTCCTGGACCTGTTATTTTTAGAATATTTCTATTCCTATTGACACCCAAGAGATTAATTATTGAGTCCTTATGTCATCTCTGACTGTGGAAGCTCATGCCTACACCTCCCTCTTCCTGGCACAGTTAGTGTGCTGCAGGAGTATGCCATTGGCTATGAAGCACTTAGGGATATCCTGGCACTGTGAAATTCTCCCGATCGAAACAAACCTTCCTCTCCACACACGTCCCCTTTCGTCCTTCTTCTTCACTTAGACTTAAACAAAACAAAAACAGGCCCCTTGGCAAAACTTGGCTATGCCTATCAAAATGCCACCTGACTTACTCACTGTAACTCACGATTGCATTCAGCCTATTGTGTTCATGCTGACTCCTGACACAGCAATAGGTTCCATTTCCCATCCTTCTACACCAACTCCCCTCTTGATACCCTTGCCACCTACCAACAGCAGGGGTAATTTACGGTGGCCACTGTGCTCCATTAGTACATCTGCTCAACACAGCATAATATCAGTTTTGTAGGCTTGATGGGTCAGCATACTTGTGGTGGGTTGAATTGTACTGGGAAGCAGCTCTGAGTCAGGATCTTTCACTATTCTAAGATGACTGCTGTTAATTTTGCCAACAGAGCAAGTAGAAGCTTACATTGCTAAACACCCCACAGACTGAGGTGAGCTTTCCACTGGGTAAGGAAAGAATGGCGTGCAATGTTACCATATGCCCGTTACAGTGCTTTTCTGGTCCCAGGCACATCTGATCTGTGCCCAGGATGAGGGGGGACAAAGGTGTCAGGAAGTTCCATCATGGAAGTGATGCATGAGATGTGCTTCTGAGCAGAGATGGTCATTAATGTCAAGAGCCCAAAACTAAGGGCTTCAACATGAAGTATTGAGCAGACAGGCCCAACTGCAACATGATTTCAGAAGAACATGCCTCTTTATGAAATATATAAATTATTGCACAGTGATGCACATTGAAAAATATCTAATTCCACTGAAAATCTAGTCCTATCTTGAAAAACATAACAAAGTTCGCCAGGCCTGAGTGCAGATCCGCTGAACTCACGGGAAGGTACTGATAGCCATCCTTGATGAGATGCCACTGCAATGACCAATGTCACATGAATAAACAAGAGACCTTTAAATAAGGAGGGGTATTAAAACAATATGCACATTCTCAAATTGCCGAGCCAGAAACTAAATTGCAACCAGCATCTAACACGAGGATCAGTCTGCAGGAAGAGATATTGTTGACACATTGATAAAGGGTTATCAGATCAACTCCTTAGGCTGTACACAAGTGGAATCTCACAGACCACCCATCACAATGAGAGAGCTAGGATCAGATTGGCTTCACCTGACACTACGTTTCCTCAGGAAGATCCAGGCTGAGGAGAGGTCACTGAGCAGAATGATGTGTGGGATGAAGATATTTCTTCAAATCTAAAGCCTAGGGGCATTGATTTATGACCTGGTTGTTCTTATTCAAATCTAAGTCCTGGCTCCCATTGATGAATAGTTAACATATTCAAATCAAATTATCCAAATGTCATTACACATATGGCTTTCATTACAAAATTGTTACTATGCTTGTGAAAACTGGAGGTGTTATTGCTGCAAACCATATTTGACACTGCTAATTAATTACAAGTGTTATGCATTAGTACAAACTTAGCAAAATAGCAATTAGAAACAGACAGTCGCAGAATCGCACAGCACATAAATGTGCTCTGTGCCCAACACGTCTAAGCCAACCTTTATTCCCATCTAATCCCATTTGTCTGCACTATGTCCGCATCTTTTAATACCTTGCTTACCATGACTGTCTAAATTGTAATGATTGTATCTGATTCCATCACCTCTTTTGCAACATATTCTAGATATCAACCACTCTGCGTACACGTTGAAGATCCCTTTTAAAGCATCTTCCTCTCACATTGAATTTATGAGCTCTTCTCTTTGCTACCCCTACCATGGGAAAAAGATTCTTACTCTACCCTACCTACAGTTCTTATAATCTTATACCCCTCTATCAGCCTCCTTTGTTCCAGAGAAAACAAGCCCAGCCAATCTCGTCTCTCCGCATAACTAAAGTCCTCCAATCCAGCCAACATCATCTGAGAGTGATTCTCCTCTACACTTTCTCCAACACAATCACGTTCTCCCTTCAGTCTGGTGACCAGAACTATTATAGCCTGACCAGTGTATGGTAAAGTTGTAACATAACATAACATCCCAACTCTTATATTCTATGCCCTAACCAATTAAGGCAAGCATGCCATATGCCTTCTTTACTATCCTATTTACTGATGTTACCACTTTCAGGGAGCTACGAACTTGAACCTCAAAGTCTCCCTGTGCATCGACATTCCTTACTGCCCTACCATTGTATACGTTCTAACCTTATTTGGCTTCCCAAGTGCACCACCTCACACTTGTCATGCTTAAATTCCATCTGGCAATGCTTTGCCTAACTTTCCATCCAATCTATATCCTGTTGTAGCCTTAGACAACCTTCCCCACTAACCACACCACCACTAATTTTCATGTCATCCTCAAATATACCAATCATACCTCCTAGGATAGATAGATAGACAGACAGACAGACAGATATAGATATACTAGACTAAGTGGGACCCGTTGGGTCCCATGCTCACACGGGAGGACTGGTCCCCCCGACGCAATATTCCACCTCTCCACCAATTCCAGCTCAGTCCCTCAAGCCTGATGTGCTGGCAGCTTACTCACGGCTAGTGGGCTGGCAGTTAACTCATGGCTATTCCTTGAAATTTCATTTCAAGAAGGGTGCAAGGCCACCAAATTCAAATCTATTTCCCTACCATTTCAAGCAGCGTGCAAGGCCACATAGTTCATGCTGTTTCTTACCACTTCGAGCAGGGTGCAAGGCCACCGAATTCAAATGCAGTTTCCTACCACTTCAAGCAGGGTGCAAGGCCACCAAATTTAGTGCAGTTTCATACCACTTCAAGCAGGGTGCAAGGCCGGCAAATTCAAGTGCAGTTTCATACCACTTCAAGCAGGGTGCAAGGCCATCAAATTCAAGTGCAGTTTCATACCATTTCAACCAGGGTGCAAGGCCACCAAATTCAAATGCAGCTTCATACCATTTCATTCAGGGTGCAACGCCACCACATTCAAATGCAGTTTCATACCATTTCAAGCAGGGTGAAACCACCATAAAACCATGATAAAACCACACAAAACACCAAACTCACAGTTCAGTAGACATCCAGTGTGTTCAGTTGATTCACAGCTCAGACAGAGTCGTGACCTCTCCCTCCCCCATCATGCAGAGACTGAGCCACACCACAACTTACGGGTTTAATAACCCCTCCCCCTCCCACCGGAAAAGGTGTGGCATTCATGGCGTGATTGACAGGAGATTCTCAATATTTTTTAAACACTAATAACACTTTTATTTTTCATTGATGGGAAGAATCCTCTGCACGTGCTGAGCAGAGGGGGGCTGAGTAAGATGGCCAAAATCACAGCCATAAGTGGTAGCGTTTTATCTAAAATCAATATACAGTGCAAACAGGAGGTTACCCAAAGCACCCAAACCACCATTTGCAGTCATGCCTTTTAACTTCAACCCAAAGCACCCAAGCCACCATTTGCAGTAGTGCCTTTTTACTTCAACCCAAACCCCCCAAACAACCATTTGCAGGCAGTGCCTTTTTACTTCAAACCAACCATGTTTTCATTTTCAAACCACATTAAGGGCACTCACAGTTGAGTAGACATGTGTTCAGTGCTATTCAGAGCTCAGAGAGACATGGCTGTCTGGCTTGCTCCATCTTGCAGAGACTGAGTGAGGCACATCACTTCCCGGTGTTATAGTCCCTCCCCCTCCCTCCAGCAGGGGCAGCAGAGAGAATGGTGAATCTTTAAAAAATATTAATATCTCTCTGATTTTTCATCGATGGGAAGAATCCTCTAGTCCAGGAAGGCGGAGGGGGGCTCTGAGCGAGCTGGCCAAAAATGATGGCCGTAGGTGGCGGCGTTCTCTCAGAAATCACAGCACAGCGAGCCAAAAGCGGTCAAGATCAGTCTTTTAGTAATATAGATATAGATAGATTGGATATATATATACACATACATAAACACACACACACACACACACACATGCACACATATATATATACACATATACACATATATATATAAACACATATATACACATACACATACATATACACACATATATACAGACACATATATATACACACACATACACATATATACACACATACACATATACACATATATATGTATACATACATATATACACATGCACATATATATACACATATATATATATATATATATATATATATATACACACATACATACACACACACATACACACATATATATACACAAACAATGAGGATCCTAGCACTGATCTCTGCAGTACACCACTGGTCACAGAATTTCAATCATAAAAGTATCCTTCCATTACCACCCTCTGCCTTCTATCACCAAAGCAATGTTTAGCCAGCTCACGTTAGATCCCATGTGCCTTAACCTTCAGGACCAACCTATATATGGCTTTGATAGTTTGGTACATGCCTTAAAATTACACAGACAATGTCTACCACCCGTCCTTAATCAATCTTCTTCATATATGTACACAGTCATGCTGAATAACACTGATTATTCCATGCTTTTCCAAATGTCCATAAATCCCGTCCCTTAAAACTTTCTCCAGTAATTTTGCTACCACTAATTGGCCTGCCAGTTCATTGGCCTGTGTATACCTATCTTATCTCTGCTGCCTTTCTTAAATGATAGCTAACCTCCAGTCTTCTAGTATGTTATCTGTGTCCAGCAAAATGTAAAAAGCCTTGTCAGGGTCCCAACTATATTCCCCATTGCTTCCCATAGGATCGTGGGATAGATCTCATCTATCCCTGAGGATTTACCTATCCTTATGCATTCCATAACATCTGATACCCCTAACCTTTTAATACAGAAATGTATTACTGTTTCACTGTTTGAATGGTGGAGCTGGTGCAGCTCTGAGACAGGCCCCTGTTTTGGCTTCAACGAGCAGTGATTGACATTGCTGGCCACAAGGACACAGTGTAATGCCTCGGGCTTCTTCACCACTGGCCTCTACTCTCAGGCAAGTTACCAGAACAGAGAGCACACTGTGACCAGTCTCTTGCCCAAAAGCATCCTCGTCACTCATTAGCTTAAAACAAGAGGCATGTAAGATCGTCCAAGGTGACTTCTTGCACTACGCTAGAGATATGCGAGATTGATTTAAAAAAGAATAGTATTCTGAGACACCGACTGAGTTTACTTGAAACTGAAAAAACTTTCATGTACAGCATGCATTTTTGTATCTTTGCAATAGAAATACAATGTTTAACATCTAAAAGCTTAGATTGATAGAACTTAAAACATACAGGATCCTGAGGGACATGAGAGGGCAGGTGTTGAGATGTCAGGTGTTTCGATTAACCCACAAGTGGAGAACTGCGAATTAAGGGACATGCAGTTTACCCCCGGGTTCTGTCCTGAGAACTGTTCATAACTTGGACTTTTCACAAAGGTGGCAGTGGCACAGCTGCTAGAGCCACTGTCTCAGAGTGCCAGAGATCCGAGTTCAATCCTAACCTCGGCTGCTGTCTGTGTGGGGTTTGCATGTTATTCCTTGGGATCACATGGATTTCCTCCGTGTGCTTTTATTTTTTCAAGCATCCCAAAGATGTGCAGGTTTGTAAGTTGATTGGCCTCTGTAAATTCCCCCTGTGTGTAGGGAGTGGGATAACGTAGAACTATGGTGAATGGGTGATCGATGGTTGGCAAGGACTGTATATTCTTTCAATCAATCAATTTAGAGATATGGCTGTGAGCCGAGTTCCTTCCAGCCATAGATGCCGGCGGCACCGTAGCAACTGGCAAATCCATCCCGTCGTTCCCTCAAATGCCTGTTCATATGTAAGCCCTGTACATACGTTGGGCATTTGTAAGCTGAGGAGGTACTAAAGTTACAAAACGAGGGGGCGGTCAGGTAACAAAAAGTTTAATTTAAAAATAAATCTGTAGTAAGGTAGGCAATGCAATGTTTGCATTCATTTTGAGGGGACTAGAATGTAAAAACAGGAATGTAATGCTAAGGCTTTGTAAGGCACTGGTCAGACCACATTTGGAATATTGTGAGCTAAAGGCCCCCATATCTGGTGAAGGATTTGCTGGAGTGGAGAGGGTCCAGATGAGGTTTTCGAGAATGATCCCAGGGATGATTGGATTAACACATGATTAGCGTGATCACTAACCCCACCTTACTGTATGCTTTGTACACTGGTCAGTCTTGGAAGCAGAACGATGAACTAACAACTAACAACCTGTTGTACCGCTATACTATGTGTGCAGAATAAAGATGACTTTGAACTCCAGATTGTGTAACTTGCTTATTTACAATAAGGTTATGGAGAGAAGGTAGGAGAATGGGGTTGAGTGGAAAAAATAGATCAGCCATGATTGAATGGCAGAGTAGACTCAATGGACTGAATGGCCTAATTCTGCTCCAATGACATATGAACATAAAGCTGAGGTGTGCAGAGTCTGGTGAATCCCTGGAATCCTTTACCCAGAGGATTGTGGAAGCTCTGGGTGTACTTAAAGAAGAGGTAGATATATTTCTGGAAGATCAGGGGATTGAGGGCTTTTGGGAATGGGCACAGAGAGATGAGGCCCAGGACAGGTCAGCCACGAACATATTACATGGCGGGGCAGACTGAGGGGCTGACTTGCCTCTCCTGATGTTTTATTATGTCCTTATCAGTCTTGGTTATTGTTGCCAAGATATTTAAAGACATAACAGAGAGCACTGCCACATACTTGTGTGCCCAAGGAAGACAGTTTGGAGACAAAGATGTCCAGACATGCCATCAGACAGAGAGTCAGATGGATAGTTTCTGACCAGGCCCGTCTCCCACATGGACCACCACCCGCCCAAGAGGGGCTGCGTTGAGGGTTCAGAAAAGCTCAAAACATTGTTTAAACACTTCAATGTACAAATTGCAAGTGTGGGTCGACCAACTGCGCTGAAGTTACGGGATGACATGGTTAGCTGACTCCTCACCACACAGTCACCTGTTGCATCAAGGGCAAGGATCAGATGTCAGGTGGTTATTTGAAATGAGCAGTGACTGGACACTCTGATCAATGAACAGTTGTGGATGGAATGACCATCAAGTTGCACTCATCCAAACAACCGGGGAATCTTCCATCATACTCGCGAGTTGAATTTTGCAGATGGTGGTCATGTTTTTGAGGCAAGAGGCGAGTTACTCATTGCAGGGTTCCTAGCCTCCAACCTGCTCTTTAGCTGCGTTTTATATGTGGCTACTCCAGTTCCAATTCATCAGCATTATTTCCAGAGTAGTACTTGTATCTGCTACAATGAATCTTCCTCCTTATCCATTACTAATTCCACATCATGTTGGCCTGTGTCAGTCAGGGCATCCCCGATTGCCTCTCAGGTGAAGACTGCGCTCTGGGAAAGCTAGTTGCTTGCTCACAATGCTAAACCCTCCTTGCCAGAGGTAAGGTGGAGGTGTTTGCTTCTCCTTGAGCGTAGAGCAGGGGAAGGAGTGAGGCAGGGCAGGTGTCAGCTTTGGTTGTTGAAGGCTCTGGAAACAGGGGAGGTTGGGAGTGATATATACTGTAGAGACCCACTCTGGGTCACATGGTTAGTTTAGTTTAATTTAGAGATACAGCGTGGAAATAGACCCTTCGATCCACCGAGTCTATGCCGACCAGCAATCACCCACACACTAGTTTTATACTACACACTAGTGGCAACTTACAGAAGCCAAATAACCTACAAACCTGTATGTCTTTGGGATGTGGAGGGAACCTGATTACCCAGAGAAAGGCCACGTGGTCACAGGGAGAACAAACAAACTCCAAACAGATAGTACCCGTGCTCAGGATTGAACCCAGGTTTCTGCCACTGTGAGGCAGGAACACTACTGCTGCGCCACTGTCTTTGAATATTCTATCATAGTTCCACAGATGTACAGTGGAGACACTATTGATTGGTTGCATCACAGCTGGTTCGATAAGAATGAAGGAAGCTGCAAAAAGTGATGGACTATGTGGTGAGCGCAGTCGATCATGAGCACTGATCTCCCCATCATCAAAGTATCTGCAGGAAGCACTGCCTGAAGGTGCCTGTTATCAAAGACCCACTACACCACCCTGGCCATGATCTCATCTTGCTGCTGCCGCTGGGAAGAAACTACATGAGCCTGAGAACTGTGACCTCCAGATTCAAGAACTGCTTCTTCCCATCAGCTTTCAGGCACTTGAATCACCCCATACAATCCTAACCATAACTCTACCTCAGCAGCAAACAACTAATTTGTATGGATTGCACTACGTACTTCAGCCTGCACTATTATGGTCTGGTATAACTGATACTTTATTGCATATTAACATGTTGTGACTTCACTCTGGCTATGGAGGAGGCCGAGAATAGAAAGTCCAGTATGGGAATGTGAAGGGAAGTTAAAATGGTTAGTAACCAGTTGATCCTGCAGGCTTTGGCAGACCAAGTGCAAGTGTTCATTGAAACGGTTGCCGCGTCTGCACTTGGTCTCGCCAATGTCTAGGAGGCCACAATGGAAACAGTGGATGCAGCAGAGAAGGCGAGAGGAAGTGCACGTCTCACCTGTTTGGTTTAGTTTTTGTCATGTGTAGCGAGGAAGTTAAAAACTTTTGTTGCATGCTAACCAGTCAGCAGAAAGGCAATTCATGATTAATGATTTGGATATGATCATATTATGTGATCTGGAAGGACTGCTGGGGTCCCTTGATGGAGGCATGGGAGGAGGTGTAGGGACAGGTGTTACATGTCCTGCAGTTGCA
Source organism: Raja brachyura (assembly GCA_963514005.1). Next base: position 26,432,585 of record OY740796.1, on the reverse strand, counting down.
GGAGAATGTACCTGGGGAGGGGATGGGTGAACCAAGGATTTGTGGATGGAGTGGTCATTGTGGAAGGCAGAAAAGGATGGAAATGGGAAGGGTGATGGGATCACATTGGAATTGATGGAAATGTTGGATGTCAGAGCTAGTGGGATAAAAGGTAAAGACCAGGGGAACGTATTCTTGTTCCATCTGGGGAGAGGGGGAGCAAGAACGGAAATACAGGACACAGAGGAGACACCAATGCAGGATCCATCTGTGACACTGGGGGAAAGCCAAGTCCAAGAATGGAAATCGTCATCTTGGGAGAAGATGCGCCTGAGATTAAGGAACTGGGAACTGAGATGAAGTACATAATAGCATTTTAGCAAGAGGCAGGGTGGGAAGAAATGTAATCCAAAAAACTGTGGGAGTTGGTAACGTTGTAGTAGACCCTGGTCAACAGTCTGTCCCCCGAGATGGAGACATTGATCAAGAGATGGGAGAAAGATGTCAGAGATGACACCGAGCCTTACTTAGGAACAGGAGTTGATATGAAGGCTGTGAACATACTGGTGCAACAGGTAGACCATTGCCTCGCAGCTTCAGCAACCTGATTCGATCTTGACCTTGGACGCTGTCCGTGTGGAATCTGCATCTTCTCCTCGTGACCCTCCATCACACCTCTTCCCAGGTGCTTGGGATTTCACCCACAATCCAGTAGGTATGTTACAAAACTTACCTTCAGCGGCGCTGCAGTTCTGCCACTGGCCGTGTGCGCGACTTTGGGGCCTTTGAGGGGGGTGGCGGGGTTAAAATTCAGTTTTCCCCTACCTTCCGGAATTATATTTTCTCGGAGTGCGAGCTTTTCATTCCGAATGCCGGTAAGTGAAAACAAATTTTTTAATTGCCCGACAATTTCAGCGCTGGAGTAATATAAAAATTAGCTTCTAATGCCGTGAACGCTGACAACGGGGACGGATTTTACGTAGGGGACAGGTAAAGGAAAGCTGTTATTATCTAAATGGAGGCCGATTAGGAAAAGGGGAGATGCAGCGCGACCTGGGTGTCATGGTACACCAGTCATTGAAAGTAGGCATGCAGGTACAGCAGGCAGTGAAGAAAGCGAATGGTACGTTAGCTTTCATAGCAAAAGGATTTGAGTATAGGAGCAGGGAGGTTCTACTTCAGTTGTATAGGGTCTTGGTGAGGCCACACCTGGAGTATTGCGTACAGTTCTGGTCTCCAAATCTGAGGAAGGACATAATTGCCATAGAGGGAGTGCAGCGAAGGTTCACCAGACTGATTCCTGGGATGTCAGGACTGTCTTATGAACAAAGACTGCATAGACTCGGTTTATACTCTCTGGAATTTAGGAGATTGAGAGGGGATCTTATAGAAACTTACAAGATTCTTAAGGGGTTGGACAGGCTAGATGCAGGAAGATTGTTCCCGATGTTGGGGAGTTCCAGGACAAGGGGTCACAGCTTAAGGATAAGGGGGAAATCCTTTAGGACCGAGATGAGAAGGAATTTTTTTCACACAGAGAGTGGTGGGTCTCTGGAACTCTCTGCCACAGAGGGTAGTTGAGGCCGGTTCATTGGCTATATTTAAGAGGGAGTTAGATGTGGCCCTTGTGGCTAAGGGGATCAGAGGGTATGGAGAGAAGGCAGGTACAGGATACTGAGTTGGATGATCAGCCATGATCATATTGAATGGCGGTGCAGGCTCGAAGGGCCGAATGGCCTACTCCTGCACCTAATTTCTATGTTCTATGTTTCTATGTTTATTTTTTCATATAAACTTGCTTGTTTAGATGACCTTAATCAACATTTCATGTTGCGAAACAGTGATTTATTCCCCATACGAACCGGCAGTATTTTTCCTGCCAATATGGGGTTTAAATTCACTGCAACCGCAACGTTCCAATCCATCGCGTTCCATAAAATCCCACTCGCAAGTTGATTTAAATGGCCATTAATTTACGGGCATTAAACACTAAATTCCTTCACTTTGGCCTATAAATTCATAAGAATTAGATTTAAAAATCATGTTATATTGTGAATTCTTGTGTGAATGTTATTTGGACACTTAGGCTTTTTACAAAATGTTAATATTTTCTTAAGAAATGGATAAATGTTTAGATCTAGTAATTGAATTTTGTAATTAGCTACAATTGGGTAACTAACTAATTATATGCTTTAATTTCAGGTCATCCAAGTAAGATTGTTTCATATTTGTTTCAGAATGCTTCAATCTATAATAAATGAAAATTTATTTCAGTTCTCTTAATTTTTAAGAAAGTTATGGGCTTTTGACTGTCCTCGATCACAACTTTTGTGTTAAGTCAATGGAAAAGCAATAGGGAACAAGATGCTAATTTCCGAGTATGAAAATGGCCATAACCTTTTTAATACTGATGATATGAAAGTGAATTAGGTGTCAAATTAAACTACTTTTTATGCTTTATCTGATGGGATAAATTGCAGACTTGATTTCTAAAATCTCAAAATTTTGTAACATTGTTAAATCCAGAGAGTTGTTTACAGGTCAGTTTGTTGATTAACTTGCCTCTCTCTGTTGATTATTGGAGTCAAAGGGTCTGTGAGAGAGAATTTTCTAAGATAAGATGATAAGCATAGCAATTCTGTGGTATAATTATTGAGGTTTAATTGTGATGGAATCTAATCCCAAACACCTATTTTGTTGTGTTGTAACTTTACACCAGCTGCAAATTCTGACTGATCTCAATGAAACCCATCCTCTGCCACTGTGAGCACACACAAGTTCTTTCCGATCTGGATTATTCAGGACGGAAACTGGTCTTTGAGGCAGCAAATACATGCCAAGTATCAATACCCATCCATAGCCTACTATGTCGTGGTGGTTGGTACAAGTGCTCATCTGGATACTTGTTAGATGCTGTGTGTTCTGCCTCCCCCACCCTTCTCTCCCCTGTGTACAGTGTTTCTCCTGCAGAGCACCTCCTTCACCGGAATCTCCAGATGGAGTACCTGAGGCCCTCAATCTCACTCTTCAAATACATCCCATTGTGAGCCAGCACATTCCATTCCTTCAAAGGGGGTGGACACATGGCAGCAGATCTCACTTCAAGATAATAGCATCTACCGAGTGCTTCAGTGCAAGACACTGTATCCCAAAAAAAACCCCAAGAATAACATGGTTATCTCCTGACAAGTAATAACTAGCTCTGAAACTATTGCTAAAAACGAGTGCCTTAATAGCAAATCACCCTTTTTTTATGCTTACCTAATATTACTCACTGAAAGACAGGATATGTTCGGTCAATGTTGAGAAACAGTAATGGAGTTATCCTAATATCTGAGTATTTTTTTGTCTTCCAGATAAAGTCAAGGGCAAATAAATTACTGAGATGTATGAACTAGAACATAGTTGTGCTAGTAGATTAAATTCCCTGGTATTTACAGGGCAGTGATTACATTGAGGCCAGAGAAGAAAAGAAACCTCTTAGGAATGATCAGGAGATTATTTTTGCTTATTGTGATATCTGCTTAATGAGACAGTGAGATGAACAGGGCACCTAATGGAGACACTCGCTGATGGGGAGCAAGTTGAGAATAGTGATCAACACATCATGAATTCTGAATTTGTTCTGGAGGGTACAGGAAAACTCGAATAAAAATATTTAACTGGAGCTGTGTTGATTTCAGTAGGTTGTCAAGGAGGTAGATTTGCCTTTAATGAGATTGTCTGAACAGTGAGGATATTTCCCATGTGGTGAAAGGGAGGGGATCGTGCACAGGGTAGATGTGGAAAAGGATAGATTGCACCAGAAAAAGTGGGTGGATGACAGGTGTCAGAAAAATACACGAATCAGGCTAAATATAAAATGTTTAAGTAACATTCTGAAAAAAGAAATAATGAGGGGCATGAGACAGTGCAAGAATAGATTGACATAAAGTCAAATTCAAAGTTCTTCCATTGACGTTAACAATAATAGAATTGTCAAAGGCAGGGTGGTGTCAATTTATGACCAGGATTGAAATCTTTTGGCGGACTCAAGGCTTGTTCACTTAGTAATGGTGTTTCTGGTAAATAGTGATTTTTAGAATACTTTATTAGATGAAAAATCCTGGGAATTAGATCATTTGCCCAACATCTGATAGAGAAATTACTGTTCCGTAATGGATACATTGACTGAGCACTGTGATATCTTTCAGTTGGTCGTAGAAAGTCGGAACGGATCCTATTCCATGGCCAACGAAACAGACAGGAAGTTTGTGTAGGGCGGACAGAGGATTATTTACATTGCAGCTTGGGAAGGCAGGCGATTAAATCCCTCACACACAACTTGGGGCAAAGGTGAAGTCAATGAACTGAATGCAAATTTACTGACCTGCCTGGGAAATGACACAGAGTTTGAACTCAAACTGATATGAAGTTAATATTTAGGAGCAGGAATAGGCTATTTGGTACTTTGAGCATTCTCTGTTGGTTAGAGAGATCATGGCTGACCTTTCTCACTTCCTATTGTCACCCATGAAGTGTGATTAATGTTGAGAAATTGATGTACATCCTTAAAATTATTCACCAACTTGTCCTCCACTGACATCTGTGGCAGAAAACTCCAGTGGACTTCCTCTCCCTCAGTGACATGCTCCATATCCTGAGACTGCAACCCCTGGTGGTGGGCTCTCTAGCACGAAGAAACATCTTCCCTGCATATAACCTGGAAAGCTCTGCAAGAATGATGTAGTGCAAACTCCAGTGAATATTGGCCTAGTCAACCCAATCTAGGATATTGCCAGTATTCCAGTTATCAGTCCGGTGAATTTTCACTGAGAAATGTACCTCTTTTTTTAGCTAAGGGTTTAACTAGAGACATTTCACAAAGTCCTCATGTTTATAAATGACTAAGATGTGCAACCTTGTCAAATGGCTTGCTGAAATTCATATATACAACCTCTGTGGCTCTGCCCTCATCAACCTTTTTGTCATATCTTCAAAAACTCAATGAGATTCGTGAGACATGATCTCCCATGTGCAAAACCATGCATACTATCCCTAATCAGCCCGATCATCCAAATACATGTGTATCTTATCTAAATGCATGTATTTCCCAAAGACTTTCTTGTAAGTGGATGCTTGGTTACACTGAAATACTCTGAGTGTAGATGGGTAGGAGTTTCAGATTCAGATCGGTTTAGTTTAGTCATATACACCAGTATGCAATGAAATTCCTCATTCACATAAAGCTCATCAAGTAAACAGTATATAGATAGGTAGATACTCATTATGATAGATCATTATGATAGATACAAGTTGTAAATACAATGTGCAAAATAGCAGAATAGTGCAAGAATGTAGTGCAATCCAAAGTAGTGCAAAAAAAAATATGAAAGCAGCTCAATAGCAGAGATAGAGTATTTGGAATATTTTGTACAGTTCTGATCATTCCATCAATTCATCCTATTACCCGGAAGCCATTAGCCTGCGATGGAGTGCTCAACCCGTCATCTCCATCCGAAAGGTGTGACCCTATATCCGCAGATCATTACGCAAATTCCAATCCCATCATGTGGGAAAACAGCCCCACAACATCTTCCAGCAGTGCTGACTGCCTCCCTATCCTTGCCAAGTTCTTCTCCATTCTTGCCTCTCAGAGGAAAAACCCCTTATGTCACCAAATATCTATTCCTCCATCCACCATCTATTCCCAAGGTTTCTATTGGACTTCTGCCTTCAGGTATTGGAGAGCAGTTTATGTTCTCTTGAGTAATGTTCAAGCTGCCATTCCAGGAGTGGAATGTAGTTTGTAATTGATTAATTCCTTGGTCCCCTGGTGATTCACATCAAGCCAGTCCTGGTGGTTTTTGGTGGAGACAGCAAGAGTTTCTTTACAGGTGCATTCATAGTCCCTTACTAGATGCCCTGTACACACAACATTTTGGTCTAAGTCAATTTAGAGCTCAAACAATGATGAGATGGAGTACATGAGGAGATAGAGACCTTAGTAATATGGTATCAAAACAACAACCTCTCCCTCTATGTCAGCAAAATAAAGGAGCTAGTCATTGACCTCAGGACGTTTGATGGAGCACACGCCCTCGTTTGTATCAGTGGTGCTGATGTGCAAGAGCTTTAAGTTCCTAGCTATAAATATCATGAACATTAGTCCTGGTCCAACCACATTTTTTCTACGACCAAGAAAACACCCAGCAACCTCCTCCCTTTGTATCTCAGTCTCCCTCCCCCCCCCCCTAATCCTTTTTCTCTGGTACCCCTGCCACATGATCCATCATTCCTTCCCATTCCCTGCCACCAGATTATGGGCTTCCCATTTGAATTTTTTTGCTTTAGGCTGAAAACAGTATGATGACTAGGATGCGTTGCATCACAGATTGGGGAAAGCTCGGTCCAAGATTGCAAGAAATTGCAGATAGCTGTAGATGAAATCCAGTTCATCACATGGATCAGCCTCCCCACCATCGACTCCGTTACTCCATGCTGCCTCGGGAAAGCAGAAAACATAATCATGGGCCTTTTTCATTCCTTGGTCATTCCTTCTTTTTTCCCTCTCACTTTGAGCAGAAGATACGGAGGCTTGAAAGAATGTACCACCTGACTCTGTAACAGCTTTTACTCACTGTTATCTACTGACTGAACCTTCTGAGTTAGGGAGTCGCTCTGATCTTCACACCCATCTTATTGTGGTTATTTTTCTGTGGAACTGCACCACTACTTTGCTGAAAACTATATTCTGCACTCTGGTATTTTGCTCTTTACACTATCTGTTAAACTTGTGATAGACACAAACAACTGGCTTAACTCAACGGGACAGGCAGCATCTCTGGAGAGAAGGAATGGGTGACGTTTCAGGTGGAGACCCTTCTTCAGAGACATGCATATACAAGCTTTATACTGTATCTCAGTACATATGACAATAATAAACCAATACCAATAGCTGGGTGTAGACATACAGGAAAAAGGGCCAGGAACAGGAGACTTGAAATATTGAGTGCTTTACGTGCATGTCAGCAGCTAATGCTCTAGCCGGGAGTTTGACTTGTCAGTGCGGTAGCCTGCTATTTCTAAGTTTGGCAGTTTATGTTGGGTCTATGACGACTTCCGAATGATTGTCCCAGCATCTTCGCACCAGATCATGAGGGGATTAGATAGGGTGAAAGCAGTCTTTTAAGAACCATAGGTTTAAGGTGAGGCGCATGCACACACGTATGGAGAAGCTGCCAGAGGATATAGTTGAGGCAGGTACTATCACAACGTTATCAGGTACATGGGTAGGAGAGGTTTAGAAAGGTATGGATCAAACGCAGGCAGGTGGGAGTAGTGTAGATGGTGCATGTTGGTCGGCAACGGTAAGTTGGGCCGAAGGGCCAGTTTCCACACTGTGTGACTCCATGCTTTGCTGAATACAGACCAAAACTGTCGAGCCTTTCTGGACAGGATAACCTTCTCAACTCAGGAACTTGACTGGTGAATCTTGTTTGTCCATTTCCCCCAGATCTGTTGAGTGACCCACTGAGTTTCTCCAGCACTTTGTGTTTTTTACCATATCTTTTCCTGGATAGGAGGATTAAACCTGTGCATTCTTCTTCCTCTTTTGTGAGGCGTGCACGGCCTAAAGTTGTAGGACAACTTGTTCTATTTGATCTTCCCTTTATGCATGTTGTGTTGATTGCATTAGTCGAAACAGGGCGGATCACGTGAAGGTTGCAATCTTCCACCCCAAACCTGTGCATTGTACACCAGGTATGGCCTCATTATACTATGTATTATTGTAACACAACTTTGCATCTTGAACTCCAACCTCTGCAGTAAAGTTAACATGCTATTTGTCTTCTTAATTACTTGTTGACCCTGTCTGCTAACTTTTGTGACTGGAACTTTCTGAAATTTAATCATTTATAGTTTTTCCCCATTTAGATAACAATCTGCCTTTTGATTCTTCTTATCAAGTTGCCCACGTTGAATTCTCTTTGCCAGGTTTACCCCAATCACATGATCTATGGTCTGAGCTACAGGGATAAGTGGGCAGCTACAATATTATTGCTTGGAGCATGAGACAGAGGGGTGACCTTATAGGGGTGTTTAAAATGATGAGGGGCATAGATAGGGTGAATGCACACAATTGTTACCAAGAAATAGAGGGCATAGGTGGGAGGGGGAATAATTTAAAAGGGACTTCAGGGGCCAACGTTTCCATGCACAACTTGATATCTATATGAGACAAGCAGCCAGAGAAAGTGGTTGAGGTAGGTTCTATAATAACATTTAAAATACATTTGGAGGGGTATGAGGGCAGGAAAATTTAGAGGGATAAAGGTCAAATGAGGGCAAGGGGACGAGCTAGATGGGGGCATCTTGGAAATGTGCTGAAAGGACTGTTTCCAAACCTTATGACATTATGACCCTATATTCCATTGTAGTCATAGACTCATCACAATATGCTCTTCCACCTATCTTCATATGATCAGTAAATTTGGAAACCTTACATTTAAATAGGAAATAAATTGAAGCCCAAGAACTGATCCCTGAACTATTCTACTGGGTAAATCCTTCCAACATGAAGGAAGACTCATATTCCAACTGCTTTCCCTGTTAATCAATTTACAATCTATGTTGACAATCAATGTTAATATCCTGAACTCTGTATAGCAGCCTCGTAGGTGGCACCTTGCCAAATGCCATTTGGAAGTTAAATACACTACCTTAGCCTGCTCTGTGGCAACATCCTCAAAAACCTGAGGTCATCTCTCATACATAATTTGCCTTTCAAGAAACTAAGGGCAAACAGGCAGTTAACAGATGGGATAGTGGGAGGGGGAGGAAAAGGAGGAGGTGTGGGAATGGAAGAGAGGGAGAAGGAATAGGAGGGTCATGAGAAGCGGGATGGACATGGGAGGGGAAAATAAATGGGATTGGTGTAACGGTGTGGCTGAAAGTGGAGTGGCCCCAGTGGGCCAAAGGACCTGTTTCTGTGTGAATTACTTTATTAATCTGCCTCCACAGATGCAGCCTCTCTATTTTATTTCAAATTTCCAGCCTTTGCTACTTTGGTCTTTGGGAAACTGTATGAATCGGCAGTGTTGTTGGAAGCCAATAACTTCAGCCTCAAGACGTTGCTGCACGACTCCCTCAGAGCAGGGCATTCCCATGAGCTGCCTTTGTCATTGATGGGGACGTTCACTGATGACTGTATAATCTTCGATTTCTTTGCAACTCTTCAGATGATATACAGCCCATGCCTGCCTGCAGCTGGATTTGAACAATATTCAGGCATGAGCAAGTGCCATTCACAGCACATATCATAAAGTCCTAAAGTTATACAGCGTGTATCACTTCTGCCCAACTCTTCAGCCCAAACCTTTCACTGTACCTCGGTACATGTGACAGTAAAACTAAACTCATCTATGCCAATCAAGATCTCTATCAAAGCTAGTCACATTTGCTTACATTTGACTTGTATCGCTCAAAACCTTTCTTATCCATGTACATGTCAAAATGGGCTTTAATCATTGTAAGCGTACCTGTCTCTACCACTTCCTCTGGCAGCTCATTCTACACACGCCAACCTTTGAAGAAATTGACATTCATGCCCCTTTCAAATTTTGGACCAGTCCAGAATATCCATTTTGCATCACAATTTGCTAACTCACCGTAGATTCAATGTGTTCTAATCACTTGGACCAGTCTATCACATGGGACATGGTCAAAGACTTTGGTAAAGTCTACATAGACAACATCCACTGGCATCTTATTAATCCACTTGCTCACCTCTTCAAAAGACCCAGTAAAATACAAGAGACACAATTTCCCACGCATAAAGCCATGACCATCCCTAATTAGGCCCCATTTTTCCAAATGCAAATAAATCCTGTACCTCAGAATCCCTCCCAATAGCTTTCCCACCACCGATGGAAGGCTCACCAGACTGTAGTTGCCCATTTGTCCCTACCTCCTGTAGATTGGTTATTTCCTACTAACCAATTGTAGTGCTTGTTAGTAGTTGCTCTGCCTAATATGCGATTTATATTACCAAGATCTCGCTTACGTAATTCAGTCTGAGTAGCTGCTAGTTACTGTAATGTCCTGCAGACCAATGCTGTAAGTGGACTTTAATAAATATGTGTTGTATCTTGATGCGTGTACGACTCGACTCATTACATGGTGTCAGAAGTGGGATTCGAACCCACGCCTCCAATTGGAGACCAGTAATTTAAGAAGGTCTCCAATTGGAGACCTTCTCAAATAAAGCGCACCATCAGTTATCCTCCAGTCCTTTGCTACCTCATCTGTAGCTAATGAAGGTATAACAATCTCTGCCAAGGTGCTAGCAATATCCTATCTAGCTTCCCATATCATCCTAGAGTACACCTGGTCTAGTTCCAGGGATTTATCCACTGTGCATTTCAATACTGTCATCACTTCATTTTTAACATTGACCTACCCAGGGGTATTATTGTTATCTTCCCATAAGTCACTAGCCTCAATGTCCTTCTCCACATGAAACACAAACAGGATGTATTCAACGCCCATTTCCTGTTTTCCCCACACATAGTCATCCACACTAATCCTTAAGTGGGTCTATTCTTCCTCAAGCTACCCTTTGCTCTTATGTACATATCATTTTAAGATTCTCCTTTATTGTATCTTCCAAAGATATCTCATATCCCTTCTTTACCCACCTTGTTTTGTTCTAAGAGCACTCATACATCTCTTGTACCCCTTGAGGGATTCTTTTGATTCCAGCTGTCTATGCTTGATACAAGCCTCTTTTCTCCTGATCAGAGCCTCAATAACCATGATCAGCTCATATTCCCTAATCCTGCCAGTCTTGTCATTCTAAGTAGAACAAATTGGCCCTGATCTTTTCTTTTGCCATTTTGAAAACATCCAGCCTACCAGACATGATGGCCTTTCCTGTCACATCCCCAATTCATTAAAAAATCCAAAGAAGCAATGCAAAGAACAAGGCCCATCGCCGCTTAAGTAATAACATTAAACAAAATTGTGAACAGCTTCACTTTTTGTAAGTTCTTTTGTTGCATTATTTTTCCAGTAAAGACAGATGATGATCCTTTGTTGATGATGTCATTGACTGCGCCATTATTATGCTGATGACAAGGGAAGATTAATATACGCTAACTGGTAAGCTTGATTTTTTTTTAAATATTTCAAAATAGACTTTATTCAAATGATAAATATATACAATACATGAACCTTGCGGAAAATCCATCCGACATTTTTGGAGGCTATACAAATTGAGCAATGCAGTTTATACATTTCTTTTCCCCAAATTTCACAAATGTGTCCCCCACCCGTGCCACTCATCTGGCCCACTGGCGTGGGATACCTTCCCTTATTTTGAGGGGCGTCTCCCCATACCCCATACCGTGCCCCCCATGTCCAGCTGTGGAAGGACCCTAGACTGTGGCCCTCCCCCACCGAGCCTTGGCGTTGGCTGCACCAAGCTTCAGTGCGTCCCTCAGCACGTACTCCTGCAGTCTGCAGTGGACCAGTCAGCAACATTCCCTGACGGACATCTCGCTCTGCTGGGTGGTGAACAATGCTTGAGCAGACCAAAGGGCGTCTTTCACCGAGTTGATGACCCTCCAGCAGCACTCGATGTCGGTCTCTGAATGTATCCCTGGGAACAGTCCATAAATCACAGAGTCCTCTGTGACGGAGCTGTTCGGAATAAAGCGTACCAGGGACCTTTGCATTTTTCTCCAGACTCTTTTAGCAAATCCACACTCTGCAAAGAGGTGGGCAACCGTCTCCTCTCCATAGCAGCCGTCCCGAGGGCAGCGTGCGCTGGCAGTGAGGTTGCGGCAGTGCAGGAAAGATCTGACTGGGAGGGCACCCCTCACCGCCAGCTGAGCCAGGTCTTGGTGCTTGTTGGTGAGTTCTGGCGATGAGGCATTTTGCCAGACAAGCTGGGCAGTCTGCTCAGGGAACCACACCACCGGGTCCATCGAGTCCTTTCCCTGCAGTGCCTGCAGGACATTCTGTGCTGACCACGGCCCAATGGACATGTGGTCAAATGTGTTGGTCCGGAAGAACCTTTCCACAGATGACAGATGAGGCAGCAATGTCCAGCAACTGGTAAGCTTGATAGTGAAGGGAGTCTGTCATCCCTTCGTCACCTGGTGGCAAGCACTTTGACCTGGTTTGCTTCCCTTGATGTTCCTCCTCCTTCTGTTCCAGGGTGGGTCCAGATTTTGACCTTTTAATATAATTGCTGGTGACAAGGGCCAGTCACTTGGTGGGTTCAGGTCACCACATATCACCCCATTTACTAGGAAACCCTCTGAACCATGAAAGCACCAGGCAATCACCACCCTAGTCTTCACAATGGTATTCATGTTGCTGGAGTGACTTTTCCTGTCTGAGTGCTTGGCCAATGTCTGACACTTTCTCCATGAAGCAGGTACATGGATAGGAGAGGTTTAGAGGGATATGGGCCAAATGTAGGCAAATTAGACCAGGTCAGGTGGGCATCTTTCTCAGCATGGGCGGGTTGGGCTGAAGGGCATTTTTCCTTTAGAATTCTGGCATTGCCAAGTATTGTATAACCAACTTCTATCCCCTACAAAGGGAAGTGATTTGGGTTTGTGAGATATGATTGGTGACTTCCTGCAGTGAGGAGTATATCTTTAGTGACATAGTTAAAAGAATAACAGTGACCTTGACTGCAAAATGGTCTTGGCTATGCTGCAAGGGTGAAGTCATGATTCCAATAGGTCCTACATCTCTGTGACCAGCTGTTTGGTAACATCAAACATTTCTTGCACTAAAGTACAGGTTAATGGAAGCAGAGGTGTTATAAACTCAAAATTAACAGCTCCATACCTAAATGCATTCTGCATCTGAAAAAAATCGATAAAGTAACAGCTCAAATGGAGATAAACGGGTCTGATTTGATAGCCATTAAGGAGAGACAGTTATCGGGAGATCAAAGCTGGGAACTCAATAATCAGGGTCCTCTTTTAGAAAGGACAGACAGAAAGCGAAAAGGTAGCTTGGTAGATCTGTTAATGAGAGATTAAATAAGCGGCGGTGAGAAATGATCTGGCTCAAAGATGCCAGGTCCACGGGGATTGGAGGTAATAAAGAGCAAGAGAAATACATCAGCAGTTAGAGTAATGAATGAACCCCCATACAATAGCACCACTGTAGGAGAAAATGTACACCAAGCACTGGTGTGAATGTGTCAAAAGAATGGTGCATTTATGATGGGTGATTTAATCTTCATGTAAATTGTGTTGATCAGATTGGAAATGGTAGCCACAGTGACGAATTTATATGAAGGGCATTAAGTTGAAGTAGAACTTAAGGAAGACACTAAAAGCTCAGTAACTCAGCGGAATGGGCAGCATCTCTGGAGAGAAGGAATGGGTTATGTTTCGGGTCGAGACAAACTTAATTGGTTTGTGTGTTGATGGGGAGGGGGGAGGGGTAGATTCAGGGAGGAGTTGATGCGTGTGTGAGAAGTTAGCGGGAAATAAGTAGCAATGTGCACTGAGGGGATTGGTGCAAGGGCCAGCACACACTTGATAGCTTCTGTAGTGAGCAAATATATGGAAGTAGATGATAAATGTCAGTTACAGATGTGAAGATTTGGATAAATAAAATTCAGAGTTCAGCAAAGGCCTAAAAACTAAGACAGTCTTATGGAGGAGTTGTTGTAGAAGATACCACAAACATCCCCAGTATCATTAATAATAATACAGAAGATAAATATACCCCCATCGGAAGGATGTGGGAAATAGCATCAGACAAAATAATGGGGCTTAAAGTTGATAGTCCTGTAGACCTGATGATAGAATTGCAATGCGTTGGTCACCCTTCAAAAATCCCTTGATTCTAGAGAGGCATCTAGAGATTGGAATATGCAGGGGCGGAAATCCTGGGGGGACACTCCCCCCCCCCCCCCCCCCCCCGTTTTGACAGGTGGGGGACGATGCCCCCCATTTTTTGTAATCCGGATTTTAAAACCCGGTGAAATCTCCGCTTTCCGCGAGACAGTGGAGGTGGGACTGATGATCGAGGGCGCCGATTGGACGAGAGAGAAGTCAGTCAGCAGGCAATGGCTGCCTGACCATGATAATTCAGCGCGAAGATTGGAGGAGGGAAGTGTTGGTTAGAGGCAGAAGTAGAGGGGTGGGACTGAGGATAGAGCGTGGTGATTGGAGGAGGGAGACGTCCGTGGAGCAAAGATCAGAGCGGAGCTTGAATTGCATGCCCAGGTCAAGCGAAAAACACTCTCGGCAGCCCTGGACACAGACCTGCGCCTCATCCGCAGCCGGGATCGATCCCAGGTCTCTGACGCCGCAATCACTGCCGAACCGCCACTGGACCATCCCCGTCCCCACCCGAGGAGCTTTGCAAGGTCTTGTTCAAGAAACTCAGAAAGATAAAGCACTGATGTACAGAGTGGGGTTTTTTTGGGGGGGTGGTGGGGTCTGCAGATCTTTGAATCAGTGGCACTAGGAAGGAATGGACAGACACTTCTTCACCAAACCATGAGAGGCAAGTGGAGGAGTAAGTGTGCAGGTGGGAAACAGAATTGGAGACAATGGATTCTTAACATAAACACATACAGTATTGGAGTCAGTGTGGATGGAGCATCCTGTTAATGCTTGGGAGGGCTGCAATTCAGCAGTGAGTTTTGGGGCTTATTGTTGCAAAAGGAAGTAGGAAGAACAATTCAGTTTGATTGAAGGTGGACCAGTAGTAAACACTCTCCACCAAAGATCCTGTAGCAGAGCTATAGCTCCGCCATAGGATCTTTGCTCTCCAGTCAGAAAGGTAGGCTTCACTGGGGTGGGAAGTAATTAGGAAAGCCAGAAAGGCAGCATCAAGAGGTAATTAGAATTTAAAATATATGATCCAGATTAGAGCACAACAGGAAACAGAGGGGCGAGTTTGAACGGCTCTTTTCTGACCAGCATAGACACGATGGGCCAAATGGCTTCCTCCTGTATTGTCTCTGGATCTAAGACGAGTTACACCATGGATCTTGTGTGCATTCTATTCGTAAGGATATGATTGCACTAGAGATAGTGTGGAGGATCTTCACCAGGTTGTATCCTAGGATGGAGTATTTCAATCATGAGGAGGGATTGGATCTCTTCTCCTCAGAGCAGAGGAGGTACACACAATAACGAGAGCATAGAATCAAATACACAGGACAAGATGTTAAGAAGTCCCTTGTGCCAGTAGGTGGGGAGCATTTCACGACATTCGTTGATTGTTGAGAGTGGTAGACGCTCAACATCGGGGGGGGGGGAGATACGTATACGTATATCTTGGCCTGGGTAACCTTCTGGACAATTGGGCACAGGACACATCATCAGTAGTGTACCCTTGCATCACTGGGTGTTTCGGCCTTTTAACACTATACACCCTCCACAAGGGCGGCCCGCTGCAGGATGATCAGCCCTCAGTGCGTGTCCCGTGTCAAACTGTCCCAAAGACTCACCATGACGTACTTGGGGCCCAGCATGGGTCTTTCCGCTTGAGCCAAATCCAACGGCTGCTTCTTTCAGCCGCGTCTGAGAGTGATCTTATGGTCTTCCGCAGAGCCTGACCGTGGATTCCAAACTCCTTCAGCAGTCTGATGGTGAATGACGCAACAAATCCTCTGCATCCCACTTCAACTGGGTAGACTTTGATGTTCCAGCCACGCTGCGTTGCCTCTGCTGCAAGCTCTGCGTAGCGCAGCTTCTTACGCTCATAGGCCGCCTCAACAGAGTTCTCCCTTGGAACTGTGAGCTCTATGATGTAAGCAGTCTTCTGTGAAGGGGACCAGAACACCAAGTCTGGCCTGAGGTTGGTTAGAGCAATTTCAGGTGGAAAGATTAGTTGTCGGCCGATGTCTGCCAACATCCTCCAGTCACGGGCCCTGCATAGGTTTCCTTCTTCTGATCTGGTGGAAGGATGTTTAGGCGTTTTCTGCCCTTCTCAGACAAAGGTTGTTGCCCTTAAAGGGGGGGGGGGGGGGGTTGCTTGCTCTCGGAGGCAAGGAGTTGGTCGCACACCGCCTGTTCTCAAGGGCTGTTGCCAGGCTTTTTAGTATCTGATTATGCAGCCATGTGTATCTTCCTTGCGTGAGGCTGGTCTTGCAGCCTACCATGATGTGTTTGAGGGTCGCTGGAGTTGGGCAGAGGGCACAGGTTGGATCCTCGCCGTACCACTGATGGAGGTTCTTTGGTGATGGAAGCACGTCATATGTCGCTCTGATGATGAAGCTGATCTTGCTTGATTCCATTTCCCATAGTTCTTTCCAGCTGATCTTCCTCCATACCTTCCCACTGCATCCATTACCCCTGTTTGGCAAGAGAGACCGCCTTTGCACTTCTTGCGGCCTCCTCCTGTGGCCGCACCTCCTCAACCACCAATGCCCTCCGCTCTGATGTTGTGGCCTTTTGCCAAGTTGGTTTACTTGTCGTAAGGCCAAAGCCTCCTCTTCCCTGCTGCACTTGCCCCACAATGTCTTTGTGCCTCAGGGCTGATGAAGCTTGCTGTACTGCATCAGATGGTGTCCACTTCCGGCCAGTTACTAGGGGCGGCGCAACAGCACTGATGGTCTTGCCTCTAGAGTCCCTCAGTGTCATCTGAAGTCTTACTTTCGAACACTTGTATTCCTCTGTTAGACTAGTGAGAGGTAGTTCCAGGACCCCTTTGCCATAGAGGCCGATGTTAGTTAGACATCGTGGGACACCGAGCCATTTCTTCGCGTATGAAGTTATGGTTCGCTCCATCTTCTCCACAGTTGTTGTTGGGGCTTCATAAATGGTCAGTGGCCACATTGTCCGAGGCAGGAGTCCAAACTGTAGGCGTTAGAGCTTCAGTTTCCCAGGCAGTAGGGTCTGATTGATGTTCTCCAGGCCGTTGACAATTTCTTGCCTTAGTTGTTGCACCTGCTCTTTGTCCTTGAGACTTGCGTTGTACCATCTGCCCAGGCTTTTTACTGGCTGCTCATACACTGTTGACATTGGGTCATCACCGATGCAGAACCTTGTGTCTCTAAGCACCCCCTTAACTATGGAGATGCTTCGAGATTTACTTGATTTGATTTTAATTCGGGCCCACTTGATGTTCTCCTGCAGCTTTCCAAGTAGCCACTTGGTGCATGCTGCAGTAGTGGTTAGTGTTGTCATGTCGTCCATGTATGCCCTGATGGGTGGCAGATGGAGCCCAGCCCTGGTTCGTTCACCGCCCACCACCCATTTTGAGGCCCTGATGATGACTTCCATGGCCATTGTAAAGGCCAAGGGTGAGACTGTGCAGCCTGCCATGATGCCTATTTCCAAGCGCTGCCATGTTGTACTGAATTCAGCTGTTGTGAAGCACAGCTGCAGGTCTTGGAAATAGTTCTTGACCAGTGTGGTGATGAGCTCTGGTACATGGAAAAAGGCAAAAGATTCCCAAAGGAGTTCATGGGGAACTGAACCAAATGCATTGGCCAGATCGAGGAAGATCACATGTAGGTCTCTCTTGTCCTTCTTAGCTGCTTGGATCTGGTGCCAAATCATACATGTATGTTCCAAGCAGCCCGAAAATCCTGGAATTCCTGCTTTCTGTACAGATGTATCAATGTACATGTTTGTTACCAGATAAGTGGATAGCCTTTGTGATACAATGCTGAAAAAGATTTTTCCCTCGACGTTGAGGAGACATATTGGCCGGAATTGGCTGATGTCTGACGCATCCTTTTCTTTAGGTATTAGTACACCGCCGGCCCTTCGCCACGCCTTAGGTATTGTTTGCTTCTTCCACACCACCCTCATGAGCTTCCATAGAAAGCGTAACACATCCGGTGCATTCTTGTAGAGCTCGTATGGTACTCCGTTTGGCCACGGAGCTGATGCTGCTCTTGCGGATAGTGTTCTCTACCGCTTTCCATTTTGGAGGGCTGGTGTCCAGGTTGAATTCAGGTGGTTGAATAGGCGGGATGTCATGTGGGATGACTAACTGCTCATGCCTTTTCGTGTCTTGGTGGGCCTTTTCCAGGTGTTCCTCCAATTCTTGTTCTGATGTTTTCAAAGTTCCACTTTTATCCTTTGCGAAGAGGTCTTTGATGAAATTGAAAGGGTCTTTGTAGAACCGTGTTCTTGTGTGTTCTTTCTTCTTGCGAAGTTTCCTCATGTTCTCCGCTTTTCGCAAGGTTGCAAATCGCCTCTTGATGTCCTCTTGGAGAAGCATGAGACCTTCTCTCTCTGCGTCAGTTGCTTTTTTCCATTGCTTTTTCAACTGTCTCCTCTCTCTGATTAGCCTCTCGATCTCCTGTTGCCTCCTGGACTTGATTGGTGTTGGTGATTTCTTTCCACCTCTCCCTTTACTCACTCCAAACCGTTCTTCTCCATAGCTGTAGATTGTGTTGCCATCCTTTCAAGCTTTTCACTGCTGTGCCCACTTGTTGCTCCAAGATATGTATAAGGTCACTGTTGACTGTCTCCCACTCTTTCTTTTCAACAGCTTTGGGCCATTTCACTCTAGGATTGTGCCCTTTGACCTTTCACTCCAATGGAGGTCTTTGTAGTTGTTGCGTGGGCTCGTCCACCGGCATTTCTGTGCTTGTATCACCCTCTTCAGTGACATGGGGGGTGATGCTCTGCGAACTTTGGTTTGTGTCCCGTCGCTGTGCTTCATTCGACTGATTTGACTGGTGCTTCGTAAGAAGTACTGGTCAATGCGAGGCCCTTGTCTCTGCTCTCTCAAGCACTTTTTCCTCCCTTGGTGGATCTTCAAGCCCATCACTGATGTTCTTTTCTCCCAACCACAGATGCACACCTGAAGTTTGTGTCCCGCAGCTGTTGTGGATGTCTCATGTGCCATGCTCTCCTTGTCCGTGGTCGTTTCCGTTCCTGGGTCTGTAACCGTGTTATCAGTCGGTGAGCCATCTTGCGCCCCCCCTCTCGCAGGCTCTAGGGGTATTTCCTTTAATTTACTTTTTGTAGCATTTAGTGGGTGTCTCCAACTAGCCGAAACAGCGTTGGGGACTGCTGTCATGGTTGGCTAGCCCATGACGGCCCCAGTGGGGTCTGTTCCCTCCTGTCTCTCCAAGCTGTCACATGGACTTTCCCATGTTGTCAGCTGTCCTTTCACAGCAGTCACTGGACGAGTCCAGATTATCAGAATCAAATACACAGGACAAGATGTTAAGAAGTCCCTTGTGCCAGTGGGTGGGGAGCATTTCACGACATTCGTTGATTGTTGAGAGTGGTAGACGCTCAACATCGGGGGGGCGGGGGGGGATACGTATATGTAAGATGCAGTCGATAGTAGGGATATTGACAGAAAGAAGATATGTGTTTAGGGGTGGCATGGACGCGCAATGGAAAAGTTGCTGCCTTACCGCGCCAGAGACTCTGGTTCGATCCTGAATACGGGTGCTGTCCGTATGGAATTTATACGTTCTCCCTGTGAAGGTGTGGGCTTTCTCCGGGTGCTCCACTTTCCTCCCACATTCCAAAGATGTACTTGTTTGGTGGTTAATTGGCTTTGGTAAGAATTGTAAATGTTCCCTCGTGTGTAGGATAGTGCTAGTGTACGGGGTGATCACTGGTCGGCATGGACTCGGTGGGCTGAAGTGGCCTGTTTCTACACCGTATTTCTAAAGTAAAGCAACAGATTTTGAGGGGATCGAAGCAAAAAACTTTTCACCTGGAAGGCGGTTAAAATAAATAGGTACTCACGTGATATTTAAAAAGTGTCTAGATGAGACGTCTGGCCAAGGCAGAGAATACTACAGACCAAATACAGCTCATTGGAATTAGTAACAGTGGGTTAGCATGGATACGGTGGGTCAAAGGGCATGTTTCCGTGCTGTTGGACTCCAGAACTGCACAAATCCAGGCCTCAGGTGAGCAGGTTTTGTTGTGCAGTCTTACAGTGGGATCAGAATGAGTTTTTGGGCAGCTGAATGTATTTTAGAAACCTGGCATCTTTTACGAAGGAGAAGCCTTAAAAGCACAGTGTTGTCAACTCCTATGCAAGAATCACTGGCATCATCTCCACTAGAGCTGTGAAATTGTCCACTTAGCAAATGCTGATGCATCACACTCTCAGCAGCCTAAGTGATGGCAACCTTGTGAGCAAATCAATATACAGCCAAGTAAAACTAAAGCAATACTCTTCAGATGATTTATCCCGCATATGCTAGTGCCAGGAACATAGCACCGATTAGAGTCAGAGTTAGAGCTACTGTATACAGCAGCACCTTCGGTCCAACTTGTTCATGCCGATCGAGTAATCAAACCGAGTTAGTCCCATTTGCCTTCTCCTAGCCTATATCCTCTCAAAATCTTTCCCACCCATGTATGTGACAAAATGTCTTTTAAATGTTATAATTGCATCTGCCTTTACCTCAGGCAAGGTCCCATGTGATAGACTGGTCCAATGATTAGAACACATTGAATCTACACGAGTTAGCAAATTGGGATACAAAATGGGCTTTCTGGTAGTAGTCAGAGGGTGACAGTGGAGGGTTGTTTTTCCAATTGGAGTCCTGTAACCAATGGTGTTCTGTAGGGATTGGTGCTGGGTCCTCTTATTTGTCATGTATTTTAATGATTTTGATGACAATGGAGGTGCATAATTAGTAAGTTTTCCAATGGCAGCAAACGTGGTGGTACAATAGACAGTGAAAAAGGTTGTCTAAAGTTACAGCAGACAGATCAACTGGGAAAATAGGCAAAGGAAATGGAAGGTAACTTGGACAAGTGTGAAATGATACTCTTTGTGAAGTTAAACTAGGGCAGGAAATGCAGTAAATTATAAGATTCTAGGGAGTATTGGAGTTATTGGAGCTGCACTCACCCAAGCATGTGGAGATATTCCATCACACAATCGTTCCTTCTAGATGGTGGAAAGGCCTTGGGATGTTAGGAGGAGAGTCATTTTATGGCAGAATCCCCAGTCTGAGTTCTTGAAGTCACAGGATCGAGTAGAATCCTGGTTGGTTCATTCCATGTATGCACTGCTATCCGTGTGTAAATGTTGCCTCTTTAATTCGTGTTAAAGCTTTCCACTCTCACCTAAACCATGTCCTCTAGTTTTTGACACCTCTACCCTTGGAAAACGAATGGTTAGTCCTTATCTATGCCCATCATGATTTGATATGCCTCTATATAGTCATACCTCTGCCTCCTGCACTCCAGGGAGAAAACAGTCCCAGCTTATCCATCTTTATAACTCAGACTCTCCAGACATAGTAACATTTTTGTCACTGTTTTTGCACCCTTTCCAGTTTAATGGCTGTTGTTGGAATGGCTTAACTCACGTACCGTGATTAAGATCCAAGACTTTAATTAGCAATACAGCATAGGGAACTTCATCTTAACACATAACTCAAGACTGGGCGGAGCCACAGTATGACTCATAATATGACTGACACTGGTCTACATCCTCCCTCTTAAAGAATTAAATGTCAGTACAAAAGCATTGACTAAATAAGGCATGCATAGCAATTGATAATAAGCTGGAGGAAAGTCAAACATAGCCCGGCTACTTCACGGCGGGCTTGCAAACACGACCATCTTTGTTTTTCGCCACCCGGGACAGAGTCGGTGGTATGACTGGTGGCGGAGATTGAAACAGCATTCCTGGTGATGAAACAGGGGACTTTGGCATAGGCGGAGGAGGCGTCGCCATGGCAGAGTAGCCGTTTCAGAAGTGGGTTGTTGTGCTGGTACAGGCGGACCGATGCCGCTGGACGTGGACGGAAGTACACTTGTGAGGTCTGGATCATACGGAGGTAGAGTCGGCTCAATCACAGGCAGGATATGTTGTTTGTTGCATCTGTATGTGTCGCCATCAGCACTGACCAAATATGAGCGTGGTTCAGAGACAGTTCCAAAAATTACACATATACAGTCATGGCCTTTGTCAGTTTGCAAATGAACCTCCTGCCCCTTGGTTAAAGGTGGCAGCGGCCTGCCTGTTTTGTCATACCAGTGTCACTCAAATATGTCAGTTGCCACTGTAGACCGCGGGAGGGCAGGAGCCAGGTGTGAGAGAAGTGGTTGCTTTTGTTGATGAGATGCCAAGTTGTTACACACTGCACAGGATGCCACATTCTCGAGAATGTATTCAGCCATGCCAGGCCAGTAAAACATGTTTTTTGCTCGTTGGACAGTGGCTTCAGCGCCTGGGTGCCCTGCATGGACAGCATTAAAATACTTGCTGTGCAGCAAAGCAGGGACAACAGCTTTGTGGCCTTTTACGATAATGCCATCCTGCAGTACTAGCTCATCGCGGACGGCAAAGAAGGGCCAAACTGGCAGCAGTACATTGTAGTTTTGTAGCGCTTAATGACGGAGGTGAGCGGCCATAAGGTATTGTCAGCAACAGTGTGGGCAACCAGGTCCTCCACACAGGACATGGGAATAAAAGTAGCAATGTTACAAAATTTTGAGATTTTAAACAAGTCTGCAATTTATCCCATCAGATAAAGCATAAAAAGAAGTTTAATTTGACACCTAATTCACTTTCATATCTTCAGTATTAAGAAAGTTATGACCATTTTCATACTCGGAAATTAGCATCTTGTTCCCCATTGCCTTTCAATTGACTTAACTCAAAAGCTGTGATCTAGAACCGTTAAAAGCCCATAACTTTCTTAAAAATTAAGAGAACTCAATGAAATTTCCAGTTATTATAGATTGAAGCATTCTGAAACAAATATGAAACAATCTTACTTGGATGACCTGAAATTAAAGCATACAATTAGTTAGTTATCTAATTGTAGCTAATTACAAAATTCAATGAGTAGATCTAAACATCTATCCATTTCTTAAGAAAAGATAAACTTTTTTTAAATTGCCTAAGTGTCCAAATAACATTCACACAATAATCCACAATATAACATAATTTTTAAATCTCAATTTTCATGAATTTCTGGGCCAAATGGAAGGAATTTAGTGTTTAATGCCTGTAAATTAATGGCCATTTAAATCAACTAGCGAGTGGGTTTTAGTGGAATGCGGTGGATTGGAACGTTGTGGTTTGCTGTGAAGTCGGTATGAAAAATACAGCAGGTTCATACATTTTTTTTGGACCCCATTTCGCAACATGAAAATATTATTAAAGCCTCCATAAAAACCAACTTTTAATCTAAAAATAAACTGTGTACCTTTTTTTCTCCCCTACGCAAAATCCTTCCCGTTATCGGCACTCACGGCTTTTGAAGGTGATTTTTAAATTACTCTAGATAATAAATAATCTAGCGTAATTTAAAAATACCTTCATTAATGAAATGTCGGAGCGATTTTTCTTCCGCAACGAAATCGCCCGACATTGATCGATTTGCCCAGTCTGAAGAAAAACGGCACTTTAAGCCCGCCCCCCTCTGAAAGGCGCCAAAGTCGCGCACACGGGGAGCGGCAGAACTGCAGCGCTGCTCAAGGTAAGTTTTGTAACATACCTAATAAAGGACACAATCATTATGATAAAGTCGCCATCCGGTCTTTCGGGGTGCACTTGAGAGAGTGTCAGCCAGGTGCATATCCTTACCACGTTTGTAGGCCAGAACAATATCATACTTTTGAAGTTGCAGCAACATCCACTGTAGGCATCCTGGAGAGGCATGAATCAGTTTATTAAAGATGCTGACCAGAGGTTGGTGGTCAGTTTCAATCGTGATCGTTTGTCCGCAGATAAAGTTGTTACATTTCTTGCAGGTGAAAACGACCGCTAGCATTTCCTTTTCAATTTGGGTGTAGTGTTGTTCTGAGTCAGTCATGGTGCGCGAGGCATAGGCAACAGGCTTGTTCCCGCTACCATCATTTTGAAGACATGCTGTGCAAGTCGGTGTTGTGAAGCGTAACAAGCAGTGTGACCGGTCGTTTAGGATCAAAATAAGCGATAGTAGGAGCACAAGACATCTGCTGCTTAAGAGTGTTGAACGCCCTCTGCAGTTGCTCGTGCCAGGCCCAAACAGTATCTTTGTGGATAAGCTGGCACAGCGGGGCTGATATTTCACTGAAGTTCGGAATAGATTTAATCAGGTAGTTAACCATGCAAAGGAATCTCTGCAGACTGAGCACGTCTGTGGGTGCTGGTAGCTCATTGATGGCACTGGTTTTCACCCGATCGGTTTTTAGGCAATCCTGAGTGAACACATGGCCTACGTAGTTCACCTCACTTACACTGAATTTGCATTTATGAGGGTTTAACTTGAGGTTGATGGCATTGGCGCGGTCCAGGACCTTTGTCAGATTAGCATCGTGTTCTTTGATAGTTCGTCCAGCAATGAGGTTATCATCCATTACAATGGAGCATGGGTAACCTGCAAACAATTGCTCCATAGCTTGTTGAAATACTTCACTAGCAGAGCTTATGCCAAAAGGCATGCAAAGAAATCTGTATCGCCCAAATGGTGTGCTGAAGGTAGTTGACTTAGAGGAGTTGTGTTCCAGCGGAATCTGCCAGAATGAACTCTTGACATCTAATACTGTAAATACAGTCGCTTCAGCCAGCTACGCTGCAATCTCGTCCACAGCACGCATGGGATAATTAGGTCATTTAATGGCTGTGTTTAAGTCCTTGGGATTGATGCAAATCCGTATATCGTCCTTATTCTTCTTTGTTGCCACAACCATGGTCGAGACCCAATCCGAGGGGTCAGTGACGGGAGGAATTACACCTGGAGACACCATACTGTTGAGTTCACTTTGAACACTGTCCCACATATCATGGGGAATCCTGTGTGCTGGACAGAAAACTAGAAGTACCTGCCCAGCTTGTCGTCAAACAAAGGTTTGTATTGTGTCAGGATTTGTTGAGTAAAATCACAGGTTGTAGTCAGATGACAAACAGAAGCACTAAAAGAGACAAGCCCCAGGTCGTGACAAGCCTTGACACCCAGCAGGGATTGGTGTGAAATTCCGGTTGTGGGCACATGACTTAAAACAGCAGCGCAACTCAACTTGACCGATAGGGTGCACTGGATCTCTGTTTTTCGTATCTTTTTTAATTCAGATAATCACATGACATTACACCGAGCTCCGGTATCAACTTTCAGAAACAATTTCTTGCCATTTCAGGAGGATCTGCGAATCTGCTTCATCGACAGGACGCTGTGGAGAGAGTCAATAATCTCAAGTTCCTGGGAACATATTTCTCAAAGCTGTCCTGGGAACAGCACATCAATGCAATCTCAAAGAAAGTTCATCAATGCCTCCACTTTCTCCGAATATTGAGGTACGTTGATGAAGGTTCCATTGAAATTTTACAAATGTACAGTAGAGAGCAGACTGACTTGTTGCATCACAGACTAATTCAGCAACTCAAATGCTCAGGAATGAAGGAGACCACAGAGAGTGGGAGGCATTTCCAGGTCTATCACAGGCACCAACTCCCCACCATCGAAGGGGTCTATAAATGGTACGGCCAATATCAAATAGATAGCCATCAAAGACCCACATCACCCTGGCCATGCTCTCATTTCGCTCCTATCATCAGGAAGAAGGTATATGAGCCTGAAAACCATGACCACCAGGTTTAAGAATAGCTTCTTCCCAGCAACCATCAGGGTCTTGAACACTACACAACACTAACCTCAGTAACTATAATCTTCTATGGACTGCACATTCAGTAAACACCAAGGACTTCGGTTTTTGCGCTATTATGGTTACCTATTATTACTTGGTAGATAAGAAAGCTGGAGAAACTCAGCGGGTGAGGCAGCATTTATGGAGCGAAGGAATAGGCGACTTTTCGGGTCGAGACCCTTCTTCAGACTGATGTTGGGGTGGAAAAAAGAAAGGAAGAGGCGGAGCCTATTCCTTCGCTCCATAGATGCTGTCCCACCCACTGAGTTTCTCCAGCTTTATTGTCTACCTTCAATTTTTCCAGCATCTGCAGTTCTTTCTTAAACATTTAGTATGACTTGGTAGTATTATAGATTACAGGCTGGTCAAGCTGCAACACATAAGAATTTAATTGTTCCTCTGTCAGTACATATATCAATTCAATGCTCCTGACTTGACAAAAGTAAACAATGGGTCACACTGGGTGCTGACAGGGGCAGCCAGTGGAGACAACAGACAGGAGCCACAACACCATTGCCAGTAGAGGCCACAGGGCCACTCGTGCTTGTACCATCTGCCTCCTCTACCTTCCCCAGTCCAGGTCCACCAACACCACTGACCATTGCAACCTCCCCAGCATGTTCATCTCCAAGATCATCCCTCATCCTTCTGGCTCAAAGGAATGAAGTCCTAGCCTGCTCAACCTCTCTATAGCTCAGGCCCTCGAGTCCTGGCAACATCCTCAGAAATTTGTACCCTTTCCCAACTTATTTTCTCGATACTCCGACTGATGAAAGCCAATGTACCGAAAGCCTTCTTGACCACCCCATCTACTTGTGACACCACTTTCAGGGAATATTCAAAGATATTATTATATTTTCTTAGAAAGAGACCATTGGCCCATCAAGTTGGCATTGAGAACAATTGCTTCCCCGACATTTCCCTATAACCTGTTCTCTTTCACGAGCTCTCTGCTCTACTGCCTCCCACTTACACACTGGGGCAAAGGACAGCGGCCAAATAACCTACTGACCAGCACATCTTTGGACTGTGGGGGGATCTGGAGCACACAATGGAAACTCATGGGGTTACGGGGAGAACATGCAAACTCTACATGGACAGCACAGGAGTATTGAACTGGGGTCTAGGCAGCAGCTCTACCTGCTCTATTTGGTGCAGTTCAGTGTGGGCAATAAACTCTGGCCTTGTTATTGGCAATCACATAACAAAAGTGACACAGCCCTCTTGACTGAGTTCTGGTAGAAAGCTGCGGAGCCTTGTCATTGCCACTGAGTGTCCATAATTTATTGCCACAAGCCATAAGCAGCAGTGATCCCAGAACCCCAACATTTTATTAATCACCGAGAGATTCACTGAGAATCCACTGAGAGCCTGTTCCCTTAACAAACAACCTTCTGCAGCCTAAATAAACCAGTTGTTCGGCCACTTTAAGAGCTTTTTTCTCTCAATGTTTTTCCACTTTGTAAAGCAATTTCCCATGTGAGATTATATAAAAGGCCTTGTGTATATTAAAGGTATTGCAATCCCTTCAACAACTTAATGTGACAGTATATCTTCAAAGAACTCTGGTAGTTTTCCTAAGCAAGATGTGCCATCTTTAAACTCATGTTAATTATTTCTTGCTTGGCTGCTTTTGAATAGAACTCACCATTAGAAAGCAAAACATTTGGTTTGTCAAGGTCATGAAAGGCATTGCTGTCTTTTCCTGCTAAGTCCCTCTGGCAAGTCATAACTGTCAGCCCTGTTGTATTAGGCTTTGGTCCAATAGCCGACTTTGAACTTATAACCCACTCAAGTTCTGTCTCATTTGTTTTCAAAGCTTTTTGTATGCAGACAGGTTGAGAGGCACCCAGAGTCTTTATCTGATCCTTTCCAAGCCAAGGCAACTCCCTCTGATGACACTGGCCCTTCTTCTTCTTCTTCTTCTTCTTCTTCTTCTTCTTCTTCTTCTTGCATATGGCGTGCGCAGCCTAAAGTTGTAGGACAACCTGTTCTAATTGATCTTATTTGATTGTGCACGCCATAAAAGATAAAACACTGGCATCTCCCCGAAGTTCCAGTGGTTGGAGTCAGACCACATACTGAATAAGATGGTTGTGATTGGTTAGAGGTTAATCATCCCAACCTTAAGATATTACTGCAGAAATTCCTCTGGTCAGAATCTTGAGTCCAGCGATCTTCAGCTGCTTCATCAATTACCTTCCTTTCATACTAAGGAAAGAAGTGAGGTTAGAGTGATAGTCCTCAACATCGGCAGCTCTCACTGGGGGTGGCATCAGGGGTCCTTGTGAACCAAATTCAAGGGCCAATCAGCAGAAACATCCCGATGGTTAGAGTCAGATTTCACACAAATGAAGATGGCTGTGGGTTATTGAGAGTTCAATCTTTCCCAAACAGGACCACTGCAGGTGTTCCTCACAGCAAGTTTCTGGCCCCAAATATCTTCATTAGTTTCTCAAAGTCCTTCCCACAGTCATGAAATCAGAAATGGCAATGTTCATTGACAGTTGGGCAATATTGAATTTTATTTATGACTCTCCTCAGCAGATGAAACAGTCCAGCATGCTGCAAGATGTAGACACAATTCAATTCTGGTGACAAATTACGTAACATTCACACCACAAAAGTGCCATACAATGGCCATCTCTTACAGGAGAAAATCTAACCATAAATGTTCCTCCTAACGAGTGCATAATAGAATAGATACCTTAAATTCCAAATCAGATGCAAACACTAGATCTATTTATTCAATGTCATGCAGACAAGTGAGCAGTGTTTAATGCAAAAAGAACATTTCAGGAACCATCCAAGTACAAAGGAATTTCTTCTGTGTTATCCCACAACATAAGATTGATCCTCAAGGCAAGATCACTCACTTCTATCATGAATAGTTCCATATCCCAGTTGGGAAATGAAAACTGACTGGCATAATCAGCCTTAACAACAACATTGAATGCTAAATGAATCAACAGACATTGGAACCACATTTCATTCCACAACACTGAATTACAGAAATCCATATGGAGTTTGATATCTGCTCTCGTGTTGATGTGCCCAAAAGGCTAATTGACAGCAGTAATATGTCCACATGATCTAGTTTCCACGTGACTCGTATTGATATTGACAGGTAATTGTTATTTATGCAGCGTGGAAGGCTCAGAGAAGAGGGAACAGTGCCAAGACTCTGGTGAGAGAAGCAACCGAGTTTCTTTGTGAGGGACATACTACAGTAGCTGGCAGTAAATACTGGGTTATGGGTTGAGTGAGATTGATAGGCAAAAACCAGCTAAGTGTCCAGACTGAGACAGTAACACCCTTTCTTGGGGAAATATTTATGTAAAATCATCAGCAGACTTGAGAATCTTCACAATCCATCTAGTAACAATGTTACAAAATTTTGAGATTTTAAAAATCAAGTCTGCAATTTATCCCATCAGATAAAGCATAAAAAGAAGTTTAATTTGACACCTAATTCACTTTCATATCTTCAGTATTAAAAACGTTATGGGCGTTTTCATACTCGGAAATTAGTGTCTTGTTCCCCATTGCCTTTCCATTGACAACTCAAAGGCTGAGATCTAGGACAGTCAAAAGACCATAACTTTCTTAAAAATTAAGAGAACTCAATGACATTTTCAGTTATTATTGATTGAAACATTCTGAAACAAATATGAAACAATCTTACTTGGATGACCTGAAATTAAAGCATATAATTAGTTAGTTACCTAATTGTAGCTATTACAAAATTCAATTACTAGATCTAAACATCTATCCATTTCTTAAGAAAAGATAAACATGTTTAAATTGCCTAAGTGTCCAAATAACATTCACACAATAATTCACAATATAACATGATTTTTAAATTTCATTTTCATGAATTTATAGGCCAAATGGAAAGAATTTAGTGTTTAATTCCTGTAAATTAATGGCCATTTAAATCAACTTGCGAGTGGGTTTTAGTGGAATGCGGTGGATTGGAATGTTGCAGTTTGCGGTGAATTTAACCCACAGTCGACAGGAAAAATAATACTATATATTTTTTGTCCCCATTTCGCTACATGAAAATTTGATTAAATGCTTCCTAAGAATCACATTTTTATTGTAAAAATAAACTGTGTACCTTCTTTTCTCCCCTAGGTAAAATCCTTCCTGTTGTCGGCGCTCACGGCTTTAGAAGATGATTTTTAAATTACTCTAGCTAATAAATGATCTAGTGTAGTTTAAAAATACCCTCATAAAACAAACGTCAGAGCGATTTCTCTTTAGCGACGAAATCCCCTGAGATGGATCGACTTGAACTGTCTGGAGAAAAACGGCATTTTAAACCCGCCCCCCTCTGAAAGGCGCCAAAGTCGCACAAACGGGGAGTGGCAGAACTGCAGCACCGCTAAAGGTAAGTATTGTAACATACCTACATCGAGGCAGACTGATCAGACTCAAACTCTTCTTTCATATTTAATAGTGCTCATAACTTTCTAGCTTCCCAAATGTAGTGTTCATCTCTCCTGAATCTGGATGTATGACCTTGTCTGATTTCCCAGGCTCTCTCTATTCAGTGCACTATCTTTATGTGCATGACTTTACTTCTCGATCCATATGCAAGCTGATCAGAATTCAATATGTTGCAGCTCAGTGTTGGGGGAAATTGGATATTGGTGTCTAATTAATAAACTCTCTTCTTGTCACTTCTCTCCTGTTCATCAATACCCATTCTTTTCATCAGATGAGACCAGTACAGTTTTATCTGTGAATGTCCCCTTCAAAAATATTAATTGTGGGAAGAGCTGAGTCAGTCAGACTTTCGATGTTTACTCCATTATTTTGTGCATTGTGCACAGCACTGTCATGTTCTGTTTAACATGGATTCGGTAGATAGGTAATGATGGTGCAGATTATCACTGCTGCCATTGTCAATAAATCACCCACTCGCAAAATCCAATCTAATAACATTCAATGTCAACAGACGAGATGAACCAACAGCACGGGCATATTTTCTTATGTATAATACTTGACAAAGAAGTGTATTTTCACCAGTACTACAGCCTTGAAAAAGCTTTCAAGATGGCAAAGATACAGCCGTCAGGTTTCTTGTCTGATGTAAAAGCACTGTTAGGTATATCTCCAATTAAATTCTTGCCTGTAACAGCATTGCAGGCAAAAAAGAAAACCCAGCCTCTCTTAGAATGTGTGGATATTATAGGGAGTTTGGCCAAACCAATATCAGCTAATTGGATCCAGTTGGTACCAATGATGCTGGGGTTTGCTCTCTCCTGGCCTGTCAACCAGAGATAGGGATCAGAGCAGCATCCATGCGAGGGGCTACTGCCCCCCCTCCCCCACAACGATCCCTGTGGACTTGTGAAAACATTTCAGTACTAGGGATTTCTTCCTGTTAGTTTCTGGCCATTTTCTGTTCACATTACCTGCAGCAATTGTCCAGTTAGTTAATTAAATATCTCTAAAAGCAAACAATGTATACAATTCTCCATTTAAATTTCTTCTTCCATAGCGGGAGCAACCAGTGTGATCTAAGCCGCATTCTACACCGGTGTGGATGACACTAGGGATGACACTAAGTTCAGCAGTGACCACACTGACACATGTAGTAGGGTGAAGTCACATGATGTAGTTTAGTTACAGTGGTAAGAAAGTCCATGACCACATGGGGCACTGTCCCTTGCTGTCAGGGCTCATGTGAAGTGGTGCTGGCCGTCTCAGGCTTGTCCCAGCAGCTCAGTCCCGGTCTTTGAAGGAAGTGGCACGGTGATCTCAGGCTTCTCCCCTACAGTTCACCCTTGCCTTGATAGGAAGTGCTGGCTGTCTCAGGTTTCCTCTGGCAGCTCAGCTTTTTAGCTTTAAAAGGCAGAGCTGGAAGACTCCGAGTTATCCTGGAGGATGGGGGA
Organism: Raja brachyura; assembly: GCA_963514005.1. Next base: position 26,401,150 of record OY740796.1, on the reverse strand, counting down.
GAGGGGGAGGTGGGTCATTCCCTCACGGTCCCGGGGCAGCGCTCCCGCCCTTCCAGTCGCCGTGCTTCACGCACACAACCCCAGCTCCACCCCTCTCTCTCCCTGGGGAGAGGTGGTGAACAATACAGGGAGGGCCGGGCTGGGGGTTGGAGCAACGTTTACCAACCACGGCGTCAGCTTACACCCGTTCGCCCGGACCCCGGCATCCGCTCCTGCCGCCGGCCCTCTCCCTCCCATCCCTTCTTCTCTCCCTCCCTTTTCTCCTTTCCCTCCCTCCTTCCTCTCTCTCTTTTCCCTTCTCTCCTTCCCTCCCTCCCTTCTTTCTCTCCTTCCCTCCCTCCCTTCTTTCTCTACTTCCCTCACTCCCTTCTCTCCTTCCTCCCTTCTCTCCCTCCCTCCCTACTCTCCTTCCCTCTCACATGCACACACATCACACACAAACAACTGACAGACACACAACTAAGACACACACGCATGCACACACACACACAGTTAAGTTAGGATGGGGTAGAAGCCCAAAGGTTAAGATGGGGCTGAAGCCCAAAATGTAATGCCTGGACTGTTTTTTCGCCAATAGTTATTGGTTTTCCAGGATCTAGTTAATTATATATCTTTTTTCATTTCACTGTCACTAAAATATGTGGGAATGTAACTATGTACTTTTCAGAGGTGATCTACACATTTTGTTTGTTACTTGTAGGCTTACATGTATGCAATTTTATATTAAAATGTAGCTTAGGTCTGTTTAGCGCACATTTTGATTACTTTCCATTCTACCATAGAGATATAAAGTCTATAATAGACTTTATTTATATTTCTATGATTCTACAGACCTTGGCTGGGAACCTGGGGCTCTAAGATTGTTCCCATTTGGGCCCCGCACCTCCTAAGGCCGGCCCTGATTGAGAAGGATTCCCTGCAACATTCTCTGAAAGCATCACTCTCTACCTCGCTATTCTGAAGAACAATTAGATCACAAACCTGCTTACCGATTTTCAGAAGCCGATTTCTTACCCTTGCTGCTTCTGACCATATTTACTCCACTGCCTTCAGTTTTCTAACCAGCCTTTTCTGTGAGATTTGAAGATACTTCCTGAAAATACATGCCTCTGAGATTTATTGTTTTAATCTCAACAAAAAAAGAACAGGCGAGTTCATGAAATACCACTTGCCTTTAATGCCTCTGCCAGTTCTCCTATCAAATTGAAAAGCAATGATTATTTTTTCCCCAGATTAAATGTATTTTTACATCGCAGCGAGTTTGAACAGACCTGTCTGTTCTTGCTGTGTACCTTGTTCCTCTTCTTTTTCAGCAGCGTGTCTCTAACCATTCACCAGTCCTCTGGCTTCCTATCTAGTGGCTATTTGGATTTGAGAACCAGAGGACATAGGTTTAAGATGAGCTGGGAAAGATTTAATAGGGACCTGAGGGATAATCTTTTTACATAAAGGATAGTGAGTGTATGGAAGGAACTGCCGGAGGTAGCTGAGGCAGGTACTATTGCAACATTAAAGAAACATTTAGATAGGTAATGGATTGGATAGGTTTAGAGGTACACTAGATGACCCGTGGACCCATTGGGTTGTGACGCCAGTCAAATATAACCCGCTCAGTTATTTCAAATTCCGTCAACTGCGCATGCGCGGATACCGAACCCGGCAACCCTCCCCAACTGCGCAGGTGCGGCTGATGGGTCCGGCAAGTGGGAGCGCATTGCGCAGGTGCGCCACCCCTGGGCCTGGCAACCCTCGTGGACCGGTTGGGTCCCCGGGATGACGACAGTCAAGTAAACTGCACACGTGTGGACACGGGCAAGCCTTCCCCAACTGCGCACGCACGGATGCCGGGCCCGGCAATGACCCTATGACATAGGGTGATTGTAGCTGGTCTTCTGCTATTTTTAATGTACCTTCTTGCAGCAAACCACAATCTATCCAACAGGATCATATAATGAACCAATATTAATCACAGGTCTTTCTATCCCTCCTACATTGAATATCCTCTCATCCATCAGGGTGGTGCGGAAGGCATTTAGAACACTTGCCTTCATTGTTTCAGGCATTGAGCACAGGAGCTGGGACATCATGATGCAGCTACACAAACACGTTGGTGAGACTACACTTGGAGTACTGTGTGCAATTCTGGCTGTGCAGCTCCAGGAAGGATATTATTAAGCTGGGAACAGTCTAGAAAAGACACAAAGATGTTGCCAGGAATTGAGTGCTTGAGTTATAAGGGCCCTGTCCCACGATGCAAGTTTACCCAAGAGCTCTCCCGAGTTAAAAAAAAAAAATCAAACTCGTGGTAAGTAGGTAGAATGTACGTAGCAGGTACTTCGGAGCATGTGGATGTCTCGTAGCGGCTCGTAATGCTAACAGCAGTTATTCGGGAAATGCGGAAACTCGTGAAGTTTTTTCAACAGTGTGAAAAATTTCCAAGCGTAAAAAAATACTCATGATGAAGTACCACGAGTTTGATTTTTTTTAAATGAGAGAGCTCTTGGGTAAACTCGCATCGTGGGACAGGGGCTTAAGGAGAGGCTGAATAGGCTGGGACATTTTTCTCTGGAGTATAGGAGGCTCCAAACTTATAGAGTTTTTTAAAATCATGGGGGGCAAAGGTAAGATGGATGATCACAGTTTGTTTCCCAGGGTAGGAGAATCAAAAATTAGAGGGCATCAGCTTAAGATCAAAGAGGAAAATATTTAGAGGACTGAAGAGCATCTTTTTCACACGAGGGAGGTGTGCTGCAGAGGTGGGTATAATTGCAACATTTGCAACATTAAAAAGCATTTGGTCAGAAAAAGGGATGAGACAAATTTAGATAAATTATGACCATGTTGGTTGGCTTGAACAAATTGGTCTATAGGGGCCTGTTTCTGTGCTGTATGTCTCAGCATCATCACCATTGCCACACTTGTAACAGAGATTTTGCCAACATCATCCTTGGTAAGTGAGAATATCAAGTATTGGTAAATTCTGAAGAAGGGTCCCGAATGGAAACGTCACCCATCCATGTTCGCCAGAGAAGCTGCCTAACCCGTTGTGTTACTCCAGCACTTTGTGTCTTTTACTGTAAACCAGCATCTGCAGTTCCTTGTTTCTACATTGGTAGTTTCACTCTTGCTCTTTACTCACCACCACTTTGGACTCTAATCAGCATCAGTTCTCCTCATATTGCCTGCTTCCTTTTTTCTTGCCCATCTTAATCCTTTTCTGTTAGCCTTTGGTTTCAGATCTGGGTGTTGGTGGCAAGACCATTACCTTTTGCACAATGTGAAGATAGTGGTGAGCTGCCTTCTTGAACCCTGGTCCTACTGGTGAAGATGTTCTCATAGTGCCATTATAGGAAGGAGTTCCATTTTCAGACCAAATGATGATGAAGGACCTCTTGCTACTGTCTTGCTGAATGTCGTTAGTTGTTGCTGCATGCAAGCATGGGCTTCCATTTAGCTCTGGAAGCAGCTTTGGGGTCTGTGGGCATTCCTCAAAGATGATCAGAAGTTATTTCAAACTTGGCTGATGATTAATAACCTTAAAGTGAACACCAAGTCACCAACAGACGTTTGGTGGAGTGAGTCATTACCAAACTAAACGCTTGCTTAAGCATTCCTGGGGATGTTTTTACACTTACAGACTGGGATGGCTGAAGGACTCCTGATCCTTGTTTAGTACTGCCGCAGTGAAGTTTGGGTTAGCCAAGAAAACAAAATGAAAATCTCAGATCTCTTGGAGTTAGGGAATGTATGGATAGGGAAAAGAGAGGCAGATGTTCCAGCTGTTCAATGTGCTGCCAGAGCTGGATGCAAGCAATGTAACACCCTGACTCCCACATGACCTCTTCCCCTACCAACTATGGACTTGCTGATATAAAGGCATCCTGCAAACATCAAGCTGAAGTAGGGTCTCGACCCAAAACGTCACCCATTCCTTCTCTCCAGAAATGCTGCCTGTCCCGCTGGGTTACTCCAACATTTTGTGTCTATATCCTGCAAACAACATTGAACATGCGTCTCCATCAACTCACAGCTTTCTATTTGTCACCGTGAATTAGGAACTCCTGAAGTAGACTTGCTCTTCTGTCGTGTACAAGACCGGCGAAGTTGCCACATAAAGGTTCTGAGTAGGTATGACTAATGGAATTGCTAATTCAGGACTTCCGGCTAAATCTTTAGTGCCTTAGATGGTATAATTTGGGATCATATAGCTTTTGCACCATGCAGGGCTGCCAGAGAATTTTCATATCACCAATTGGGAGCCAATTCATCTGAAAATGTTTTTAAATGTACCCGCAGGAACTGAGTAACTGGGAATTACGACCTATGTGTTAAAATTTCTTAACTGATTTCTTGACATTGCAAATATCAAATTTAATTAATGAAAGCTAATAAAAATCACACAAAGAGACTTACCGGTATCTTTATTAGACAGGATAATATCCCTGGTAGCTTAAAGACAGCTATTTTAAGGATCCTGTCAGCAATGTCCCATTTTCTTATGTTAACTACATAGGAAATAGATAAATATTGTGAATATCTGCAATCAATTACAAAATGTGATTTCTATATAAAATGTAATTGAAAATGCAAGGACATACTAATGCATTTGCAATCACCATTCCAGAAATGTACTCCCGCACCGAGATTTTATATCAGGATGCAGTTCCAAGTCAAGAACATTTGGATGGAATACTTGCTGGATCTCTGGAAAGGCTTCCGCTATAAATGGGAGCAAGAGGCCACTGATACTTTTCAAAAGATTCTAGTATTTTATGAGATCTGGCTTTTGAATGTACTTGTGAGATTCTGGATTATGTACATGCATAAGGTGGCTCTTTGGGAATGGGAAATTAGCTTTGGATCAATATTTTGCGCCCTCATCCCTGCTGCCTGATTCATAAAATGTGCATTCGATTCCTAGCACAGAATGTTGAGTGAAGAGCTCGGTTGAATCCTTGGTGCATTTCTGAATCAATGCTTCGTGCTTAGATTTCAGGTTTCAGATGAGTTGTTATATTAGGGCTCTATCTGCCCACTCAGTTATTTCACCATCCAAAAGGCGCACAATGAAGGCAATCACTCAAACTGTAAGTACTTATTCCCCACAGTGACCCTTGCCATCATCTGTTGCCAGGTGCGACTTTCAATCACACTGCAATATACGGCTATGACCCTGATACTTTCAATTATTAGATTTACCACACAAAATTGCAAAGGAAATCTGAAATAAAAGCAGAAAATGCTGAGGTACAGGACAAGGACATACTAATATTTCAGGTGGAAACACCACATAGAATCAATTGCCCTGAATTAGAACATTCAGATACACACAAGCAGTTTAGATATTTCCGCAAATAAGATTAGCATAGATAAGTGTGCTTATCTATTAAAGCAAGAATTTAATTGTCCTATCTGGGACACATGACAATTAAAACTCTCTTGACTCTTGCATTATAGTTGATAGGCTTCACAATTGGCATGGCCTATGGAGAGTGGCCCATTTCTCAACTGTAAGATTCTATGATATCCTCTGGGCCATGAACAGGGAGCACGTTGGGCAGGTAACAACTTCTGTATTAATATTTGAATCCAAAAAATGCTTCTGTGGAAATTCTTGAATTAATATTTTTTCATAAATCATGATTCTTGAATGAATATTTTTGCATAAATCATTTAGCACAAATGAGTTAAATTCCAGTGCTTCAATTCCTCTAAATCTTTCCGATCCATGTACCTGTCCAATTGTCCCTTAAAGGTTGTTATTGTAGCTGCATCTACCACTTTCTGGCAAGTTATTCCATATACGTATCTCCCTCTTTGTGAAAACTGTCTCAGGTTCCTAAATCTTTCCCTTTTCACCTTAAACCTACAGTATGCCTTTTGGCTCTTGATTTCCCAACCTGGGAAAAGACTATGCATCACCCAATCTATGTCCTTCTTGATTTTACACACTGATATAAGATCTCCCCTCGGTCTCCTATGCACCAAGGAATAAAGTCCTGCCCTGGGTACACAAAAGGCTGGAGAAACTCAGCGGGTTTCTCCAGCCTTTTGTGTACCCTCGATTCTCCAGCATCTACAGTTTCTTCTTTAACACAAAGTCCTGCCCTGGTTTGACTGAGGAGTGATCCAATAACAATCGCATCATGATAATGTGCAACGAACATTAATTGGTGGAGCAATTAATGGTGTGAAATAGGGGACCTATGAGCAGTGTGGCAGCATGCGCACGTTGCTTCGGGCAGGATCAAGGCACAACGAGCAATGTGAAAGTACTCTAAAGATGCAAAGTTTCGTGTTGTTTTGTCTTCATAGTGCATGAGATGAGCAATGCTGATTTGGAGCTACTTACTCAAAACCCCAGAGCCACTATTGATCCTGCATGGCCAATGTATTTTGGAGGGTGGCTGTGGGTTGCCCGTGGAAGGATGGATTGCAGATCTTCCCAGGTGCACATGCCATCATCCTGAAACACTCCAGCTGCCAAGCATTCTCAAAATGCCTACTGCTCCATCAAGAACCTTGGCACCACCTGCAATTGTTGAGGAAGTGGCTTTACAATTTTAGCTTGTGGAAAAAAGCCTCTGGAGCAAAAGATTTAGTGGTCAGCTTTTCTTTGTATTTAATTAGGTGAGAGACTGTGCCCGCTCTCTTGTGGCACATCACCTCATACTGGCACTGTCAGATTATCTGTCCTGGGCCCAGCATATAAATATATTCACGAAGAAGGCATACCAGAACTTCTACTTTCTTAAAGACTTTTGACGTGTAACCAAATACCCTAACACTCTTCAATAGATGCATTGTAGAAAGTATCCTCACTGGTTGCATCATGGCCTGGAATGGCAACTCCAATGCACAGGAATGCAAGAGGCTGCAGAAAGTGTGTACTTAGCCTGGTCCACCATGGGAACAGTCCTCCCCACCATTGAAACCATCTACATGAGGAGCTGCCTCAAAAAGGCGGCATCTATCATTACCTTCCAGGCCATCCCTTCTTCTCGCTGTCACTGTTGGGCAGGATGTAAGGAAACCTGAAGTCCCAGTCATCAGGTTCAGGAACAGCAGCTTTTCGGCAACGGTCAGGTTTATAAATTGACCTGCATAACCTTAATCCTACCTACAACCACCATGGATTTGTTTTCCAATTGTGTTTGCCCCTAATGTCATGTTTTTTTGTAGTCATTTTCTTTTCACTGACTAGTATTTAATGTCATTATATATGTAATTCATGTATAATTTATATATTTGATTCTTGTCTATGACCCTGTGATACTGCTGCAAGCAAGGTTTTCATTGTACCTGTACATCACCATACTTGTGTATATGTCAATAATTCTGACTTGACTTCAGTCACATCTGCCACCTGCCATGGACCTCGGGATCTGGCCTCGACAGAGGAGCTGAGTTCCATGGGAATGACAGCAATGGCTGTCATAACTGCCAGCAAAAGGGCAGGTCACTGGCCCAGTCATCTCCTGCTGGAAACAAGTAGTCTTTGCAGTTTCAAAGAGCATGGGCCCTTTGTATAGCGAGACAGGTTAACATCCCTTGGGGCTTCGAGAATGCAGGCAGGAACCAGCCGATTGTTTCCCGAGCAGCGACAAAGACACTAACTTGGCACCCAGCTCAGTGTCCTAGGGTGAATATTTAACCAATGCATTTGAACTGATGCAGAGGTGACACCTTTGTTCTGCAGGCAGTCTCACTGCAGCCCAGAGTACCTGGTAGGAGCTCTGCCCACAGACCTGTGACCAAGCCATGGGGAACGTTTCCAGATCATTTGGTGGACTTAGTTGTGTTGTTCAGAGAAAACACTCAGAGGGCAGCCCTTCCCCCTGGTATCCTCTGCGAAAGAGCACCAGCTGACTTTGAAGACGTAAAAGACTACAGATGATGGAATCTGGAACAAAAAAAACAGAAAGCTGGAAGAACTGCGCATCATCACATCTCCATCTGGTTCCACCTATCACCTACCAGCCTCTGTCCCGGCCCCCACCCCCGCTCCCCCTTGTATTGCTGTATACAGGTCATATTTTCTCTTCTCTCTCAGCCTTGATGCCAGGGTCTCAACCTGAGACGTCAACAACTCTTGTGCCCCTCATCCTCACCCAATAAGCACGGCAACTACAGCTTTTTCCCAGGCTTCATGGAAACGCGACAGAGCTCCCTGTAGAGTTAGCTCACCTTATTTAAAGGAAACGATTAAGGAATCCTTTCATTAAAACCTGGTAGGGTTTGGAAGGGGCAGTGGGTGGTGCTCTCTTCCTCTTCAGATGAGTTTTTTTGTGTGTTGTTTGCAGATTGTGCAGGGTGCCCAGTGTGAAGTGAAAATGAACATCACTGATACCTACTTTGGATCCCAGCATTACTCCACTCCAGTGAGTGGTGCAATGTCCATCGGGTTAGGAATAATATCACGTTCTCAGGGACTAGGGAAGCTGCTTGATTAGGATCCAGAGGTTGGCTGACTGTTTTTTCTCTCTGCCATCCAATCTTATCCACTGTATTCATTGCTCCCAATATGGCCTCCATTACATCGACAGGACCAAGTGCAGACTAGGCGATCATTTCTCCGACACTTATGCTCTGCCACCAAAGGGCCACTGGAGCATTGTTAACTTACAACTCAATGGAATGCACATTGAATTCTCCAATTTCAAGTAACTCCCCCCTTTTTCTCACCTTCCCACGTCGCCCTTGTCCTGTGCACATCTTTCTTACCACTACCCCCACAACCCTTATCCCTCCTCCACCTTTTCCATCCACACCTCTCCTACCCCGCCCTACCCTGCGTCCCCATTTCCCTTCCCCCTACCCGTGTTGCGTTCTATCCATCATCCCTTCCTCTGGTTCCACATTTCACTTCTCTGACCTTCCTTTCTTATCAGGTTAAACCATCTGCACCCTTTTGTCTTCCCCACTCATCACCTCCAGCCTTGGTTCCTATCCCTATCATACTGTCCCTCACCTACCCTTTTGTCAATTAACCTCTCCTTCCCTTGATCCACCTGTCACTTGCTATTTCTTGCACCCCTTCCCTTCACCTCTCTCCACCAGCTATCTCCCCTCTATTCTATTAGTCTGAAGAAGGGGCCTGTCCTGAAATGTCATTTGTCTATTTCCCTAACAGATGCCACCTGGTCCACTGAGTTCCTCTAGCAGTTTGCTTTTTGCTCATTCATCTATCACTTCAGGTGATGAGCAGCCTGAGCTATCACTGCTGCATTTAACCATCACACTGAAGAAGGGTCTCGACCTGAAACGTCGCCTATCTCCTTTGCTCCTTAGATGCTGCTGCACCCGCTGAGTTTCTCCAGCCTTTTGTGTACACACATACACACATCTGGCTTGGCTGATGTAAACAAAGGAGGCATTGTTTTCACAAGCTTATTATGGGATCAAGTTGCGAGGTGCACCCTGGCAACAGGATGAAGCAGTTTAATTGATTTTAACCGCAATAGCGTTGCAGTTAAATAGTGCTAAATACAATAGGTTTCGATTTGCTCTTGCCATGCATCTCCAGCCTGAACCAACACTTTAATGGTTTAAAGCTTTCTATCGATAAAACAAATCAATACGCTCTTGATCGTACTTAGTATTCCCAGTACAAACCCTTCAGATGAAATGCTGGGCCTGACTGGGCACTGTAATTATATAGCAGCGTTTGCAATAGATTGTACCTGAGAACCTAAAATCAAATCAAGCACACAAAGAATATTATCTAACACCTCACTTGGAGAGGAAAAGCAAGAGGCTGGGTGTGTTGATTTGATGAGGGATACTGCACATTTCAATTGAGCTATCCTCGCAACTCAAATATCAAAGGAGTCACGTTAAGTAATGTTAAATACAACTCTTACAAAGGAAAACTCCCACGGCCAGCTATTTATTCCCCTCCAGGACTCCAGAATGGCTCCAATTCTTCCTGTTCAGCATGGCCTGGGGTGCACACACAATTACTGTCTGGCATTTCACAGGTCTTGCTCTCATTAAGCTGCCACAACTGCAGAGCTGCTGCACTCAAACCCAAAGAGCAGCCTGCATGGATTGCAAACCAATATGGTCAACCAATACACTCCCAGTAAGACGTTGTATTGTGACTGCGAACCCACAACCAGTTCCAGGCACACGTTCTCCGGTACTGTCCAATCCAATCCTACCAATATCCATGAACCAACCTCCTAATGTGGCTTAGTGATTCTGAAATGAACTTTTCTCTGTCAGTCATGTGAAGGCTGCCTGTGATATTAAGAACAGAGTAACTGAGGAGCTTCAGTTTAGGAAGTCTGTTCTTGATTCAAACTAATTTTAAATCTGCAATACTTAAAAAACGGGGCATGTAGGGAACTATAGAGACTATATCTCATACAATCAGAAATGATCTCCATAGTACAGAGTTAACTGCAACAAAGTGAATGGCACTAAGGTATTTAATCCGGCTGTTAAATTCATTGGATAGCAAGATAAATAGAACAATGAGCCAGTCCTCAGGAAGGTAATCTGATTCAGAAATATGTGAATGTCTTTCTCTTCTAGTATTCCCTGCTGGATCGGTGTTTCTGGACAGATAAAAGTTAGCCATGTCTGGGAAACAAGATTAGGAATGTTTCAGAAAACAAAACTGCTGGAGGAGGTCAGCGGGTCTAGCGGCGTCTGTGGAGGGAAAGGAACTGGTGATGATTTGGGTGGAACCACTGCATCAGAACAGAGAGTGGAGAGAGGAGATAGTCAGTTATAAAGACGTGAGAGACAGGGTGAGGCAGTACAGTAGGTAACACCTGGGTCACAGGATGAGGGGCAGATGAAACCAGATGGGGAAGGGGGGAGTTTAGAAATAGAGGCTGGCAGGCAATAGTGTAGCCTGGTGGGGGAGGTTATGGAAAAAGTGAACCAAGGGAGACCTTAGTAGATAGGTGTGGGTGGTGGGCAGATGGAACCAGGTGGGAGAGGGCAACAGGTTTCAACAACAAAATGGGGGTGGGGAAGATGCAACGAAGGAGAGGGACATTGGTTGGACTACTTGGTATGGGAAAGGAATACAAGGAGAGAGAATTTCCTGAAATTGGAAAATTCAGTGTTCATACAATTGTAGACTACCTAAGTGGTCTAGGCTGAGGAGGGACATGTCAGCGTGGGAATGGGAAGGAGAGGTGAAATGAAACAGGCAGGTATAAGAACAATGTTTAAAACACATTGAGACAGATTCTTGTCCAGGAAAGGTTTTGAGAGATATCGGCCAAACATAGGCAAATGGGATTACCGTAGATGGGTACCTTGGTTGAATGAGTTGCTGGAAAATAGGAAAGGAAGCAAGTCATCCTCAATCTCAAAAAGCTGTCAGAGAGGTTTGAGCCAGACGGGGAGTAATTAACAGGATCACCTCGTTAAATAATCAGCTGAGTTTATTTTCAATTGTTATCAATTATCTGGTAAAGTATTTAGAAGTGTTGTTAATAATCTTATATTTATTCTTCTGTAATAAATAAGTAATTTATTTTTGTAATAATGATAGGGTCAATTGATATTTTCCAGGACCTGGGACTACAACAGACCAAAGTAAAGACAACATTTTTGTGAACATGCAAGCGAAGATAAATCTGGAATATATCCCAATGAGGTTGCTTTATGCACAGCTATTTGAGGCATGCTGGAACTCAAAGACCCCGGAGAGTAATTAAATGTACTCTGTTCTAACAACATTGAAACAACTTAATTATTCAGCACGGCAACACTTGCCATTTCTGTCCCCCCAGGTATGGTAATCCATTGCGATCCAATAGCTGGTGGTAGTTCATACATTTTCAGCAGATACTGTAGGTTGGAAATTGAAAAGAAAAACAAGAAAGGCAGAAGATGCTGAAATCAATAGCTTCAGATGGAATTTTCCAACAGAATCATTTACACAGAGTTTTAGAACAGAAGAACAGAATCATAGATTCACACAGCACAAGATCGGGCTCTTTCTGTCCATCTCGTCTATGTTGACTGCAATGCCAATTGGCACATATTCATGATTATCACAGTTTGAGAAATCCCCTGGGTACTGCCTTGCCCGCAAAACCTTGCATCTGTTGAGAAGAAGGAGATCTCTGGTTTAATATTGTTGCAAGAATCTAATTACTACTGGCCGAATGCTAAAGACCTGTGCAGACCAATTGGCTGATGTATTCAAGAACATATTCAATCTCTTGCTTCTGCAGTCTGAGGTTTCTACATGCTTCAAAAGGACATCTATCTTTCCGGTGCTCAGGAAGAACATGGTGTCCTGCCTCAATGACTATCATCCGGTAGCACTTACATCCACCTTAATGAAATCCTTCAAAAGGTTGATTATGGCATGAATCAAATCCTGCCTTCGACATGACCTGTATTAATGCATCTATTACAATAACAATTCAACAGCAGATGCTATCTCACTGGCTCTCCCCTTTGCCCAGGACTATTTGGATAACATGAACACATGCATCAAGGTGCTGTCATTGACTACAGCTTAGCCTACACAATCATAATCTTGAGTGGTATAAGAAAGCTCGCTATGATCTTTGCAAAGCCAACAAGAATGCCAAGCGACAATACTGGGACAAACTTGAGTCCCTGTATAATCAGCTGGATACCCTCAGACAGCAGCAAGGTCTGAATACTATAACTGGGTGTAAAGCGAAGTCAAGCAACATTGCTGGTGATAGTGCGGCCCTTCCTGATGATCAATGCATTCTATGCTCACTTTGAGCAGAAGGCCAATGGAGTGATGACACCCATCCCATCGGACTCGTGTGCCTCTTTCCTGGGTCACTGTTGCAGATGTTAGATTTGCCTTTCTGAGGATGAACCCATGGAAAGCAATTGGCCAGGATGGAGTCCCTGGCCGCATCCTTTAGAAACTGCGTGGACCAACGTGGGAGTGTTCACGAGCATCTTTAATCCCACCCTACTCCATTCAGAGGTAGCCACCTGCTTCAAGAAGAACACTGGCATCCTGATGCCAAAGAAATGCAAGCTCTCATGCCTTAATGACTACCATCCAGTGGCCTTGTCATCCACCATAATGAAGTGCTTTGAGAGGTTGGTTACGGAACGCATTAAATCCAGTCTACCAAGCAGCCTTGACCCACGGGAGCATGCTTACCGCCACAACATGTCCACAGCTGATACCATCTCCCTAGCCCTGCACTCATCCTTGGTACACCTGGATAAGAGAGATGGCAAAAGTTAGAAGCACCAGGAATAAGATTTGTAACAGGGACAAGGTACGTTACAGAGACATGGTAAAGGATAGTGACAAGGTCTGTCACCGGGACAAGGTGCAGCATAGGGACAAGGTACAAGATACGTCACAGTGACACGGTACGTCACAGAGAAAGTACATTACAGAAGAAGGGTCTCGACCCAAAACGTCACCTATTCCTTCGCTCCATAGATGCTGCTTCACCCGCTGAGTTTCTCCAGCATTTTTGTCTACCTTACAGAAACAAGGGATATCAGAGCGGATGCAACACTGAGATAAGGTTTGTCACTGAGACAAGATAGAGGAAAGTGACAAGGAAAAATCCAGAGAAGCATCCTGTCGATGAAGACAGGTTCATGAATCCTCAGCTTTCTCTGGGTCTTCCTAATGGCACCATTCAATCAGATGTTCGATCTCCTTCCTGTAATCTGACACAGCGTTATCCATTATTCGGTCAATAACGGTGGTATGGTGTGAAAATTTAAAGATGGCTTTAGAAAAAATTTAGGAGCTATGTCTGGCTACACAGTCGTGGGTATAGAGAGAGTAACCATATAACCATATAACAATTACAGCACGGAAACAGGCCTTTTCGGCCCTTCCAGTCCGTGCCAACCATTTATTTTCCCCTAGTCCCATCTACCTGCACTCAGACCATACCCCTCCATTCCCTTCCTGTCCACATACCTATCCACTTTACTTTTAAATGTTAAAATCGATCCTGCCTCCACCACTTCTGCTGGAAGATCATTCCACACAGCCACCACTCTCTGAGTAAAGAAGTTCCCCCTCATGTTACCCCTAAACTTCTGTCCCTTAATTCTCATGTCATGCCCTCTTGTTTGAATCTTCCCAACCCAAAACCTTATCCACGTCAACTCTGTCTATCCCTTTCATCATTTTAAAGACCTCAATCAAGTCCCCCCCTTAACCTTCTGCGCTCCAAAGAATAAAGACCTAACTTGTTCAACCTTTCTCTGTAACTTAGTTGCTGGAACCCAGGTAACATTCTAGTAAATCTCCTCTGTACTCTCTCTATTTTGTTGACATCCTTCCTATAATTAGGCGACCAAAATTGTACACCATACTCCAGAATTGGTCTCACCAATGCCTTGTACAATTTTAACATTACTTCCCTACTCCTATATTCAATGCTCTGATTTATAAAGGCCAGCACACCGAAAGCTTTCTTTACCACCCTATCTACATGCGATTCCACCTTCAGGGAACTATGCACAGTTATTCCTAGATCCCTCTTTTCCACAGCATTCCTCAATTCCCTACCATTTACCATGTACGTCCTATTTTGATTTGTCCTGCCAAGATGTAGCACCTCACACTTATCAGCATTAAACTCCATCTGCCATCTTTCAGCCCACTCTTCCAAATGGCCCAAATCTCTCTGTAGACTTTGAAAATCTACTTCATTATCCACAGCACCACCTAGTATCATCTGCATACTTACTTATCCAATTTTCCACCCCATCATCTAGATCATTGATGTACATGACAAACAACAGTGGACCCAACACAGATCCCTGAGGCACCCTACTGGTCACCGGCTTCCACCCTAACAAACAGCCATCCACCATTACTCTCTGACATCTCCCATTCAGCCACTGTTGAATCCATCTTGCTACTCCGCCATTAACACCCAAAGATTGAACCTTCTTAACCAACCTTCCATGGGGAACCTTGTCATAGGCCTTACTGAAATTCATATAGACAACATCCACTGCTTTATCCTCATCAATTTCCCTAGTAACCTCTTCAAAAATTCAAGAAGGTTTGTCAAACATGACCTTCCAGGCACAAACCCATGTTGACTGTTCTTGAGCAGACCCTGTTTATCCAGATGCTTATATATATTATCTCTAAGTATCCTTTCCATTAATTTGCCCAACTAACAGGTCTATAATTGCTAGGTTTATTCTTTGAACCCTTTTTAAACAATGGAACAACATGTGCAGTACGCCAATCCTCCGGCACTATTCCAGTTTCTAATGACATTTGAAATATTTCTGTCATAGCCCCTGCTATTTCTACACTAACTTCCCTCAATGTCCTAGGGAATATCCTGTCAGGACCTGGAAATTATCCACTTTTATATTTTTCAAAAGTGTCAGTACTTCCTCCTCTTTGAATCTCATAGTTTCCATAGCTACTCTACTTTTTTCCTTTACCTCACAGAGTTCAATATCCTTCTCCTTGGTGAATGCCGAAGAAAAGAAATTGTTCAATATCTCCCCCATCTCTTTTGGCTCTGCAGATAGCTGTCCATTCTGGCTCTCTAATGGTCCAATTTTATCCCTCATTATCCTTTTGCTATTAATATAGCTGAAGAAACCCTTTGGATTTACTTTCACCTTTCTTGCCAAAGCAACCTCATATCTTCTTTTAGCTTTTCTTATTTCTTTCTTAAGATTCGTTTTACATTCTTTATACTCATCTAGCACCTCATTTACTCCGTGCCTCCTATAATTATTGTAGATATCTCTCTTTTTTCGAACCAAGTGTCCAATTTCCCTTGAAAACCATGGCTCCTTCCGATTTTTACCATTTCCTTTCAACCGAACAGGAACATAAAGATTATGTACTCTTACAATTTCCCTTTTAAATGTCCTCCATTTCTCTTCTACATCCTTCCCATAAAACAAAATGTCCCAATTCACTCCTTTTAAATCATTACGCATTCCCTCAAAGTTAGCCTTTCCCCAATCAAAAATCTCAACCCTAGGTCCAGTTCTGACTCTCTCCATAATTATATTGAAAGTAATGGTATTGTGATCACTGGTCCCGAAGTGCTCACCAACGCATACCTCCATCACCTGACCTGCCTCATTTCCTAACAGGAGGTCCAACACTGCCCCTTCTCTGGTCGATACCTCTATGTATTGCTGCAAAAAACTGTCCTGCACACATTTAACAAACTCCAAACCATCCAGACCATTTACAGAATGTGTTTCCCAGTTTATTTTTGGAAAATTGAAATCTCCCACAATCACTACCTTGTGCTTACTACTAATATCTGCTATCTCCTCACAAATTAGCTCTTCCAATCCTCGCTCCCCATTTGGCGGTCTATAATACACCCCTAAAAGTGTTGCTACACCGTTCCCACTTCTCAGTTCCACCCAAATAGCCTCCCTAGACGAGCCCTCTAATCTATCCTGCCAAAGCACTGCTGTAATATCTTCTCTGACAAGCAATGCAACCCCTCCACCTCTGGTCCCTCCAATTCTATCACACCTGAAGCAACAAAATCCTGGATTATTTAGTTTCCAATCACAACCCTCCCGCAACCATGTTACACTGATTGCCAGAACATCATATTTCCAGGTGTCAATCCAGGCTCTAAGTTCATCCACCTTTCTTACAATGCTCCTAGCATTAAAATATACACATTTTAGAAACCCACCATCCCTTATTCTCTGTTTATTATCTTTTTCCTCTTTCTTGCCTACATTTTGGGTCCGAGTGCTTACCTTCTCTGCCTCTTGCCCCTCACCCTGTCCCCTAGCCCCCTCTACCCGAGTCCCTCCCCCCAGCCTTTCTAGTTTAAAGTCTCCTTTGTAAATCTCCCCGCCAGGATATTGGTTCCCCTCGGGTTCAAGTGCAACCTGTCCTTTTTATACAGATCATGCCTTCCCCAAAAGAGGTCCCAGTGATCAAGAAACTTGAATCCCTGCCCACTGCACCAGTCCCTCAACCACGCATTTATCCTCCACCTCATTCCATTCCTACTCTCACTGTCACGTGGCACAGGCAGTAATCCTGAAATTGTTACTCTTTTGGTCCTTCTCCTTAACTTTCCCCCCAACTCCCGAAATTCTCTTTTCAGGACCTCTTCTCTTTTTCTGCCTATGTCATTGGTACCAATGTGTACCAAACATCAGGCTCCTCTCCCTCCCTTTTCAGAATCTTTTCGACACGTTCTGACACATCCGAGACCCTGGCACCAGGGAGGCAAACTACCATCCGGGTCTCCCGACTGCATCCACAGAATCGCCAATCTGACCCCCTAACTATGGAGTCCCCATTACAATTTCCCTCCTCTTTTTGCTACCCTTCTGAGCATCAGGGCCGTTCTCTGTGCCAGAGGCCCGGCTGCTGTTGCTGCCCCCAAGTAGGCTGTCCGCTCGAATTGAACTCAAACATGAATACCTATTTTCCAGGTGTACAGCCACCGGGGTACTCTCTAGTCCATGCCTCTGTCCCTTGCCCTTCCTAACAGTGACCCACTTGTCTGCCTCCCGTGGTCTGGGAGTGACCACCTCCCTGTAACTCCTCTCTATGACCTCCTCATTCTCCCTGACCAGACGGAGGTCCTCGAGCTGTTGCTCCAGGTTCCTAACACAGTCCTTTAGGAGCCCCATCTCGACACACCTGGCGCAGATGTGGACGTCTGGAGGGCTATCAGCTTCCTTGACCTCCCACATCTGACATCCACAACAGTACACTGCCTTGGCCTTCATACTCCCCCCTTACACAGAATACAATCTCAACACAATACAAAGTACACAACAAACTGCTGGAATCTGACTGCCAATCAGCTGCTTACCCTAGTCCACTTCCCACCAATCAGCGGCTTCCTCAAAAAAAAACCACTTCTCCGAATGGAATATTATGGATTTTGGCAAACAAGCCCCGCGCTGGATTTATATCCTTACTGGTCGGGTGTCACTCCTCCCCCTCCTCCTCTTCCAACGGCTCCTGTGGACCTCTGCGAGTAGAGCAGGGGATTAAACACAGTCTGTGGAGGTGTCCCTGCACTGACAGTTATCCAAGAGGAAGTATTGTTTCTATGTTGTACAAATCGTGGTCTGCCAATGATAAAAGTCGATGATCCAATTACATAGGGATCAGCAGAGACCCAGTTCACTGAGTGCGATAATGTTTGAAGGGGATGATGGGGTTGAACGCCGAGCTGTAGTCGATGAACAACAGCCTGATGTACATGATCTTGTTTTCTGAGTGATCCAGTGCAGAGTGTGGAACTAGTGAGACACGGGGACAAGGGGTACAGCACAGGGACAAGGCACGTTACATAAACAATGTGCAGCCCCAGGGCAAAGTAGATCACAGGGACAAGAAACGTACAGAGACAAGGTACATCACAGAGCCAAGATATAGCCCCAGGGCAAAATACAGGGTACAGTACAGGGACAAGGTAGGTCGTATGGATGTCCCACAGAGAGAAGGGACATCACAGAGACAGGGTACAGTCCAGTCTTTTACAAAAGCAAGTCAATGACAAGCGCAACGGTGGGAGCCAGAGTACAAGGCCAGCAAATGGAAGGACTGATAGGAAGGTAGAGGTTTGAGCTAGTAAGTCACAAAGGAAAGACAAGCAGGGAGAGGTTAAGGAATATGATGGGCTGAAGTGTGTTTATTTCAATGCAAGGACTATTGTGCGTAAAGCAGAACATAGAGCCAGGATCAGTGCTTGGAACTTTTTCTATTAGGACCCCTAGTCAGGATCGAACCCAGGACTCTGGCAAAGTAAGGCACCGTGCCGCCCCAAGCATATCTTAGCATCATTTTCAGCACAGACCTTGTGGTTCAAAGAGCCTGATCCTCCTGAGTAGTACTGCTTTAACATTCTAATTCACAGTCAAGCCCTTGCAGTGCCCAATGGCCCCAGAAAGCATCTGTTACGCATGGAAACCGTATGCTTCCTCTGCAGGGATATCTGAGCATGTATGTAAGCTGTGGCCTGTGTGAAGCTATTGTGTGCCAGTCATCATGATCCAGGAATGGTTAGCTTGGTCAGGCCCAGGGGGTAACTCATCAGGAGATCCTCTCACTGATTCATTCCCATCACAACCAGGTGCCCAAATATCAGAAGACTGGGGCTGAAGTACAGCCAGAACTTGAGGAACAGCCCCTTCAAATAGAGAGATCTGTGGGGAACCCCTGGCTGTCAGATGGCAATGCTGACATTTAGGATGGGAGATGAGTACAAAGAAATGGAAAGCACGCAGGAGGAGTCTGCACATAAAATGCTTCCCTATATCATAGAATGACACAGACGCCAGTGCCGAGAGACAAGGTATGTCAGAAAGACAAGCTATGAGACAGAGACAAGGTACGTCTGAGAGATAAGGTATTGCACAAAGACTGGATTTAGCACAGACATCTGCTCTGTCACAGAGACAATGCATGTCACAGACACAAAGTGCAATCCAGAGACAAGGTACAGCACAGAGACAAGGTGCAGCACAAAGACAAAGTACTGTATATCGCAAAGGCCAGGTATGTTACAGCAACAAGGTTTGGCACAGAGTTCAACTCCTGGAGGTTAGATCGAGAAAGTGTTCACCCAGCTTCAATGACTCCATCATTCCCATCAAAGAGACGCCCAAGCAACTGCTGCAGTGTTTCCTGGGCAGAGAGGAATGGTGCAGTTAGACAATTTGGGAGTGTGGGTAACAGACCCAGATCAACATCCCGCATTGCTCCGTAAGTTCAGAAGATCATATCAGAATAGCAGAATGAGGTCATTCAGCCCATCGAGTCTACTCCGCCATTCAATCATGGCTGATGTATCTTTCCCTCTCAACTCCATTCTCCTGCCTGCTCCCCATATCATTTGACACCCTGATTAATCAAGAACCTATCAAACTCCACTTAAAAAATACCCAAAGACTTGGCCTCCACAGCTGTGTGGGCCAATGACTTGCACAGATTCACCACATCTGGCTAAAGAAATTCCTCCTCATCTCTTTTCTAAAGGCGCGTCCTGTTATTCCAGCCTGTATTGCTCCCCAACGATAGGCAAGTGGTCCTTCCTAAACATCACTCACCCCCACTCAAAGCAGCAGAGATGAAAATTCACCGAGTGTACGTGGTTCAGGGATGCTGCTGCACCCGCTGAGTTTCTCCAGCAATTTTGTCTACCTTCGATTTTCCAGCATCTGCAGTTCCTCCATGAACATGATGATTTAATTAGTGCATACGCATGAAGTCCAGGGTAGGTCCACTGCTTCACAGCTCCAGCGATTTTGGTTCTATCTTGACCTCAGGTGCAGCCAGTGTGAATGTGCATGTTCTCCCTTTGATACTGTGGGTTTCCTCTGGCTGCGCCAGTTTCCTCCACAACCCAAATATGTCGTGGTCAGTACCTTAACTGTCTCCTGTAAGTGACCTCTAGTGTCGCAGGATGACAGGACCATGTGGGAAGAGGGATCGGCAAGTGTGAGAAAAAATGTTGCAAAGGTTACATTATCGTGAAAAAGCAATACAAAATTGCGTACTTTGATGACCGCTGTCCACTGGCTCTGTCATCCACATTTCATGAAGTGCTTCCAGCGATTGGTCATGGCACTCATCAGCTCCAGAATGTCGCACGGATGCATAGAACAACTGGATAACAAGGACACTGGTGCCAGACTCCTATTTATAGACAACAGCTCTGCAGTCAACACCATAATCCCAACCAAATTAATCTCCAAACTCCGGAACTGCATGCTCCTCCACAACTGGATCCTCGACTTCCTGACCCAGAGTCCACAACGGTCACAACAAGATTAAGTAATGAAACAGCCCCCCATCACAGATGACCCATAAGCTGCATATTCAGCCCCTTACTATACTCACTACACGCTCAATCCTGTGCAACCACTCGTGTACAAGGAACTTGAGTCTTTGTGCAGTGCTACTGGAACCATGGGAGAAGCAGCAGTGACCACAGGAGCTCAGGGGCCTCAGTAACTACAGAAGAAGCTTCTATGTCACCAAGCACCAAGTGCATGAAAATAGTAAGATTAAATGAGAACTTACCTGTTCGAAGTTTGATCTTTATTTTATGAGGAGTTACGATGAGGGATTACGTGAAGAAGCCCCGCCTGGCGCTGGATCGGCATACTTCAAAGCAGCGGCATGAAAAACACAGAACCAACAGCCGAAGTAAAATAGTAAGGCTCAAAATAGACTAGAACTACCAGATGATCTTTCATATTATGAGGGTTGGGAGTGGAGGGCACGTAATCCCTCATCGTAACTCCTCAATAAATAAAGATCAAACTTCGAACAGGTAAGTTCTCGTTTAATCTTACTATTTTACTTCGGAGTCACGTGAGTGACTACGTGAAGATTTTAAAGCTCTGTGTTTTTTATGTCGTAAATTCATTCCATACGACTCTCTGTTTAGTCAAAACAGTAGTGAGTAAATAGTATTTTAAGACATTGTTACAATTTATGTAATGTCCTTTAATCATAAAAAAGAACAACTTTTTTAATAATAATAACCCCTCTATCACAGGGGAAAATTACAAAAGAAAAATTGATAAATGATGTCAATGGTAACATAAATCGATAATATAAATCGATAATATAAAACAAAGCAAGCATTTAAAGAGAACCCAGTACTGCGTGTCCAAATCCTGGCACCGTGACAACAGGTTTATCATAGAACTTTGAAAATGTTTCTTCTCTACACCACCCTGCGGCCTCTAAAATTTGATCGAGTGGTACGTCCTGTACCTTCGCCACGGACGTAGCTGCCACCCTAGTGGAGTGAGATTTAAACACATCAGTGTCTATTCCTGCTAGACCCAAAACCTGTTTTAAACATCTAGAAATGGTTTGAACTGAAACTTTAGTATGTGGCTTTTTGTGTGTTATCAATAACGCTTTCTCAGAACCTCTGAGATTTTTGGTTACCTCAACGTATTGAGTTAAATGCTTAACTACACACAATGTTTCATCAATAGGATATGCTTTAAACATTACCTTCATTCCAGTTCTCCCTGGTCTGCTTTGTTTGATCAAGTCATAAACATAAAACACAATGTTATCTGTAGTCACATGCATCCAATCCAACCGTAACAATTGCAAAGTTTGTACTCTTTGAGCTGATACCAACACCATTAACATAACCACCTTGAATGTTAATTTCTGCAAAGACATTGAATTAATTGGAGTCCATTGTTTAAGCAAAGTGAGAACAATGCTAACATCCCAAATTTCTGTATATCTGGGCTTGGGAGGATTTTTATTGAAAATTCCTTTCATGAATCGGGATACTAATGGGTGAGACCCAACTGAATCCCGATCCGAAATTTGTCCTAAATAGGATGACAATGCACTACGAGCACAATTAATGGCACTATAACTCAAATGTTCATCAAAGTGTAACCCAGCAAGGAACTCCAATACATTTGAAATGTTTGCAGTATAAGATATCTTTGACTGTGTACAAAAAGCTTCCCATTTCCTTATATGCGACATATATTGTTTTTTAGTGCTATTCCTCCAAGCTGCATCTATAACATCCACGGTCCTGTCCGACAGTTCAAACTCTTGCAACGGTCTGGTCAGAATCTGCAGATTAACAAATTCATATAATCATGCAATGGATGAATTTCTTTTGTTACTGGTTGTGTCAACAGATTGTCGCAACTGGGAATTGTCATACATGGTTCAATAATCATTTTAAGCATCAATGGGAACCATGATTGCGTAGGCCAATTTGGCACCACCAAATTGCCTTTGGCAGCGTCTTGCGCTATTTTCTTGGGACATTGCCCAATCAGACAGAATGGGGAAAAGCATAAAAGAACGTATTCCCCCAGTGTAGCGAGAAAGCATCCACCGCTACTGCCCCTGGATCGTGTTCCCAAGACACGTATTTGGACAATTGGTGATTCAATCTAGATGCAAACAGATCAATGTCCGGTACTCCATACCGACTGTCAATATTTTTTAAAATTTATGGATTTAACATCCATTCTGTATTGTCTTTAAATATTCGTGATCTTTTGTCTGCCACAACGTTGTCTCTCCCCGGGAGATAAATAGCTGAAAGACAAATATTTTTTCCCATACACCATTGCCACATCTGGTTTACCAGATGATCACATGATATTGATCTGACACCACCCATGTGATTGATATATGCAACAGCTGTGGTATTATCTATTTGTATTTGGACATGCAAATCTTTTAATGTAGAGCAATAAGCTTTTAATCCATAAAATGCTCCCAGTAGCTCCAAATAATTAATACCATATGTTTGGAGCAATAAATCCTCTTGGACAGCCCATCTGCCTCCACAGCTGGTCTCATTATCTGTAGCCCCCCATCCGAGAGAACTTGCGTCAGTTTGCAAAAACACTACTGGCTGATGAACTAAAATGTTCTTAGCAGCTTGTGGAACATTCTCAACCCACCAATGTAATTCTGATAAAGCTTCCTTAGGCAATTGCATAGGCCTATCAAAATGGCCTGCTCGCTGAATAAGCGCTTGAGTTTTTGCCCTTTGAAGATTTTGGTAATGTAGACGACCAAATTCTACTGCTGGAAATGCTGCTACCAACTTACCAATAACCTTGGCAATCTCTCGGATGGAGGGATAAGGTTTGTTAATCAGGTTCTGACACACATTTGTCAAATCTAACACCTTATCCACTGGTAAAGTTACCAACATGGTAACTGAGTTAATCACAAACCCCAGATATTTAATGGTTTGGGATGGCTGTAACTTAGATTTTGTTAGATGGATCAGGAAACCCAACTTCTCAAACAAGCTTGTAGTTGCTGAGACTGATTTTTCACCTGACTCCTGATTAGCATTGACATTTAAAATGTCATCTAGATAAGCCATACGATGTGTTTTTGTGCCCTTAGCAGTGCAAGTGCTGGCTTCAACAATTTAGTGAACAATCTAGGTGCTGAACTTAATCCATTAGGTAATGCTTTGTATTGCCACAGCTGTCCCATCCATTTAAACTTTAAACACCTGCGACAACTATGATGAATTGGGACCGAATAATATGCATCCTTCAAATCTACTGTAGCCATGTAACAACCTGTCGATATCAACTGCATTGCAGTGTAGAATGTGTCCATTTTAAAATGTTTATACTGGACAAATGTATTCAATTGTGTGAGATCTAAAATGATTCTACAACCCCCATCTTCCTTTGGTCTGGGGAAAATATTTGATACAAATTGTTGTGGATCCTCTCCTGTTTTCTCAATAACTCCTTTTTTACTCAAATTCTTAACCTCTTTGTCAATTTGAATTTTTTCAAGATCTGAAAACATCAAAGAATGACTAGGCTTATTCTGTCCCAATGGATCCATACCTTCTATAAAATCAATGGTAGATCCTAGCACAGTATCTAATACAACACGATCAGCTGTTATATTGTCCCATTCATTATAAAACATTCGGAGTCTACCACCAATCTGGGGTTCATCCAAACATTCTTCTTTAATAGGATAAAGTTTATGTACCTCTCCAACTGGACGAAATGACCTCCTTTTCCCAATAAATGGGTGTACATTCGGCTGTGTTGGCTGGAAATTCTTTATAATCATACTCCTGCCTCGGCTTGTTCCAGCTCCAAAATCAAATCCCCTTTTCATATAGCCAGCCCTTCTCTGGCCAAAGCTGAAGGGTTTCATACGACCAAAAGTTTTTGCCTCTTCATCCATTTCTTTAATTTGTTTAGACAAATTCTCTCCGAACAAATAACCAGGAGTTTGAACATTGCTTGGTTTACACAACCCTGCAAATCTTGGATGTAACAGAGGCCGAATGGCAATCTTCCTCATGCAATTTATCTCAAAAAATGAGTTGCAAAATAAAGCCAACATATGTTTCTGAACTTTGGTCATTCCACAACCTTCCACTTGTCTTCCAAAGGCAGTAATGCCAGCTGAAATCAGCTTGAGGACTCTTTGAAATCGAATCTCCTGCGCCCGCATCATCGATGACATTGGCGCCCAAACAGCCGGATTCACCGTAGGTACCTTCAATGAGGCACAATTGATAGGTGTTTTATACAATTCTGCTGTCTCAACCATAACAGCTTCTTGAAGCGGGTGAGAGACCATATAATTAATATTGGCCGCCAGGTTTTCATCCATGGCCTCACCGCCTCCTCCAGGTATAGCAAAACTTTGTGCCACATCAGGCACACCTGGATCAATATAATTGTATTGTGGTGTGTACTCCGGACCGCAATCACCACTTTCAGGGTCTGTCTCATACAGCCCTGGTACTCCTGAAACTTGTTCCAAGGAGACTTCCTCCAGTCCAATCCCAGGCACTGGAGTTTCAAATTCCCAATTCAAACTGGCACCATATTCATGATATGGAACCCCTCAGGGGCTGCCTGGGAATATTCTGGGTTCTTAGACCCTTGGTTGATAATAGTTTGGAGCATTTTCTCCATTTGGTTCATTCTGAGCCATAAGGCTTTCCTTTCTGGACCTTCAGAATCAGAGTCCTCAGAAACCTCAGGCCTTTCAGCTTTTCTTTTACATTTTTTAGGCACTGGGTTTTCCTCCAAAGTTTCTGTTTGTGGAGCAATCAAAGCCTCACTAACGGGTATTTCAACGGCCACCGGTATCGGAACTGGCTCCGCAATAATCTCCTGTCCCGACTCCTCTGCACCCCGGGACGCACGTTTTACCCGCTGTTTTTTGGCTTTCTCCATTTTCTTTTCTAACCCCTCCTGGTTTACCCACCAGGCTACGGAGTTCTGAAACCCGCCCTAGAAACGAAAAACTCTCTTAACTGCGGGCCGGTTCCTTACCGCTGTGTGGAGCTGCGCTCTGCAGCTCTTTCCACTGCCGACAGCGACGACGTAATGCCGATCCAGCGTCAGGCGGGGCTTCTTCACGTAGTCACTCACGTGACTCCGAAGTAAAATATAGCTGGGAGTGGCAAGGAGGGCACTTTGTGCTGTGTGAGAAGTTGAGTTAATGTGGAAGATGAGGGATAGACCACACTGGGACAGACATGGCAGCTCTTGAGGACATTTGATCAAGCCAAGAGAAGCAGGTGAGAGTAAATAATTGAAAAGGTTTTTATGGAATTAGCAAGGAACACTTGGAGGTCATGGCAAGAGAGGAGCGGAATTAAAGGGATTTGGTCTATAAATTGTTTGGAGAGAGAGAGGTGGGCAGGGATGGGAAATAAGGATTTGAACAGGCAGCTGCTATGTTTCTGCAATCAAAAGCTTGTCACAATGTCAAATCCTCTGTGAAATCTGTTCTAATTCCTTCAGTACGTTTAACTGTCTCTGCAGCGTTTTGACATGAGTTCCCTTCCAGCACTGGAGAGCAGTTCATAATGAGCAATCTCCCTGAATCCTTCTGCTGGGAAGAGACACATCATTGTCCTCCCTCACATCATAGAACAAAGCAGATAAAGACACAAAAAATGCTGGAGTCATTCAACAGATCAGGTTGCATCTCCAGAGGTCACGGTGATTTTTCAGGCCAGGTCCCTTCTTTCAGACATTGTGGTGTTGGTGGTGGTGGTGGTGGTGGTGGTGGTTGTGGGGGGGGGGGGGGGGGGATGGGAGAGGAAGAAAGCTGGAAGAGAGATGCAGCAGGACAAATCAGGGTGAGCCTGCTTGATCAATTGGCATGATCAGAGGTTGGCAGCGGAGGCTTGTTTTTCAGATTGACCAGTGTTCTGTCGCAGGGTCGGTGCTGGGTCCACTGTTGTTTGTCATATATATTAATGATTTAGAAGAGAATGTTGGTAGTGTGGTTTGCAGATGACACCAACATTGGTGGTGTGGTGGAGAGTGAAGAAGATTTTTGAAGATCCCAACAGAATGCAGATTAACTGGGAATGGGGCAAAGGAAGGTCAGATGGAATTTTACTCAGGCAAGTGTGAAGTGCTGCATATTTGGAAGTTAAATCAGGGAAGAATATTAACAGTAAATAGCAGGGTTTTAGAGACCAAGGCCTACAAGTACATTGTTCCCTGAAAGTGATGACACGGATAGACAAGGTAGTGAAGGAATTCAGATGGCATGTCTACCTTCATCAATTAAGGCACTGAGTACTAGAGTTGAGACATCATGTTACAGCTGCATTAGGGAGGGCCTTCTTAGACGTTACCTAAAATTGGAGGATTCAGTGTTCATCTATTGGGTTGTGAGCTACCCAAGTGGAATATGATGTGCTGTTCCTCCAGTTTGCATGTGGCCTCAGTCTTACAATGGAGGAGGCCCAGGGCAGAAAGGTGAGTGTGGGAATGGTAAGGGGAGTTAAAATGGTTTGCCACCATGAGATCCAGTTGGCCTTCGTGCACTGAGCCCATATGTGCTGCAAAGTGGTCACCGAGTCTATGCTTGGTCCTGTTGATGTACAGGAGTGCCACATTGGGAATATCACATGCAGTAGATGAGGTTAGAGGAGGTGCACGTGAACCTTTGCCTCACATGGTAGGACTGCTGGGGTCCCAAGATGGAGGCAAGAGAAGTCAAAGGTTAAGAATCAAGAGAGGTTTATTGTCATGTCCCGAAACAGATCAATAAAATTCCTACTTGCAACAACACAACAGGTATGTAAACATAGTACTCTGTAAACACCATAATAAATAAAAAATAAGTTAAGTATATATTTTTTAAATCAGTCAATAATAGTGCAAAGACAAAAACAATGTCCCAAAGTCTATGTAGTTCGGAGCTTATTTGGAGGTTGTAGTGTTTAATAGCCTGACGATTGTTTGGAAGACGTTGCTTCCGAATCTGGACATTAGAGTTTTCAGACTCCTACACCTTCTTCCCAATAGTAGGAGTGAATGAGTGTGTGGCCAGGGTGGTGTGGGTCTATGTAGATGCCCGCAGCCTGTTTGAGACAGCAACTCCTGTAGATTTGTTAGATGGTGGGGACGTCAGTACCTGTGATGGACAGAGTAGTGTTCACCACCTTATGCAATCTTCTTTGTTCCTGGCCTTTCGAGTTGCCAACCAAGACTGTGATGTAACCAGTCACTGTACACCTGTAGAAATTCAAGAGAGTGTTCAATGACATGCAGAATCTTCTCAATATTCTACAGATGTAGAGGTATTGATGGGCTTTCTTTATGATTGTATCAGTGTGCCTGGTCCAGGACAGAACATCAGAGATATGCACGCCCAGAAATATGAAGTCCCTGCAGTATCATCCCATTGATGAAGACAGGCTTGTGGCTCCTTGACCTTCCTCGATTAAAATCAACAATCAGTTCCTTGGATTTACTGATGTTGAGATCAAAGTTGTTGTTCTAGTACCATTCAGTCAGTCGGTCAATCTTCATGTACTCTGACTCATCATCACCTGCAATTCGTCCAACAATGGTGATGTCATCGGTGAATTTAAAGATGGGATTGGAACTGTGTCCAGCTACACAATCATGGATATAGAGTGAATAGACATCTCCTGCGGTCGCAGTAATATGTACCTGGGATGGGGGGGGAGCTCCTTCAGAACGTATTAACTTCACCACTAACTTCCACCCTGCCCTCAAATTCACCTGGACTATCTCTGACAACTCTCTCCCCTTTCTTGATCTCTGTCTCCATCACAGGGGAAAGACTATCGACTGACATCTACGACAAACCTACCGACTCCCATGGTTATGTGGACTACACCTCCTCCCACCCAGCCTCATGCTCTACCCTCAATTCCTCTGTCTCCATCGCATCTGCTCCCAAGTTGAGGCTTTCCATTCGAGGTCATCCGAGATGTCCTCTTCAGTTCACCTAGTTTCCCCCCTTCTGTCATAAATGGTTCCCTCACCAACATCTCTGTTTCCTGTGGTTCTGCTCTCGCCCCCATGTGCTCATCAATTCCCCCCCAGATGCTATCACCTCCCTAAACACTAGGATTCATTCACTGTGTCCAATTATCCTATCGACCTGCCAGAGATTTGGATCACATGCGGGTCTCTGGTGCTCCAAGACAATGGCTTTACCCGCTGCGGCACCAGGCCGCCCAAAGGATAGACATTTTCTGCCTCATCAGCAGCTTCCTGAAACTTCTAAATATACTCAAGATTCAAGAGATTCAAGATTCAAGTGAGTTTATTGTCATGTGTCCCAGATAGGACAATGACATTCTTGCTTTGCTTCAGCACAACAGAACATAGTAAGCATTGACTACAAAACAGATCAGATACCATTATATACGTATATACACACATGAATAAATAAACTGATAAAGTGCAAATAACAGAAAATGGGCTATTAATGTTCAGAGTTTTGTCCGAGCCAAGTTTAATAGCCTGATGGCTGCGGGGAAGTAGCTATTCCTGAACCTGGTCGTTGCAGTCTTCAGGCTCCTGTACCTTCTACCTGAAGGTAGCAGGGAGATGAGTGTGTGGCCAGGATGGTGTGGGTCTTTGATGATACTGCCAGCCTTATTGAGGCAGCGACTGCGATAGATCCCCTCGATGGAAGAGAGGTCAGAGCCAATGATGGACTGGGCAGTGTTTACTACTTTTTGTAGTCTTTTCCTCTCCAGGGCGCTCAAGTTGCCGAACGCTCAAGTCCCTTAATATGTCAAAACAGTGGACCCAACACCGACCTGACATATTTCCCTCCAGTCTCCCTATTCCCATTCCTTAACTAATTTTATATCCACTCTGCCCTGTCCCTTTAATCCTACTGTGTATTTTTTTCCAGCAAGTCTTTTATATATCACTTTGTGAAACACCTTTGGAAAGTCAATACACATCACATTATCTACCCGACTCTCAGCAACCTTTTGTTACTGCTACACACTTCATCAAATCCTTTAATCACCTTAAGCACTTCAATTAGAGCAGCCCTCAATCTGCAGCATGCAAGGGATTGCATTGCCAGACTATGCAGCCGCGTAATTTAATCCTGCTCGCATGGTATCAATTTGGTCATCACAGAGAACTACAAATACTGACAATATCTCATCAGGTGATATTTACACCAGTCTGAGTTTCTGATGCTCCTGTAAGGAAGAAGTTATTTTTTAACTGCCAGTATTCTGGACAGTATTTCAGCAGATTCCCCAGATTCATTACGTCTAGACCTGCTTTAATACTCAGATGCTGGAATCAACAGCAAAAGGACAAAGTGTCGGAGGACAGTTGAGACGGAGTGGGAGGTCCAGATGGAACTCATTCCTGACAGTCTAGATAGGAGTTCTCGATCAGAAATATTGACAATAGATTTCCCTCAACAGTTGCTGCTCAACCCACTGAGATCCTCCAGCAGTTTTATTTTGCTTTAATACTTAACGCCTGGGATGGAGTGTTTCAGTTATGAGGAGAGGCCAGCGATACTGGGTCAGTTTTCCCTGGAGTGAAGGGGATTAAGAAACCTTCATAGGAACTTCCATAGCAGTAGTCTTATCTTACCCTGTCCATACACTCGCCACTGCCTCCACACTACGATGCCTCTCTGGCCAGGGCCCAAGCCTCAATGGCTGCACTGTTACCCCCAAGGTCAGCAGCTGTCTGAGCAACACCCCATCTAATGCCACGTCCCTGGCGCAAGAACCTACTGTCCCTCTCGACGGCACCAACACTCTCCTAAACCTGGCACTTTGGCCACACTCCCTCTGATGACCTCACTCAGCACGACCACACATCTATTCCACCTCCTTTAGATTTAGAGTTTAGAAATTTAGAGATACAGCTTCGGCACACTAAGTCCACACTAACCATCAATTACCCATACACTAGTTTTATGTTATCCCGCTTTTTCATCCGACACACGTGGGTGAATTTACAGAAGCAAATAAACCTATAAACCTTTGAAATATGGGAAGAAAGCAGATGACCCGGAGAAAACCCATGCAGTCACAGGGAGAATGTACAAACTGCACAGACGGCACCATAGCCAGGATTGAACCCAAGCAGCTCTACCATTGCATCATTGTGCCATCAATAATCTATTCTCTGTTTCTGCTTTCAGAGGTCCTGGGATAGTCTGTGGTTGGGTTAGGCCATGGCTGGAAGTGTGTGTGGATTGTAATACATATTTGTTGATATACGTCGCACATCGACCCGGCACAGACACATTTGTAATTTAGACTGTTTTACTGTTTTACTGTTCCTTTTATAAATCATGTTTCTCGGGGTATCTAAATCTAAATCAGGCAGGCAGTGAAGAAAGCCAATGGTATGTTAGCTTTCATAGCAAAAGGATTTGAGTATAGGAGCAGGGAAGGTCTACTTCAGTTGTATAGGGTCTTGGTGAGACCACATCTGGAGTATTGCGTACAGTTCTGGTCTCCAATTCTGAGGAAGGACATTATTGCCATAGAGGGAGTGCAGAGAAGGTTCACCAGACTGATTCATGGGATGTCAGGAATGTCTTATGAAGAAAGACTGGATAGACTCGGTTTATACTCACTAGAATTTAGGAGATTGAGAGGGGATCTTATAGAAACTTACAAAATTCTTAAGGGGTTGGACAGGCTAGGGAAGATTGTTCCCGATGTTGGGGAGGTCCAGGACAAGGGGTCACAGCTTAAGGATAAGGGGGAAATCCTTTAGGACCGAGATGAGAAGGACTTTTTTTCACACAGAGAGTGGTGGGTCTCTGGAACTCTCTGCCACAGAGGGTAGTTGAGGCCAGTTCATTGGCTATATTTAAGAGGGATTTAGATGTGGCCCTTGTGGCTAAGGGGATCAGAGGGTATGGAGAGAAGGCAGGTACGGGATACTGAGTTGGATGATCAGCCATGATCATATTGAATGGCGGTGCAGGCTCGAAGGGCCGAATGGCCTACTCCTGCACCTAATTTCTATGTTTCTATGTAAATCTAAATTTTATCTACATTTTATTAGTTTTTTAAGTTATGACATTGGTATGCAGCTTCCATCCGAATCTTGTTGCATATATGTGCAATGACAATAAAATATATTATTATTATTATATTGGAATTGGTATTGGTTTATTTTTGTCACATGTACTGAGATCCAATGAAAAACTTTGTTTGCTTGCTGTCTTGTCCAATCAACAGATAGTGCAAAGAGAAAAGTAACCAGAGTGTGAAATATAGCATTACAGCTACGGAGAAAGTATGGATTAAAAAAGTGCAAGTGTGATAAGACAGATTGGGAGATCAGGCTATATTTAGCTTATGAGAAGTCTGTTCAGTAATCTCTTAACAGCTGGGAAGAAGCTGTTCCTGCTTTGGTGGTACATGCTTTCAAGCTTTATGCCTAATGGGAGAGGGGAGAAGAGGGATTGACAGCGGTGAAATGGTTCTTGATTATGTTGGCTGATTTTGCGTAAGGAATGATTTGGATCACATGCAGGCAGACAGGATTAGTTTAAATTGGCATCCAGTTCAGCATAGACATTTTGAGCCGAAGGCCATTTACTGTTCTATATTCTGTGTGATTACAACACATAACTTGAAGCAATAGGCAATAGAACCATAGGTGAGTGTGAAAAAACAAAGACTTCAGGGACATAATTGATTACCTAAGAGGACAATGGAAGCAGATGCCTTTGTAATTTTCAACAGGGTGTTTCTGGAGGGAGAGAAATTCAGAGCGTGTCCGAGGAAGAGCAGAAGGTGTTCTTGTGCGTGGGCTAAATCACTGGGCTCTGTGTTGTAACTCTGTGGCTTGATATGTTCAGCACTGACCCATTGAATAGGTTAGTCATGGTGCAGCACTATATGCTAACCGTAACCCTCCACCCGATCAGTGTTGGCCTGTTATCCTGTGACTTGTTTTGAGCACTATTTAGATGTGTCCCGACTTCTGATTAACTCCCCACTAATAGGAAAAACAAATGAAAAGGCTCTGTTTCTGTGTGAACGAGCCACATTGTTTATTCTGATCATCATTCAATTACCACATGGGTGTGTTCCAGTGAAGAGTTTTAATGAATTTGAGAAAATTATTTGCAACAGCTAAGTGAATACATTTCACACATAATGTGACTGATTAAGAGATAAAATTCCAATATAATTCTAAAAGGGAGATGATAACAGAGTGAGGGATGGGGTGAGTGGAGTGAAACACCACCAGTGGGTCACCAATAAAGGGGGTTAAAAAGATGTACGACATGCTTTCCATTATCAGCTGAGGCAGAGAGTAAGAATAGGGCCAGTTGTATCACAGCTTTAGTTGTGTGTAAAGTTGTGGTCATTCATCACAGAAAGGATGTGATTGTACTGGAGAGGATACGGGGAGACTCATGGAACACTGTGCCCATGGGGAACAATTGGAGAGACTGAGATTTTTTTGGGGGGTGGGGGATGGCACAGAGG
Source organism: Raja brachyura (assembly GCA_963514005.1). Next base: position 26,367,917 of record OY740796.1, on the reverse strand, counting down.
AGGCAGATGGAGGGATTAATTGAGATACATACATTTATCAGTGTCCTAGGTAAAGGGAATAGCAAAGACCCTTTTCCATTAGCAGAGTGGCCAAAAACCTGGAGCATAGAATTAAACTAGTTGTGCCAGGATTAGAGGAAAAATCGAACATCGAACATAGAATCGAGAACAGTACAACACAGAAACAGATCCTTTGGCTCACAATGTCTGTACCAAACATGATGACCATTTAAACTATGCCCACATGTAATCCATATCCCTCCATTCCCTACATATTTTATGTGCCTATTAAAACTTCTTGAATGCCACTATTGCATCTGGTTCCACCACCTCTCCAGACACCACAATCCTCAATGCCAAAACCTTGCACGGCACGTACCCTTTAAACCCCTCTGACCTTAAAGCTATGCCCTCCAGTCTTTGAAATTTCCACCCCGAGGAAAAGGTTCTGACTCTACCCTATCTATGGCTCTCATAATGTTGTATACACATATCAGGTCTCCCCTCAGTCTCTAAAGCTCCTGAGAAAACAAGGCAAGTTTGTCCTACTTCTTCTTCCAGCTTATTTCCTCTAATCAAAGCAGCATTCTGTAAGCCGCTTCTACACTCTCTCCAATTCATCCACATCCTACCTGTCGTTTATATGTATCACAAACAATGTGGGTCCTCGCACAGATACCTGCAGAATATCACTGGTCATAAACTTCCAGGCTGAATATTGTCTTTCCATCAGTAAACCAATTCTGAATCTAAACCACCATCACCGTGGAACTCATGCATTGTAATCTTCTGCATCAGGCTAGCATCAGTGACTTTATCAAATGGCTTACTAAATTCAAGTGTAAAAAGTGGGCAAAGGATATTTATTCATGCAGAGGGCAGTGGATTCTGAACACTCTGGCTGAAAAGGTGATGGAGCAGAAACCCTCACCAGGTTTAATCAATATCTTGATGCTTCCTCAGACCTGGCATGGGTCTACCAGGCAAGAGTGATTCTGGCCTTCTCTCTAGATTTCCTACTGCAGCATCTCTATGCACTGGAGAGATACCACAAAGCGATGCCTCCACAAGATCCTGCAAATTCACTGGAAGGATACGTTAACTGACATCAGTGTCCTCTCCTGGGTGTACACTGAGGCCCAAATCTATTCATATAGCGCAGGTCATAGAATTGGAAGGGGAGCTACTGAATTCAAAGCAAACAATAACTCCTGTTGCCTGTGTATGACAAATGAACGCAGCGATCAATCAGGGCTGGTCTTTGTTGATCCCTCCTGATGAGTCTGCAATCTGTTATATGAAACAATATTGTAAGTACTAATTAATGCATTGCAACCTGTGATAAATGGAAAATCTGTTCCAGTTCAAGTGCCCATCTGCGTTCACTGCTCCCTTGAGTATGTGTACTCTTTTATGCTGTTTGCCAATGTTAAAGAAAAGATACAGTTTGCAACAGTCCTTTTAAGCATTCAGGCGCATGTGGAAACTCCAGCAGACCTGCCAACACGGGAACATGCAAAGAGAGGGAACATGCAAACATTTCTAAGACATGGCCAGTGATTGAGTTGGATACAAGTAACCTCGGATGACCAGAGGAAGTCTTCCTTTGTAGAAGGAGTCAGAAAATCTGGACCCATGAGGTCAATAGTAGACAGATCAAAAGGTGTAAAAGGACATGAGGGCAATCAGAATGGCAGGGAGTGGAGGTACTGGGGGGATGCTTGGGGTGGGGGTGGGGGGTTGGATGGGGGGGGCCTGGAACTGCTACTAATACTTTGGACAACTTGTGGACCCGAGGGGACATGCTGTGCGAAGATGCTCAGAACTCATTCCTTTAACCAGAGACTGGGATGTATCCATGGCAACCCACATTTGACATTCAATGTACAAGCATGCAAATTTTTCTTGAATGCATCATTAATCAATCCATTACTACTTTTCAAACTAAATAGAAGCACAATTTACAAAATGCTACAACCATGCAGAGAGATATTTATCTGTCAACTTGGAATACATTATCCTGTCTCCCTTGTGTAACAGCTATAGGGACCTTTGACAAGGTATTTCCAATGCAGTTGTAAATATTTGTAGTTACCTATCTTAGAGTGAGATAGCAAGCACAGAGTTCATGTCTATCCCAACCTCGGGAGCTCTCTGTCGAGTCTGTACATTCTCTCTGTGACCAAGTGCCCCCCCCCCCCCCCACCTCCATCATGGATGCTCAGTTTCCTCCCACTTCCCCAAAATGGATGAGAAAATAGGGTGCTGCAAGCTACTGCTAATTTAGATGAAAGAATCAAATGGGAATTAGTTATTGGGAGTTAGTTTCCTGAGAAATATGGAGATGGTGATGGGGCTGATGGGATTGCTCCCTCTGAGACGGTATATGCATGATGGGCTAAACAATCTCCCTCTGTGTTACGTAAGATCACATAAATGAGAGCATTGACACATGTGATGGCACTCTGCAGACATATTGTCACAAAAGTAAAGCATCTGGGGAAATCGGAGGGCAAGGGGGTAAATGGGTTCAGCTGATTATTTTGCAGCATGGTAAAGAGGTTGAGAGTGTCCTGCCTGAAAGAGGGACCTGGTGTCAAGGAAGGTAACCGTGCTCCATCCAGTGGCGCATAAGGGCGATGCGTGGGAGCTCGGACTGCTGACCCTGAGCTCAGTGTGCTGTCGGCCCAGGTGTAGATCCCACCAGACCTCCCACTGTTCCCTGGCTCTTGACTCCGGTGAGCAGTCTGGACTGCCAATGCTCCGGTAGTCCAGGGTCAGGCTATGCCCAAGCCTCCTGCAAGCTCCAACAACATTGTGAGGAATAGCTGGTGCTGTGAAATAGTGCTGCAGGGTGGGTTTGGGGCATGAACTGTGCCTGCATCTCTCAGTGGCTGGCCTTTGGTTTGTTGTGTGCTCAGGTCCGGACAGTACAGCAGACTGGTGCAAGATGGAGACATCATGACTGCTGCCAAGACAGATATATTGGTGGTGCAATTGATTTATTTTTGTGAATAGTACTGAGATACAGTAAAAAACCTGTTAATGTGCTATCCAGTCTAATCATATTCAACATGAGTACAATCAAGTCACACACACAAGTAGAACAGGTAGCAAAGGACGAACAAAGAGAAAAATACTAGTGTCCAGAATATGGTGTTGCAGCATTACTGTGATACTGTTACAGAGAAAGTGCAGATTAAATTGTGCAAGAGCCTCAATGGGGTTGGTTGAGAGATCTACCTCATTAAACTTATGAGAGGTATAAGTTATAAGTGTAGTCTGATAACAGCAGGGGAGAAGCTGTTTCTGAATCTGGTGGTGCATTCTTGGAAGCTTTTGTAATTTCTGCCAATTGGAGAGGGAAATAGAGGGAATCACCAGGGTGATTAATCCTTAATGATGTTGGCTCTGTTTCTGAGGCAGCATGGAATGTAGATGGAGTTAATTGGGGGGGGGGGGGGGGGAACTGGTTTGTGAGATGGTCTGGGCTGCGTCCACTACTCTCTGCAATGCACACTGATCATTGCTTGCATAGTCACACAGTAGCTAAGTATTGGGAGTATACCCCCTTTCTGCTGTGGCATGACTCCAAGTGGACATGTGAGGCCTACAAAGTGAGTGCCAGCCACTAACCAGCCTAATGTTCTCATTAAGCCTTCGGGTCACTTCTGCCTCTTACTAATGAACAAAATGAACATCATCAGTGCCGTTAGGCACAGTGACCTTGTACCGAACCCAGCAGAAGATCACAACACATCACACAACAGCATCACTCTCTGCTGTCGGCTGCCTGCTGTCTGTGGCCATGCAGAGCTTGACATCAACAGGTAATGCGGTCCCCACCTCCTCCAACATGGCAGCTGTGACATTGGCGGCTGGCAGAGTTCAGTGAACACGTCACACGCATCGTGTGACCCCTCCCTCTTATTATTCACCACGGATCTGACTTATGGAAATATCCTTTCATATAATTCTCCTACAATTCCTCTCCATTCCATCAATGAGACTGACTGGTTCCACCATAGCCTGGTACGAGGCATAGGATTGGAAGAAGGTGCATTGAGTTAGTGACTCTGACAAGTCCCTCATTTGCACAGTCTCCCCATCATCAAAAACATCTCCAGGAGGTGGTGCCTCAAGAAGGCGGAATCTATCATCTAGGATCCTTGCTAACCGGGCCATGCCCTCTTCTGATTGCTACGTCAAGCAGGAGATACAGAAGCCTGAAGTCCCAAACCAACACATTCAGGAACAGCCACCTTCCCACAACCATCAGGTTCTTGAATGGACCTGCGCAATCCTAATCCTACCTCATCAACAGAACATGAACTTGTTTTCTGTTTTACACAATTTTCTTTTTTTCCCTTTCTTTTCACTATCTTGTAAATGTATGTGTATTTTGTGGATTGGTATTAGTTTATTATTGTCATGTGGATTGAAATACAATAAAACAAACATTGCAAGCTATCCAGTTAAACGTAAACGGGGCAATCATTTTGCTGAACATGTTCGCTCAGTCCGCCTGAACCTACCTGATCTCCCGGTTGCCAATCACTTAATTCCCGTTCCCATTCCCACACTGACCTTCCTGCCCTAGGCCTCCTCCATTGTCATAGTGAGGCTAAATGCAAATTGGAGGAACAGCATCTCTTATTTCGCTTGGACAGTTACAACACAGTGGTATGAATATTGATTTCTCTAACTCCAAGTAACCCCTGCATTCCCCCTCTCTCCACCACCACCCCCAAGTTGCACCAGCTTCTTGTTCTCACCTAGCAAACAGTTAACAATGGCTTGTTTCCTTTATCATCGATACTTTTTTGCATATCTTTCATTCCTTTATTTTATATCTCCCTACATCACCATATATACCTCTCATTTCCCTTTCCCCTCACTCTAGTCTGAAGAAAGGACTCAACCTGTAACATCACCCATTCCTTCTCTCCAGAGATGCTGCCTGTCCCACTGAGTTGCTCCAGTATTTTGCATCTGTTTCACTGAGGTATAATCTATACATAACTAATCTTTTTGTGTGTTGTCTGAGTCTATGTACCTGTGATACTTCTGCAAACAACAATTTTAATGCACCTGTATCACACTGTATTTGTGAATGTGACAATGAACTCGACTTCACTCCCTACACTTTACTTCGATCTGTGGAAAATGTTTATCATGTATCTTCTTTTTTTCAACATCATTATATTCTTATTGTTTGACATGAGAATCCCACCACTGCTTCCTCTGTTTTGAATCATAATTAGTGGCTGTCCCCTTAATTTAACTCTGTTCATTGCCCTAGTTGACATTAGTCGTCCAATTCAATCATTTTTTGTGTAGGAAGGAACTGCAGATGCTGGTTTACATCATAGATAGACACAATAAGCTGGAGTAACTCAGTGGGACAGGCAGCATTTCTGGAGAGAAGGAATGGGTGACGTTTCAGGTTGAGACTCTTCGTGAGACTTCTTCTTCTTTCGTGTGGCGTGCACAGCCTAAAGTTGTTGGACAACTTGTTCTATTTGATCTTCCGTTTGTGCATGTCGACTTGATTGCATTAGTCGAAACAGGGCGGACCACGTGAAGGTTGCAATCTTCCACCCCCTTCTTGAGACGAATGGTCTCGACCCAAAACGTCACCCATTCCTTCTCTCCAGAGATGCTGCCTGTCCCGCTGAGTTTCTCCAACATTCTGTGTCTATCTTCAACCATATTGTTCCTGATATACAGCACTTTCCTGTGCAAGAAAACAATACCTTGATTATGAGTGCCTGATTTACAGACACTTCGAACAAGCTCTAATACTGTTATTACATTCAAAAGTATTATACGTACTTACGTATATACTTCACATCATACGTATGTATGATGTACTTACATTCGGCATACATACTTACATCATTCCCAAAAACAACTGAACTACTTTTCTCTCTCTCCACTTTCAGTAATTCTTTTTTATCTGTCTGACGTCCCTTTGATGTCATCCCTTACAACACGAGGAGGTATGGTTACCATATCAAGTGATTTTTGTGCATTTTCTAACTCATGGTTAAATTGACATTGATATCTGTTAGAACGGAAGCCGTTCATTTCCCATACGCTCTTATTTTTCATCCTCATAATATTTATGTAAGGCATTTATATATGACATTCTTGAAGGTTATTCACCTAAAATATTATCCGGTTTCTCTGTCCACAGTTGCTGTCACACCATTTTGAATACTATTTTACAGAGTATTTTTCCAAAATTCCAGCATCCTTCAGGTTTATATTATTGCCATCTTGCTACATTTTCAACTTGGCTCTCAACCATTTTTCTCCAAAAATGTAGGTTACTGTTGCAGCAACAGAACTAAACTAAACTAAACAAAGCAATTTAAAACAGTTGAATAAACAAAACTATTATTTTCATTTTATTTGAAGAGAAGGAGCAATACTCAGTGCCAATGCACCTCACTCAAAGTTACTTTCTCTTCTGATGAAAAATACATAAAATAATGAAACATGTCCATGATGTTCCCTGTTCAGATGCATTCCCAAACGGTTACTGACCCTATTGTGTCTTCCACATCCTAATCCTCTGCCAACTGTTCGGAGTTCAGACCAAACGGATATCGTTCTTGGAAGATCATGTTAAAAGATTCTTCCAGTTACTCACTCCAATATCAACCTGAGTCAACACTGCAGCCATTACGCCCTGCCCTGCCACACACTGGGATACATCGTACAATAGTTAGGATCTTCACACATTTGGAATGGACAGTTTTTGCACTGTAAATTAATTTATTGTAATTGCCATTTTTATACATAATTATAAAACCTGAATGCAATGCAGCTGGAAATTGTAGCGCACTTTAAATGGTCTGAATGGTTTATTTACCTCAGTGATAAATGAAGGATTCAATGTTTGCACAACACTGTTCATAAAACGTGTCTGCATTGCAAAGATATCCTGTTACAAGCAGAATGAGACAGAGATTAATTTCAGGACAGCAGTATATTTGTTATCATTTAAAAACAATAAAAGCGTGTAAAACGGTGTTTACCGTTCCTATTCCTGCCGAAACATCCCGAGAATGGCCCTGGACACAGGGGTTCCTTCGCTTATCAATCACTGTATAATTACACAGTGAAGAAACCAGGGGCTGTTTAGATATTCCAGCGCCCGTGTTCCAAGCAGCTTGCATTCAATACATTTATATCTGCAAACTGTAAAATGTTATTTCTAACAAATTCATTTCACAGTGTTGAGTGCAAGAATATGGCATGAAGCAATGCCAGCAACCTTACAGCACAGCATCTACTGAGCAATAAATCACATAATGCCAGCACAGTGAGAACCTATGGTTCTAACCGGTCAGTAGAAACCTGCCGCTAGTAGTAAAGGAATGCTCAATATGCTCCTGAGCGAGGAGCGGATAAAAGGAAAGACAAAGAGAAATCAGGAGAAGGAAAGTACACCTCCCTGAAACCAGGTGACGATCCTTCACTGACACGAGGTGACCATCACTGACACCAGATGATCATCACTGACACCTCGTGACCATACCTGGTCCGAAGGTTGGCTAATGGAGATTAATTCAGATAAGTTTGAGGTGTTACATTTTGGGAAGTCAAACCAGACTAGAGCTTTCACCGCGAATGGTAGGCCCTTGGGTGTGTGGTACAACAGGGGGATCTAGGAGTACAAGTGCATAGTTCTCTGAAAGAGGTATCGCTGGTAGATAGGATGGTAAAGAAGGCTTTTGGTGCACTGGCCTTCCACAGTCCGGGTATTGAGTATAAAAGTTGGAATATTCTGTTACTTGTACAAGACACTGGTGAGTATACCATCATCTGTTATTCTCTCCTTCTATAGACGCAAAAAGCTGGAGTAACTCAGCGGGACAGGCAGCATCTCTGGAGAGAAGGAATGGGTGATATTTCGGGTCGAGACCCTTCTTCAGACTGAAATAGGGTCTGAAGAAGGGTCACGACCCGGAAACTTCACAGCTTCCTTCTCTCCAGAGATCCTGCCTGACCCGCTGAGTTACTCCAGCTTTTTGTGTCTATCTTTGGTTTAAACCAGCATCTGCAGTTCCTTCCTACACATTCTGTCCTTCTATGTTCACTTGGAGTATCGTGTTCAGTTTTGGCCACATCACTATGTGAAAGGTGCCATTAAACTGAAAAGGATGCAGAGAAGAGTTATGAAGATGTTACCAGGATTCAAGGGGCTTAACTATAGTGTGAGGTTGGGCATGTTTCCGTGCTGTATGACTTTATGGCTCTATGACCTTACTGACACCACTTGACCATCATTGACATCAGGTGTCCATCGCTGACGCATACTCTCGGTAACCACCTATTACAGAC